>OZ038490.1:17182811-17200311 GCA_964036315.1 Acanthosepion esculentum | reverse complement strand
AAATGGAAACAAAAATGAAACTTATACTTGTCAGGAAGAGGCAGTTGAAAGATAAGAAAATAGAGATAAAAGCTAAAAGTAATATTGAAATGAAATAGAATTAAAAACAAAGAGATGGCGGTAGGATTAACTTCAGGTATATGTACTTTGGTATGGAACTTTCAGCATTCGTATTCAGCCCGCCTTTGAATTGGCAAATATAAAATTTTGTCACTGATTTTAGATAATCATAAAAGTAGAGTCCTTTGAAGAAACAGACCACCCATCCTTCTTTTGGGGTGGTCTAGTTTTCCGGAACACCAGTAAACGGTTAAGAGGTGAGGTCCCAGCCAGCATCCATATAAGCAGAGAGAGGCAAGAAGTCAGGAGTAAGGAGTAAGCAGCAGCCAGGAACGGGGGTCAGCAATCAGTGAGGAACCAGCAGTCGCCTGCACGGTCAGTAAGTGTAAGGGACCTCATTCCGTAGCCGGGAGTTAGTAAGATAGCAGCCCACCTTCTCGAAGCTGAAGGAATAAGAGACGGGTAAGTGAGATATTGTTGCTATTTCCCAACCAGAGAGTCCTGAAAAGCATTTATCGTTTTTCTTGGTTGAATTCGATCCCGGCCAATGAGACAAAGCAGTGAACATAGCGAGTTGGGTTCAAATGCAGAAACAGCCGACTTTGGATGTCACCATAGTTGAGCTGTGAGCGACGTGCGGTATACGCCGTCGCAAGAATAAATGAGACAGGATTAAGAACACTGAGATCGCGGTGAGATTAACTTCAGATATATGCATTTTGGTGTGGAAATTGGGAATGTGTCAATGCATTATTAACTATTGTGTTTTCAGGAGTTGTCGTAACTTATATTATCAACTCGACATCGAGCAGAAACTTCATTTCCTTCTGTCACATCAGATTTCTTCAGCGCTTTTTAAAAAGTGGGTATAGGGCGAGGTTGTTCTGAGAGAATTAGAAGTCCTACCAGGATCCATTTTCGGTGGCCACGATCTTAACAACACGCAGATGATGAAGTGTTGATAGTCGCCACGAAAAAGAAACGACAGAAATTTCTACAGAAGATAGTTTAAAAAAGCGAAAAGAAAAGAATATATATCAACTGTAATAAAGAGAATCTATCCCTGTTAGCAAAAGGAACATTCTAACGTTCGAAATTTGGAGATACTAAAATTAAATAATGCAATAGTTTAAATATCTCGTTTTGGGATCAGTTTTAATATTTTATATTGCTAGGATCCATTATAAACCAATGGATTTGTTACCGTTACTATATATATATATATATATATATATATATATATATATATATATATATATATATATATATATATATATATATATATATACCTTTACTATATACCTTTACTACATATATATAGATAGATAGATAGATAGATAGATAGATAGATAGATAGATAGATATAGATATAGATATACACGCAGCAATCTCTCTTTAATAGGTTTCGTTGATCTACGTTACAAATCAAGGATAACAAAATCAAACAAGGTACAAAAATTTAAATATCTGGGAAGTCTTCACACAGAGAACGGAAAGTGCGACACTGAAATCCGAAGAATTAAGATCAAGGAAATGGCGGTGAGATTAACTTCAGGTATATGTATTTTGGTATGGAACTTAAGAATGCGTCAGTGTGTTATTAACTATTGTGTTTTTAGGAGTTATCGCAACTAATACCATCAACTACAAATCGAGCGGAAACTTCTTTACTCTTGTCACAGTATATTTTTTAGCGCTTCTTTAAAGGTAGGTATACAACGAGGCGATACTTAGAGAATTAGAAGTCATGCTAAGATTCATTTTTGGCGGCCACAATCTTAACAACACGCAATTGATGAAGTGTTGATAGTCGCCACGAAAAAGAAAACGACAGAAGGTAGTGGAGAAAACCGAGAGAGCAAGAATGAGAAATCAACTGCAAGAAGACAGAATTTATCCCTGCTAGTAAAAGGAACAGTACAACGTTCGAAGTTTGGAGATACTAAAATTAAATAATGCTACTGTTTAAATATCTAGGAAATGCTTTAACTAAGGACGAAAAATGTGACACCAATATCTGAAGGCACGTTGAGATTGCAGTCAAAATCTAAACAAAGTATGAAGAAACAGAAAAAAAGACTTCAGAAAAAATCATTTAAAATTTACCGCATTTTAATTTAAAAGTCAACGTCTATACTCCGAAACCTATGTCCTTATAAGATCTATTTTAACATTACTTACTTTATTTATATACAAAATTACTTTAGATCCCTAAATCTTATATATAGAAGTAGCTACTCGATCGGGATTGAGGATTGCATTCCCGACAAAAACAAACACATTAAAAATTACGTTGGACATAGTTGGCGACTGAAGGCGACTGACGTTATATCTCTCTCATCAGAGCTTGATACGGGCAGATTTAATTGGAATTGTACCAGCCTCGATACGCAACATGTTCATCGGGAAAACACATATGATACGGACTACCAACCGACCATTTAAAAAGAGGAAAGTCTTCATAAAAATGGAAAAGAAACAGACTCTTAACAGCATAAATTATGGACCATGCCACAATGTACTGGCCATAATTGGAAATTATGAATATATCTTATTTCAGTTACCTTTATACCGTATACAATATAAATCAAACTCCATTTATTTTAATAGTGTAATAAAATTATTGAAGATAGCTAAAACGTTTGTCGAAAGATCTCGGAATCAACAAATATACCAAAACAAAAATATTAACAAAGAAATATAGATCGACGAAACGTATTAAGAGAGTTTGCTGCATATATATATATATATATATATATATATATATATATATATATATATACGTATGTTCGATTTTTCAAAGAAATGGTCTCTTGATAATATCGAATATCGATAATATCGGTAACATAGATTACAGTAAATACACATTTGTAACGATCACTATATACACAGGTAATGAATTCATGAGGTTTGTATTTTGAATGAAAAAACTTACCTTATGGACGTACGTACGTGGGGAAGCCATATTGTTTTTATGCTGACAAATTGGCGCAAATGAGAAAATATAAGTATGCAATGTACGAAAGACGTGATGGGGGGTAGAAAAGGAAGTTAGTCTACAAAAGACCAGACAATACGACAAATGCAATATCTACAGGGTTGACACTGCAACGACAAATACTTTCTTCAGGATCCAAGTGATAACAGAACAAACGCTTCAAATTCAAAAAGATCTTTACCTATGTTGCAAAGGCATTTGATCAGTTTGAACTGTTATGGAAATTCGACTTATACTAGAAATATTTTGGAATAAGCCGAAACATTTTTGGGGAACAATTTCGTGCACAAAGCTTTCGTCAACCCGTTGTATAGATTTTAAGGCACCTATCAACTGTGCTGTATACGCTGACGGCAGATCGATATTTGATATTATCAAGAAAACATTTCTTTGAAAAATCGAACATACGTATATATATATATATATATATATATATATATATATATATATATATATATATATATATGTATAATTAAGTAATTCATTGAGTTTGAAAGAAACCTCAACAGAATGCAGAAACCACTGGACGGCCGTTCCGTCCTATATTTGGAACTCATCAACAGTGCGCATCCACTACCGAGAATTGAGACCCTGACAGTTGAGTTATCAAGTAAACGTCATACCAACTGTTCCAACGGGCAACGGTTTCAATTCTCGTTAGTGGATGCGCACTGCTGATGAGTCCCAAATATAGTACGAAACGGCCGTCCGGTGATTTCTGCATTCTGTTGAGGTTTCTTTCAGACACAATGAATTACTTAATTAGAATTATCAAATCCTCCTTACAATTTCTATGATATATATATATATATATATATATATATATATATATATATATATATATATATTTCCAGGAGGATAAAATACATGTAGAGCTCAATGTTCAGGACAGTGCAAGAATATAATATACTATAAAAGGCTTAAAAAATCTTCCAATCTAATAAATTATAACCATGGAATATTAGTATTTGAGTCTTTTATAGTATATATATATATATATATATATATATATATATATATATATATATATATATATATATATAAATAAAAGTGAACATTGAAGTAAACTCTTAGAGGTGACAGGCTGTTTCATGTTAGACGCAATTGTCAGGCAACAGGTGGCCTGACAATTGCATCTACCATGAAACAGCCTGTCTACTCTAAATGTTGACTTCAATGTTCACTTTTATATTTACACACGCTCTATCTCTGATATTGAGTACTTTATTCCATAAATATACAGCACACCTTAAGAGTATATTTCTTCATATATATATATATATATATATATATATATATATATATATATATATATATGCAGGAATCTCTATTTATCATGTTTCGTTCATCTACGTTTCGTTGTTTAATTTGTCTTGGTTTATTTGTTGATTCCGAGCACTTTCGACAAAATATTTAGCCATCTTCAATGATTTTTATTACACTATTATAATAAAGTGTAAGTCCTATTGTAGACGCTATAAAGGTTGTTGAAATAAGATATAGTCATAATATCCAATTACGACCAGTACATTGTGG
This sequence comes from Acanthosepion esculentum, assembly GCA_964036315.1. Taxonomy (NCBI): domain Eukaryota; kingdom Metazoa; phylum Mollusca; class Cephalopoda; order Sepiida; family Sepiidae; genus Acanthosepion; species Acanthosepion esculentum. The sequence goes on along the minus strand of OZ038490.1, from coordinate 17,195,717 downwards.
CCGCGTTCATAATTGATTTTATTAAGTGTCGGTTTCTTCATTTTTATGAAGACTTCCTTCTCTTTAAACGGTCGGTTGTTGATGTGTATCACATTTTTCTTCTCGACCAGCATGTTGCTATCAAGGCTGGTACAATCCCAATTAAATCTGCCGTATCGAGCTCTGGTGAGAGACATATAGCGTCAGTTGCCTTCACTGGCGGATAGAACTGTGTTCAACGTAATTTTTAATGACTTTGTTTTCGTCGGGAATGCACTGCCCAATCACGATCACAAGTCCGGTAAATCATTAGGGTCGTAGGGGAACCACACGCACTGCTGCCTTGGAAGAAGTGTTGTGTCGCTGGGACTGACAGCCTCACGGAGTTCAACCAGGGCTGGTTTGAATTCAAAGTTTTCCTTCTTATAGAAGTCAGTCTATCCTGCTATCTATCTCTAGCTAGTGAGGATGAGATGGATTGATGGCTTTCCCAAGGGTATTAGCACGTAACTGAATGAAATGAATTCGACTGGAATTCGAATATGGTTCACCGATTCCTTAATCCGAGGCGCTATCCATTACTCCACCGTGTCTCCAATAGGATATCTAAATATAAAAATTTCAGATTTGATTAAATCACGTACTATTATCCTTAAGATAAAACAAATTTAAAATAAAGTTGTCGCTAAAATCTGATACTTTCTCGTTACATGTTTAAAAATGAATTTTAACTCGGATTTATGTATGCAGTTAAGTGATGGCATTAAAAAAGGATTGTTTAAATGCGAGGTTACAGCGAAACTGATGTTATCTCAAAGTTGGAATTCTACCGTCTTATTATATAATTATACCGATATAATTTCCTACGTTGCATTTGCTACAAAAATAACTATGTTATCTCAAAGTTGGAATTCTACCGTCTTATTATATAATCATACCGATATAATTTCCTGCCTTGCATTTGCTACAAAAAATTAAATACCGTATTTGACGGCATATAAGAAGACCGGGTGTATGAGACCCACCAAATTTCAGCAGAAAACAACAGTAATTATTAAAATTATTAGTAAATGGTACAGCCTAGGGTGTATTTATAAGATAATATTATGGTTAAACAAGCTATGATTACAATCAAATGAAAAATAATATGAAATAAATAACACGAGCCTATAAAAACTTTATTATATCGAAAGGTCAGAAAACAAAATAAAAATCAAGCAATTATTACTACTGAGCAAAACAGTAAAGTTACCATTACAACTTTATTCATCTTTAAATCCATAAAATTCGTGGTCTTCGTTATCAAAACTCTGATAGTCATTTTCAATATTACTATCATCGTCGTTAAATAATGCGTCATCTTCCATTCCATTGAAAGCATTTCTAATGCTACACTGTTTAAAAGATTTCACAGCAATTTTTGGTCTAATATTATCCCAAGCGTGCTTCACCCATTCGCAGATTTGTGCAATGCTGGGTCATTTTATTCTTCGTGTAAGTGTAAAGTCGTTATCAGGCATTGCCATCCACGTGTTCCATTTCTCCTTTATGTTTAAGTCTAAGCTAATAAGTGTTGCCAGGTAACTAATTTCGGCCGACTATCTCGAATTTTAAACCTATATATGGTGTATAAGACGCAGGGGACTTTTAAAAGATATTTTTAGTAAAAAAAAAGAGCGCCCTATATGCCGTCAAATACGATATATTGTATAAGTTTACCGATATAATTTCCAGTGTTGAATTTGCTACAAAAAATAAATATAGTATATTTGAACAGTCACAAGTTAAGGGAGGAAGTCCGCTTTATTTTATGTGTGCCAGGTAAAAATATTACTAGTGTTTACAAATTTGTTTTATTTCTTTTGTGGAGTGTCTATTGTATTTAGGAAACCGTAGAGATTGATTTTTTAATTGGTTTGATGGGATAATTTCTATTGCGAAATTGATTGATTACATGTCCTATGTTTTTTCTAATCCGCGGGGATGAGGAGACAAGTGTTTTAAGCGTTAATGCCGATTATTGATTTCTTAGGTTGATAAGCAGCTGTTAAAATTTAAATGCAAATGATGTGGATATGTAGTTGTTATTGTTTAGACGTACCAGGAAATCCAGAAACGGAATGAATGTTGCTGAATACGCCATTGTGTATTTGATGAGGCAGTGAAAGTTGTCTGAAGTGACGGAGAATTTTCTCACCACATTTACGTATCTATCGTAGAAGAGAGATTCCACGTGGTAACTACAAAATACGTTTCACTCCAGGATAAGTATAAATGTGTTGGCATAGCTGTGGGACATTTTTCCCCATCGCTCTACATTTGACCTGCAGAAAATGGAAGCTGATGAACTTGATGTTGTTATGGGTGAGTATGAATTTTATGATGCGGCAAATGTCCTGTATGCTCTATTCTTGAAAAACAATATCGTGTCAAAAGTTTCTACAAGCTTTTCTGATGTCCGATTATTGGAATATGTGTGACTTTATTGAAAATCTTATTAAGTTAGTTGTGCTTTTGCAGTAACTATGACTAGTGAGTATTAAATGTTTTCGAATATTGCCAACGAGTCATGAAACATGATCTCTTAGAGTTCAAATTCCCAAAACTATCGGGTTTTCAAGTGTTTGTATCAAATGCTACATTTCGTGTAGATCTATGTTAATCTAAGAGGTTAGCCGTTTTTATACACGTGTTTTAAGTACACGTCCTGATTATTTTAAGAACTTTAAATTTGTTATGGTAATTTATCCACGCACGCATCGACTCTACCAGCTATAGATAGGAGCAGGTACTGCCTTTTGGAGAGGGAAGTTTCCAGCAGTCAGCTCTGACAATCGGGCCGAACATTTTGTATATGTTTGTATTACTGTTTTTGTTAATATATTTGTTTAACTCAATTCCTCTCTTTATGTCTTTATTTCTGGAACTAACAAGGGCACAACACTTCTGAACCCTGACTGTCAGATGACGACACTATGCATATTTATGCTACTTTTTGCATGGCTTCTTCTTGAGGGAAAGTCTATAGATAGGACAACTCATAGTTCCTTCCGTTTCTTTTCGTACGTCATCTTTCAGTTTTTGTTGTTCAACTGCAAGTTGTTAATGATTCAATCCTGTTATGGTATTTTACCCACGTACGCATGGACTCTACCAGCTATAGATAGGAGCAGGTACTACCTTTTGGAGAGGGAAGTTTCCAGCAGTCAGCTCTGACAGTCAGACCGAACATTCTTGCTGTAACACTCTCGTATGTGTTTGCATTCCTGTTCCTGTTAATATATTTGTTTAACTCAATTCTTCTCTTTATGACTTTATTTTTGGCCCTAACACGGCCACAAAAAAATTACAATCAGCTTGTGCATTCAGATTCTTACAAAGAGGGGTGCAGGCTCGAACCCTGCTGGAGAATATATTCTATTTATTAAGAATCTCAAATGCACGGGTCAGTAATTCACAATGTTTAAAAAAAAATAAAAAACAGGATGTCTAATAAAACACTATTATATAAATTTAAAGTACCGTAATTCCCCATGTATAATACGCAATTTTTCTAAATAAAAATTAATAAGCAATATTAGGGGTGCGTGTTATGTACATCTATAAAAAATCTTAAAAAAAATTGCCGTTTCATAGGTCAATTTCAGTCGCGAAATGACTACTCACCACAAACATACGACAATTTGACACTAACATTCGGTGATTGCGACGCCATAAAGATATCAAATACAATCATATGTACCTAACAATACTTACAAATGTAAAATAAAATAAGAATTATTATAAAACTAAATTAGAATAATATTATTCTATGTTTAAAACCATTTTTTTAAAATTACAAACAGATTCGGTAGAATACTCATTTTATCGAACAAAAACAGGTTAATGAGTTTGCGCAGTAGGCACAATATAGGTATTTCCGTTTCCTTTTAGAATCGTGATCAGAATTCTTGATAAATGTCTTCAATTTCAACTTGAATAAGAGTAGGAAACTCTGGCCGTAATGAAATTGGAGCGGTACAATATAAATGATGCTTGCACTTTGTTTGGCTAGGGGCAATTACAAAAAAATTTCGTATCTTTCTTCAAGCTTTTATTTTAATTCTGATTTCAATCTAATTAATTAAATTTAATATTTCCAATAAGTAAAATACTTTGCTGTATTTAAAAAGTAATTTAAATTGACTAAAAGGAGTTTGTTTTAAAACTGCAAAGAATCAATGATTTTAGCGCCATTTTGAGAATTCTGTAATTGTCTTTATTAAAAATATTTCAAAAATAAAATATACTTTTCTGAAATTTTATTTGAAGAATATTAGTTGATTTAACGTTGAATTAATCTGATTTGAGGCAAGTATTGCTAACTTTTAGTTTAAAATATCGCAGAAATCCGTTTTTAACACGGAGTTAGCTGTGTATTTATGGTGTTGATAACTTCGCAAACAGCCAGAAGATTATCTAATTTTCTTCTACGGTGGATATATCTGTAAAAATTACTTGAGGGAAATAACCAGAGTGCTATTTTTATATAATTTTAAAGTAACCAGTAACCTTAAAAATTTAGGAAAATATTCACTGTAATCTAATGTTTTATTGAATCTAAGTTATCTAGTGGATATCTATAATTGGGCCGACGAAACGTTTATTTTAAAAAGTATATTTATTTTGTCTAATAGCGCGAATGTCTAAGAAATCATATTTTTAAAAAATGGTTATGCTTACATGACTTTCATACTGGAATATCTAATTAAAGTGAACAGAGGAAAACTTTCAGCTTCCGTTCTTCCCCTGTTTTTTTATTATTTGTTTTTTTCTTGTAGTAGGAATTGATCAGTCAAAAGAATACAAAAGACGCTTTTCCTTTGTTTGGCTATGGTAACTACAAAGAACCTTCGTGTCTTGATAAATCATTCACTTTCTCCTGATTTATAGGAACTTCATTATAACCAGGTACTTCCAAAGAAACGCGACATCTAAGGTCTAAAATGAATTTAAAAAAATTAAAATCATGAAAAATATTTTTTTAAAATAAGAGTAGGAAACGCTGGACGTAATGAAATTGGAGAAGAAACTACATACAGATTCGGTAGAATTCACATTTTATCGAACAAAAACAGGTTAATGAGTTTGCGCAGTAGGCACAATATAGGTATTTCCGTTTCCTTTTAGAAACGTGACGATCAGAATTCTTGATAAATGTCTTCAATTTCAACTTGAATAAGAGCAGGAAACTCTGACCGTAATGAAATTGGAGAGGTACAATTTATAAGATTTGATTACCAAAAAAGGGTTGCGTTTTATGCGTCAATAGAAGCATTTCCTCACACTTTCGGCACAATTTTAGGGGTGGGTATTATGGATGATAGAGTATTATACATGGAATTACGGTAATAAGAAATGTCATCTTAAAATAAAATCAAATTTAAATCCATTTCTCAAACATCTCCGCTTCTCACATCAACATATTTATGTTAGGTTGTCATATATGAAATGACGCACTTTACAGGAAAAAAATAAAATGCTTCTGAAATATTAAATAACTAATTTATTTAGTTGAAATAGATACCATGTTGATGAATGACTGTTCTCCAACTAAATTCTTGATCCCATCTTTCAAAAAATTCTCATCCTTTGATTCGGGAAACAATTCAAATGCATGGCTAATTTCTTCCATATTGGAGATTGTTTCCTTGTCTATGAAACGCAAAAAATGATTAAACAAGTTATAATAAATGTGAGATCAGGGGAATATGGAGGATGAAGTCAAATTTCATCAATTGCATTTGTAATATATTTTTTAAATTGTAAAGAGAATTTATAGGCACTATATATATATATATATATATATATGTGTGTGTGTGTGTGTGTGTGTGTGTGTGTGTGTGTGTGTGTGCGTGTGTGTGTGTGTGTGTGTTAAAAAGAAGAGATAAACCGCAAAGGTTTTTGGTTGCAATGTGGATTTCTTTAAAAAATATTATACTTTATTTTCTATAATTTGTCAAAATTATGGAAAATAAAGCATAATATATTTTTTCTTTAAATCCGCATTAGAGCCAAAAACCTTCGCGGTTTCTCTCTTCTTTTTAATATATATATATATATATATCTGTCTGTCTGTGGATGACAAAAATATTGGTTCCTGAAAAATTAATTTCGGTTGAGCTCTTTGGTTTGAGGTGTGAGTTTGTAAACAGTGACTATTTAAGCTAATATTGCATGACTCTTCGGCAGAATTGAGTCACTGTCAGTCACTGTGTGTTTATCTAAATCTAAAAATAAACACGCTAAAATTCACCTTCATCCCTGCCGTGAGCCGACGGCTTAGTGGTAGAAGTTATGACTGACGTCAATTCAGTCGGGTTTCGATCCTAGCTAAAGGCAACCGGACGTCTAGCCACACTGATGAGCTGCGAAACAGTCTGTCTGTGGATGACAAATATATATATATATGTGTGTGTATATATCAATTGATACTTAGTAGGGATAATTCCAAGGAGGTCATTAATCCAAAGAGAACTCATTGTAAGTAACAGAACAATTGATTATTATAACCGAATGAATTTTTATAGTAAATCGTATGTACTCATTTTATTTTTATATATATATATATATATATATATATATATATATATATATATATATATATATATATATATATATATATATATATATATATATATATATATATATATATATATATATACGTAGTCAAATGTGATGCTGCACTAATAATACTAGCGACATCTTTGCATCAGTAACCTTGGGCCTCGATACTTATTGACTGACCCATACGAAACCTTATCTTTCCATTCTAAGTACCACTCTGACAACAATAAAACCTTAACCTTAAAGCAGCGCCTTCAAACGTCTTAATGCCCTCCTTGTCAAGAGGATATCTCAGATTGAGATCTGCGTAGACGATGAGACGTCACGTTTAACTTTCCTAACAAATGACTTGACAAGACGACTTTGCCTCGCTGAGAAAATTGATTCTTATCAGCCGTACGTGCGACAAAAGACATTATAAGGTCGTTGGTGTTAGATGAACAGCGAGTTTTCAAAAATCTTTTTTTTCGGTGTGGGTGGGTTCTAGTCATGAGTTAGATGCACACACGTAAATAAAATTTTACTTTATCTCGGAAGAATTCTTCTCATCTACCTTACTAATAATCCCAAACCTCATCACGCACATACATTATTCTCATTGCCATATTCACAACTTTAGTTAACATAATATTTATTGAAAAAATGTTTGAACGAATTAACTATAAACAATTTTTTTGCTATCCTCTGTAGCCGCAATGATGGAGAAAGCATTACCTCGAACCATCGGCAGTGAGACACGCTGCAAGAGCCACTCCGTTTCGCGAGGCTCCGTCCTTAATCGAGACGCAATCGCGCCAATCCTCCTTAGGTACGCCATCGAACGAGGGCCAATAACCCCAGAAGTCCCCACTACCAAAGGGGTAAAAAAGAAAAAATCACTCAGCAAGAGAAGAATATTTAACTATTTTTTTTTATCTCTGCGTCCCAGGTGACGGACCCCGGCTCAACCGCTGACCTGATCAAATTACCGGCCGAAAATGTATCCGCACAGGTCGCATCCCAAATCAACGACTTCCCGATTTTAAAAGGGAAAATGTTAATGCCATCCGACCGCTTTCCATCACCACGGTCGCGGCGTACGGGTTCGATTTGGGAAGGGAACCCAGCTGCATCCAAACCTCTCCTGATGATGTTACAACTTTTCGCTCAGGGCATTTTCCGGTGATTGGAACCAAACCATTTATTCCGGCGACCACGGTAGATTGTTCTAGTTCCACGTGCCAGGTCTCTTCTCGGTTTTTTTTTCTTTTAACTCAACTCTCAAGTTTTGGTTCACCACTACTGTTGAAGTCACAACATTTGGATCTAGTCACTGGATCTAACCAACGCCTTTATCCACTGGGCTATATGTCCTTGAGCACATCTGTGTACGAATATTTGGGAGTTATAATCCTCATCAACATTTTTTACCAGTGCTCCTCTTACAAATTTTTTTTCCATAGCTTATATTGCAATTTTTGTTGTCATTCATTGCTTTTCTCTAGCACTCCTTACTAATGGTTCCCATATTGTATTCATTTCTATACTTGGTCGGCTCAGGAGATGCTTGCAGCCTAGTATATGTGCCAATTCCTTAAGTTTTCGTATTTTCCAGTGATGCTCTCTGTCTATTATTTCAATCTCATCCCACAGGAGGCGGTGATCCCTCTTCTCCCGCCATATGTTTTCAGCTACGCCTGATTTTTCTATTTTCGTTCGTGTTACCGCTTTATGATGTTCTTGCAGTCTTACCTTAAGAGGACGGCTTGTTTCTCTTTTATATATCTTACCGCAGCTGCACGAGATGGCGTACACACAGTCCTTAGTTTATTTTCTCCTCTGTGGTGGATCTTACTCGGAAGAGGTCTCTGCGAAATGTCGAACCACTTTTGAAGGTCGTCCCGATGTTATATAGACTACATAATCCTTTCACATAGGGCGGGCAGACTGAAGCTGTTTTCTATTGCACCCTTCCATCTACCATGGACCCAGGGTAGTTGATTCGTTGTAGGGTACTGCTTATACTGTCCATTTCTTGTTCATATATCTCTGGGTCGATATTTATTACGTTTGCTCAATGTTGTAAGCAGCGGACAATCCATTTCTTTACACTGTATGGGTGGTGGGAGCTGTAGTTGAGGTATCGTTCGTTGAATGTAGGCTTGTGGTATACAGATGTCTTGAACCCATGCTCTGTTCGAGTTTTTAACACGTACAGGAAGGCGAATGTTTTTTTTTTCTCTCCAATAAAACCAAAAAGAGAAAATATACAGTGTAACAAATAAATAGCGACAAATAAAATAAATTGATCTAAATCCATCCAAATATATAAATAAACTAACAACCGTTACCGATAAACTAGCCGTTTAGAAAAAACAAATAAAGATAATCAATCCCAATAAATAAATTAAAAACTGTTCCCGCCAAAATTATAGTCAGAACAAACCACAACAATCAACCCCAAAATTGAACAAATAGCTTTAATTATCTTCCCAAACAAAAACAAAACTACTAAGTAAGCTATATAAACAAATTGTTATTACGTTAATAAAAACACCGATCAAAATAAAAATAAAAATAAATAAATATATAAGATAAAATATAAAATAAATTAAAGCAAGCAAAATAATTTGACCCAAATAAATAAATAAACAAATAAACGACTTCCGGTAAAATAACCGCCAAAATAGACTACCGACAATAAGCTATATAAACAAATTTTTACTACGTTAATAAAAGCACCGATCAAAATAAATAAATAAATAAGATAAAAAATTAAAATTGAAATAAATAAAAACAAGCAAAATAATTTGACACAAATAAATAAATAAACAAATAACGACTTCCGGTAAAATAACCGGAATAATAGACTACTCGCAATGCACCCCTAACCCGTATATATAAAAAGCCGAGAAAAATAACTGCACTCGTGGCCTGACGATTGCATCTAGCATGAAACAGACTGTTGCCTCTAAGTGTTGACTTCTATGTTCACTTTTATATTTCCACAAGCTCTATCTCTGATATTGAGCCCTTTATCCCATAAATATAGCACACTTTAAGACTATATTTCTTCACACACACACATATATATATATATATATATATATATATATATATATATATATATATATATATATACATTTCACACGTCGTGGATATTCGAAGCGCATATTATCTTTTTAATAACATCACTCTAATATTCAGGGCGGAAAATTTTAAATCTGTCGGATTAATAAATTAAAAAATCCATTACTTCTTTAGACAAGTACTTTGTTTACGTTCATCAGCTTCTTCTGTCGCACTTCCCGACAGTGGAACTCCCTTCGTCTTACTTGCTTCCCTGATTAACAATAACCTTCAAATAATTAAATGTAATGTTAATCGATATCTTCAAATACCTTGATCTTGATCCCTGTCCTTCTCTTTATCCTTTCCTCAAACACCACTGTTACTCTCAATCTCTGTAAACCCCTTCGTGCCTTGCATGGGATGAAATGCTTAAAACAATATGTCAAGTTTCCCACGCAGTTCAAATAGTTCATTGTGACGTACTTACCAAACCCTTTTTGATAATCTTTAAAACATCCATTAGCATTTGTATTGCTTGTTCTGATGACATTGAGAGGATAATTATCACATTCCTTGTTCCAGTGTCTTTACCAAAACTGCACTGTTCTTGTCCTATTTTCGGTGTAATTCAATTGCGCGTCCTAATCATCACAATTCGGATGATGCGTTTTGTAATATGACTTATTAGGCTGATTGTGTGAAAAATTTCACATTCTGTTGCACCTGGATTCTTAGGCAGTACTATGTAAATGGATTTGCTTAGGTCTTCCGGTATCTCACCGCTGTTGTATATTTTATTTATTATGTCTGTAATGTTGTCAATGCCGAAAGGATCTGAGGCTGCCAGAATCTCTATTACAATTTGGGTTATTTAATTACCAAACCTTAAATAGAATTATATTCACAGTCACAATTTTAAATTGCTAAAATTTAATTTTAACAAATAATTATCGATGTAAAATATTTCAAAAAGTCCACTGATGACGCCTAAACATATACCTGTCCTTTCTCCTGTCATTACAACGTAGAAAGGTGCTGCCACAATTGTCGTATCAAATGGAAAATCAAGAAGTCAGACCCCTTTTTATATGGTAGTGACAAGGCATGGGAAAATGTCGTTATAAATAAAGTAAAAAAGAATTAATTTACTATGTAATACCTAATCCCTTGTATACCAGTGACTGATAGACAATAGGATGTATCGGGTGTATCGTCTGTAGTAGTAGTATCATTGCAGCGAAACGGTCGACCCTGCTTTACTCAGGTATATTAGGATGCGGACCTGTATGGGTTCACGGCCTACATCCAACTCCCTCACACACAAAAAAGTCAAATGGGCCCTGCGACGGCCACGCCCTGGTCAACGGCATCGACCTGCCGGCTAAACACTGTGAACTCCTCTTCTCAATTCATCTGTGCTAAGCATCCATCGGCCAGTCGCCAGCCAAGGCGTAATAGCTACGCTTCAGAGGTTAACGGCTTCGCTATGGTACCAAGACTTTATGAATTTAAGCGTAGTTCGAGATAGGCGGTAATATATCATGAATCCACAGTTAAAATGTCAAGATATAACCCTAAGTTATATGTTAACAGCTTCTTTTCTCTCACTTCCGGCTTGCTGAACTCCTTTCCGGCTCCATGCTTTCCAGCCATCTTTGATATTTAAATGCAATTAATTCCTCCTTTATTGTTCTCTCTCCTTAATAATTTTTCTCTTTTTCTTATTTTTTCACACGCCTTTTGTTTTAGTGGCTTCACTGCCTCGCATGAGGTGATATGATTGGAAAAATATTGTTTTGCTGTCCGGACGGTTTTGACATGCAAAACGCATCCCGTCATTCCCCATGTATAATACACATTTTTTTTTTCTAAAAAATAATTGCCGTTTCAGAGGTCGATTTCAGTGGCGAAATGACTACACGCCATAAAAAGATTTCAATTTAATACTAACATTCGGCGATTGCGACCCCATAAGGATGTCAAATACAATCATATGTACCTAACAATACTTACAAAATGTAAAATAAAAGAAAAGTTATCTTAAAACTAAATTATAATAATATTATTCTGTTTAAAACCATTTTAATAAGAGTAGCAAACGCTAGCTGTAATAAAAGTGGAGAGGTAGAATTTATAGGGTTTGATTACCAAACAAGGGGTGCGTATTATGAGTGAATAGAAGTATTTTTCCCACACATTCAACAAAATTTTAGGGGTGCGTATTATGGATGAACGCGTATTATACATGGGAATTACGGTAAATAGGTTTTTCTCTAAGCGACGTTCATTTAAACTCAGTTCTGTCACGTAAAAAGATGGATATTTCTATTCCCGAAAGACTGCCGCTATACACAGCAGCAAAAACGAACCAACATCTTGCTTTTCCATTTTGATTTGTGAGACATCAAAATCAAAAACTGGCACCCCAAGGATAAATTCGGATTAATTATCAGGGCAATGTTTCGAGTAAAACTCTTTTTCTTTTCAATTTCCTTTACAGACAATCCAGCCAGAAAAAACTAAAATAAACAAATTTGTCCGTAGAAGCTTCTGTTAAGTTATATTGAGTACATAATATACTAGTGAGCAAACCAAAATGAGCTGACTCATTTTATAGTTTACCAAGAGAAGGTTAACCAATCAGAAGACTTGAAATATTCGATCCGATGTGTATAAAGGCAGCCATTTTGTTTTGTTTTTCTTGTCGGAATATCCACTTCTAACCTGTCAGATGAAAAAACCTGCAGAACTACGCTTTCCTGCTCTCTCCGAATATCCACTGCCAACCTCTGATATGGAAGACCTTAAGAATTCCTGAATAGCTGCTACTAGACATTTGTGCTGTTACATTGAACAAATTACTTCCTACGTCGGATTTCTATATTCAAACTAAATTAAATATGTTTTACAGCTTCGAGTCTGAAATTCGAGGGTTGAATAGAAACATGTGAAATTTCTAGTTATTTTTACAGCGCAAAGACTGCGAATTGGTTCAATCAAACAATACAGAGACGAAGAATAGATAATAGATAAGCATTATAAATCAATGAGACTAGAAATATACGTTTTCAATTATGAGCAAGAGACTTCCATATTCGCAGATATATTTCAATACAGAAAAGGGAAGATCTGTCTTGTACAAATTTAGCTTAAACACACAGACACACACACTCACATATATATCTGTATATGTATATGTACGCGTGTTTCTAGTCGCTTGAAGATCAACAGAGCTTGGAACTTAAGTAGCGATTCGAATTGTGAAGTGTT
>OZ038490.1:17070311-17180311 GCA_964036315.1 Acanthosepion esculentum | reverse complement strand
ACATGTTTAAATAACTGTTATATATATATATATATATATATATATATATATATATATATATATATATATAAGGAGAGAGAGAGGAGAGAGAGAGAGTGTGTGTGGATACTCTTATTTGAGTAGACGGTCTGTTTATTTATTAAATAGTATTTATTTTCATAGTTCTCTGTAACTTAGTTGGTTAGAGCGTACCGGATCTAACGCTAGCTTTCTTCTACCCAAAGGGACGCAATTTCGAATTCTGACAGAGAATGCATGTATTTATTTAATAAGATTTCTCTACCATTCAGTCTGGTAGACAAAAATAAATAAACGGAACGTCTACTCAAATACGATGTATCCCTTAAAAATAGCGTTTAAAGTGATAAACAATCAGGCTTTTAATAAAAATCCATTACTTTCCTTAGATAATTCGCGTTTCGTTCTTTAGAAGTTCATCGGATTAGAGTAATGTATTTTCATGTAATTATTTAGACATATGAATATATATAAATTTATATATATAAATATATTATATATTACTAGTGCTGTTAAATAGAATCCAATATGTATTCTATATTTTATTTATTTATTTTTATTTGTTATGATAAGAATATAAATTTATAAATCATTTTATAAATTGATTTGCGATGGACACTAGGTTTTATGTCATTATTAGTACGCTGTAGCATAATATCTTTGAGAGGGCAAACATTCATCAGGACTGGTGTGAATCCAAGTACATCTCGGCGATGAGGGGACGTTATTAGCTTAGTTTTTGTTGTCTTGAAAATTAAAATAAATTTTTCTTCCATCGAGCTAGGTAACAGTGGCGTTCAGTTAGTAGGCTTGTCATCTCGATATTTAGGTATATACATAAACTGTAGTATCCCCTGCATAAACCTTTACTAACGATCTGGGAAGGTTCTTAAACAATACAAAGCCGAAAGAGAATATGTTAGCAATAATCCATTTTTTGGTCAGATCTAAATATAAAGATTATAAGTTAGAGTCGGCAAATTTCTGGAGCGGTACCAGAAATATAGATTTCTGGGTACGTTGGAATGTGCGTATACTGACCACGAGACCAGGATTCGAATCTCACCATGGTCGACTTGTCTGGAATGAGATTTCCTGATGTTATCGATCCTAGTGTGCGGCACCTTTGGAAAATGTCTGAAAACGAGGTAACAATCAGACAAAGATAGTACTCGAGTGAATGGAACAGAAGTGGTTTATTGTAAAAGAGAATACACTACTGAAATACAGGGATTCAGTTAGCAGGCTAGAAATTCCCGAAGCATAGATATTTACTATACCTCGCCGGGAGGCAGGATGTGTCCCAATACCGGTTTTTAATGCGGAGTAAAACCGAGCCTGTAGGCTCGGGCAAACATTCGGAGTTTGGTAGCTGTCTACCACTCCAGATAAGACTCTGCCCTTCGGCATAGCTTCGTCTGGGTTCCTCTCTGCTTGAAGGCAGAGACTTCGACTAGCTTAGCAGGAGACAAATTTCCAACTAATTGCCGACGCAAGTCTCAGGTATGTCCTGTGGATACTATATATATTTACTGATATAGTCAGACCACAATAGGTAATAGGGAGAGTGGGACATTCCATTACAACATTTTTCAAGTTGTTAATCACGCTATATAAAACGCTCTTTCCCAGAAACTGTAACTAAGGTCTGCTCAGCATAGTTGGAGCATAAACCACAGGCGGGCTTTATTGAAAAAAAAGTGCACCTGAGCAAGCGTTTGAATTAGAGTTGTCCGTCCGTCACACCCTCTAAAATAGCCATACACCGATCGAAACCAAAATTTGGGGAGAAGTGCAAGCAGATAATGATTACAAATATAATTGGTTTCACTACAGTGTGTAGCTTAGTACAATGAATTTTCATTAATTTTGGGAAACAATTAATAGTTTAATTAATTAAAATACAAAATACTCCCACTATCTTCAAAATTTTATAACTAAAATTACATATACGTATTTACTTTACCAATTGTGCATTTTTTCTTTTCGTTTTTGAGAACTATAAACAAATCACATGGCCAAAAAACTTCAAGTAATTGGAATTTGGCCCCAGAAAGAAATATTGACGTATCGCCTGTTGTATGCTGTATGCTGAAGAGTAAGAAATCTTAAGAATCTATTCCTCACTGAGTTTTTTTTGTTTTTTAGAAGCGAGGAATAAATTCTTAAGATTTCTTACTTTTCAGCGTACAACTTACAACTGATCATGCGTAAATATTTCTTTATGGGGCAAAATTCCAACTTCTTGAAAACATTCTTTAAAATTATTGTTTACCATGAAGTCCTATAAAATTACATTAAATGAAAGAAATTATTAAACTGAGGTGTAGTTTTTTTTTGTCAAAATCTTTATCTAAACAAATCAGCTTATTCACATTTGCTCGAATGGTTTGCGAAATTGAACGAAAGGTAGTGTTTGTAAATCTCAACAAAAAATGTTAGTGTTCAATAAAACTAATTATTGTTAAGATTAAAACACATGTCAGTATGTTGCAAAAAAAACTATTAGGGGAGAAAGCTATAACAATTAACTTTTAGAAACTTTTTTTTTAATTGTTCTTTTCAGAGAAGGATTTTATGAATTTCAAACGAACGGAGCGCTGGCTGCTCACTCAGTGAATGCCAAAACTTTACTTATAAGGATGCTAATATTATAATTCACATAAGAAAATTTGTCATAAAAATTTTTGTCAAAAAAAAAAACGATTGTAGGAAACTAACTGAAAACGAGGTCACAAATCAGGATCAGTAATCTTGCAGATTCTTCTTTGAATGTTATTCCATAAAATAGGAATTAAATAATAAAAATCAGCTTATTCCAATTTCATCGAATGGTAAATCTCGACAAAAAATGTTAGCGATAACTTCAAGAATACTAATTATTGTCCGTCCTGGGTAAGACAATAAACTACACCCGCGCCCAGGTTAAGACGATAAACTACATCCGCGTCCTGGGTAAAACGATAAACTACATCCGCCTCCAGGGTAAGACGATAAACTACATCCGCGTCCTGGGTAAGACGATAAACTACATCCGCGTCCTGGGTATAACGATAAACTACATCCGCGTCCAGGGTAAAACGATAAACTACATCCGCGTCCAGGGTAAAACGATAAACTACATCCGCGTCCAGGGTAAGACGATAAACTACATCCCCGTTCTGGATAAGACGATAAGCTACATCCGCGTTCAGGGTAAGACGATAAACTACGTCCAACAGCAAGGCCTCTGATCAGGACGCTTTGAGGAGCGTGGAACCACCTCTTAATTGCTGGTGTTCCCAGGTCCACCCTGACCCAGAGTGGTAGCACCTGTTAGGGTCCCAGCTATGGGAAAATAGTTAACCCTGAAACCGTGGTAAAAACATTATGAAAATGTAAAAATAGGTTTTAAGAGCAGAAATACTTTATAAAAAAAACTATTACCAGAAATAAATCTTTGAAAAAAAAAACTATTACCAGCAATACGTTTTTGAAAATAATATTACCAGCTATACAATTTTGAGGAAAAAAATATTACCAGAAAAAGAGTTTTGACAAAACAAAAATATTACCAGGAAAAAAAAAGCTCTCGGCATTAAATGACCCATTGAGGTTGATATGCCGTAAAACAAAACAAACAAACAAATTAATTATTATGAGGATTTTAAACACGCGTCAGAGTCTTTCAAAAAAATTCTAGTTAGTAATATATGAAGAGTTTTAATCGATCTTTGTATCTTTAGAAAGTTACGAGACTAGATTTTGGAATCCTGTGACTTTTGTGTTCATTTTACTATGCATTACGTACTTCTTTGCTGCATATAAGGAAAGGCGTTACTTTTTGACTGAACCTCGTCTGTTGAAGAGTAGATTTGGAACTTCACACTATTGCGTTCATTTGGACACACCCTTTGAACTTTTTAAATCTGCTGTAATTAAAGGACAGATATTAGCTGTTGACTGATCATCTTATATCGATTGGGAAAGAAATATTCTATGTTGGGGGACATGATTTGTAACTCTAACACTTCTGTATTCGTTTGGGCATTCGACGTATGTGTCAACCTTAAATCTGTAGTAATTAAAAAAACAAAACAGGCATTACGTTCAGATCGATCATCGTACCACGATGTAGATGGAAGAGGACTACGTTTAGAATAGATTCAAGAATCTTCTGACATTTGTGTTCATTTGGGTCTGTTTTCTCTGTTCCTAGCATTAAATCTGTTCTCAGTCAATAAGACCAGACATTACTTTTTTTACCAACGCTCATAAAGCAAATATCAATAAAAGACTATGTTGATGACTAGATTTGGAATCCTGGGGTATTTATCTTCTAATCATGTAAGTTCTTCGTACTCATGATGTTGTAAATATAAAAAAGAATGTATCAATTTTTGACCAACGTTCATGCTACAACTGAGAATAAAGGAAACCATATCGAGGCTCAGATTCTGTTTTCTTTTGTCAACGTTACGCCATTTTGTTATTAATTCTGAATTATGAAAGAAGAGCAATCCGTATTTTTGAAGTTAAATCCATTCCTTTATATCTACCGCTAATAAACCATTTTCCTTACACTGTTGCGTTTAAACAATCAAATTGTTCTTTTATGAACTCAGTAAAAATAGAAAAAGAGGCGTGGTCTCACTGAACATTACAGCCTTTACAGTTAGCTGATTCTAAGATAACTAGAATTCACATCACCACCATATTAGATACGCAGTTGAGACAGTGCTGATAGTAGACAAGGAAAGGAAAACAAAGGAATTCCTACAGAAAGCAGAAAATGGAAGCGAGAACTGTAAGATAAAATGTATGGTTATCAGAGAAGGAATCGGTCCAAACTGGAGATGCTAAAATCAAGCAAGCAAATAAACGTTTAATTTCTAGGAATTATTTTAACAGAGGACGGGAAGTCATTCAGTTATGTGCCAAGCGTGATACACGCTTAGGCGATCATGAATCTTTCGGTACATGACTGACGAGGCAGATTTTTCCCGCTGTATGTTGCCATTTCTTTTTGCGGTAGTCCAGTTGCCATCCCAAGCTATAGAACCCGGTCTGTGGTCAGTTATGTGCCATGCGTGACACATGCTTAGGCGATCATATATCTTTCGATACATGACTGACGAGGCAGATTTCCCCTGCAGTAGTTTGTCATTTCTTTCTGCGGTAGTCCAGTTACCATCCCCGGCTATAGAACCCGGTCTGTGGTCAGCTATGTGCCATGCGTGACACATGCTTAGGCGATCATATATCTTCTCATACATAACTGACGAGGCAGATTTTTCCAGCGGAAGGTTGCCATTTCTTTCTGCAGTAGTCCAGTTGCCATCCCTGGCTATAGAACCCGGTCTGTCCTGATATTTAGCCATAGCTTGGGGAGAAGAAGAAGGGTGTTCATACCTTTCCCAAGGGTGTTAACACGTAAGTGAATGCAGTGGATTCGGCTGGAATTCGAACTCGGCTCTCCGATTCCTCACTCCGATCCGCTACCCATTACTCAACCGTGCCGTGAAGTACGATACTGAAATCCGAAGGGGCATTGAGATAGCGAAAGGTGCCTTCCAAAAGCTAAGCAATGTATTAAGAAACAGGAAAATTACGTTAGAAACGATATGTAACTCTGTTGTAATATCAATACACCTATATGAAGTGAATGCTAGACAATCTCATCTTAGATGAAGAAAAGGCTTGAGTGAACAGAATTGTTGTTCTACACAAGGATGCTGTGAATGACATGGTTTGAAAAGGTGCCAATGAAGGAGTTTTTAGAAAAAATGAAATAAAAAGGACAGATACTTGACATAAGAAAGAAACAGTTTCTAGAGCAGATACTGCGAAAAGAAGGGTTGGAATAATTAATATTCATATGATGTTTGAAGGCAAGAAGACAGACCAAAACCAAGCTTAGGAGTTGTGTAAATGTTTGACAGAACAGGTATAGGAGATGATAGCAAAGTGACAAGATTTACTAAGAGCTACAAAGGATCCAAAATTTTCAAGAACCATGATTTTCAAAGTCGTAAAGAGATCAAGGAAATTAAAAGAAGAATCCAAAATGTGTTTTTAAGAAACTGAAATAGTTTTAAAGCTCTTTTATCATCTGTCTATATTTCTGAGATGAGGCATTATGTACATTATTTACATTATTTGGACTATTGTCCTCATCTTTGTCGCCGTATTTTTATTACAACGTTTCGGCCGTTGTACACTCCGGCCTTCTTCAGGTGGTTGGAATGTCGAACTGAACCCTTTATTTCGCTCACTGGGGTAGAACTAGAACAATCTACCCCAGTGAGCGAAATAAATTGGTTCAGTTCGACATTCCAACCACCTGAAGAAGGCCGGAGCGTATAACGGGAGAAAAGTTGTAATAAATATGGCGACAAAGATGAGGACAATAGTTCGGATAATGTAAATGGTGTACATAATACCTCATCTCAGAAATATAGACAGATAGTGAAAGGCCGAAACGCTGTAATAAATATGACGACAAAGATGAGGACAATAGTCCGAATAATGTAAAGCCCTTAAAGCTCTTTTATAAAAAAACCGGTCTGTTTTTCTTGCGGAAGCACAGAATTACTTGGAATAAAATTTTAAATTTCTTAACTTTTTTTTTTTTTTCCTAAATATTTTCTGTTAATTCTGTTTGCTAAGCGGCAAAAAATCTTTTATTTGTAAATTCTATTTTTATCGAAATTGCTTCGAATTTGCAAATTGAAAAAAATGATATTTAAGTGAAGGTGAAGATATTTGCCAAACATCGAGACAGGAATAAAATTCTCGGCGATCAAGTCTGAAATGGACAACTAAAAGGGGAAAAAATAACGAGGAAAAGATAAAAAGTTTCATGATAAAATTAATCAGTCTTAAATTTTGCAATTTAATCTTAATTCATGACAACTGGCCCCCGCCCACAGCATCGAGCGAGCGTGGCTTTTTATTGAAACACACTTCATCTTGTATTATTTCTATGTTCAAACCAACTGTTCGACATCTTTTGGCTGGGAGGGGTCCTCGTTCGTCTTCTGGCAAAATACGGTACTAATGAAGCAAGCCTTGCTCTGACAATTTCAACGTGTACACTACAACTGTTTATTTCGCAACATTGTGGTTTCATTGGTCACGTATTTATCATTGTACATATGAAATAGGAGACACGATGGAGTAATGGATAGCGGCTTGGATTGAGGAATCGGAGAGCCGAGTTCGAATTCCAGTCGAATCCATTACATTCACTTACGTCCTATTACCCTTAGGCAAGGTGTGAATCCTTTTCTTCTCCCTCCAGCTATGGGTAAATAGCAGGGCAGACTGGGTTTTATAGCCTTGGTTGGCAGCTGTTCTAGGAATTCAGTCCTTCTCCTAGGACAACTCTGAATTCAAAACCTGTGGATGGTCGTTTGGAGACCCTGTGGCACGTAGTGCACCAGGTCTCTGTATTCGGCCCTTCGAAAAGTGTGGATGGTCCTGCACGAAACCTTCACCACTATAATCAAATCTCATGTGCTGCTGTCGATTTCCTAGGAACTGATCTACTTGACCCTCATACGTCGAATTCGACGGGAGAGTCGAGTACATATGAAAGAGAGGAGGGTTTATTCTTCTTTCTTGTGATGTGTCCCTTCAAAACTTGGGAAATCATGACTCTCCACAGCTTCCTATGCAGTAACGGTTGTTTTTTTATCTTCACTCACACTCTCCGTTCTGGAATCTGTTAACACAAACTGATCAGGTAGATGGACAACTTCCTTTCTATATCTCTTTTGTATTTGATATGTACTGTG
This sequence comes from Acanthosepion esculentum, assembly GCA_964036315.1. Lineage (NCBI taxonomy): Eukaryota > Metazoa > Mollusca > Cephalopoda > Sepiida > Sepiidae > Acanthosepion > Acanthosepion esculentum. Next base: position 17,172,515 of record OZ038490.1, on the reverse strand, counting down.
GGTGTTTAATTTTCCCAGCACTCCTTCCTCTTTATGCGTCCAAGAAATTTGTGCTGTTTCTTTTTGATGCTGAGTATATTGGTCCCTGTTATTGCCATCTTAAAGTATCTTCATTGTCTACGCGTTCGGTCAATGCTATTCTCAGTAGCCTTCTGTAGAACCACATTTCCGTTGAATCAAGTCAAATCTGTGAGGAAACAGTCTAGCATTGACGACCACATAGGAGGAAGCATACGCAGGCGTTTAGAACTTTTTTATTTGCGCCTAAAGAATATTTTTCTGTTTCGGGAAAGAACAATTACTAGTTAGCTAATCTCGTCGATCACAAAAGGAGAAGAAGAATAAGAAAGATATAACCGGTTCGGGAGCCTTTTCAATCGAAATATAAATCAGCGATGGATTAATTGTAAAATGCGTTTTATTTTATTTTATTTTATTTTTTAAGCTTTTCGCCCCAAGCAAGACTGGAAGCCACTAGCACGCAAGGGGTTACAGAGGATTTGGAGCGAGAGCAAATAGGAGTGTTAGAGGAAAGGATGTGGAGAAGGATAGAGGATAGATCAAGGCAACTGGAGATGTCGATTGACGTTACACTTGAATAGTTGGAGATCATAGTCATCAGGGAAACAGGAATGAGGAAGGGAGTTCCATAGGCGTGAGGTGCGAGATATGAAGCTATTGGAGTAGAAGAGACGTCTACATTTAACAGTTTCAACAGTGAAAGGGTGGGAACGGGATGCCAGCCTCGTAGGACGCTTGAATTCATGGAGCCTGGGAACCAGCGATAGCAGCTCATCGGAGCAATTACCATGGAAGTATTTATAAAAGAGACAGAGAGAGGCGACGGTGCGTCTGTGAGAGAGAGACTGCAGACGAGAAGCCAGATCAGGGCCAATTACATTGCATACCCGTCTCTGGATCTTATCAAGAACCTTGAGACAAACAGAAAGGGCTCCAGACCATATATGGCAGCAATACTCCATGCAAGGGCGGATGGTTGCTTTGTAAATTTGGAGGATCGATTCAGGGGAGAAGAATTTCCTGGGCCGGCCCAGAGAGCCAACTTTCCTTGCGGTGGATGAAGCAATCGCCTCAATGTAGCTGTTCCATCTCAGGTCAGCAGACAGCGTGAGAATCTTTCACTGAGTATTTTCACCTCTTACCGAACACACGGTCTGAAACTCCTAGAAAATAGCAAGTAAAAAATTGGGAGTAACTCTCTCTCTCTTTCTTTCTTTCTATCTCTCTCTCTCTGTAACAAAAACCGTCAATACAGACCAATAAGAACAGCGTTGTGATTTTTAATTCTACATGAAGAACCCTTTCTACAGGTGAAAAAGACCGAGTTTGATTTTCAGCAAGTGTCAGAGACCGTCTTATATTAGCATACTGACCCCGCCAAAAAGCCGTGGAAGTGAACGCAGGAATGAAATGGAATCGGTCTTTTACTAAATATTGTCAGCGGTCGCCAAATACCCAATCACATCCTATTGCTTAACAATGTCACAGCATAGAGTGGGAAATGATTTGCTTTGTCAATGCATGTGAAACTCCATTTGGTGGTATCTGTTGAAAATTCGAGATTTAAACTAATTCAGCTTTATTTGCAAAGGAGATATTTCATGCCAGTTGATAGAATTAACACGCTTGTCCTTTTCATCCAATGAGTCGGAGTATATCATTCTTCAGAATTTCCAGTGACAGGAATTTAACTCACAACAACCAGGTAAGCAAATATCTTTTAACTAAAACTTTAATAAACGTGGCCATTTGTTTCTGCGACAATACTTTTTTGAATCTCTGGAGACTTGATCATCTTTGTTAATATTTTTGTTTGAGATTTTGAGATGAGTGGTTATCAAATTACCAAGAATTATTTGGCCAGTCCTCATATATATCATTGTTTTTGTCTAAGACATTGAGATGAATTATTACCATAATTCTTCATGTATAATACGCATTTTGCTAAAAAAGAAAAGAAAAATCAGGGGTGCGTATTATACACAGCTACAAAAAATCTTTAAAAAATTATAAAATAAAATAAGAATTATTATAAAACTAAATTAGAATAATATTATTCTGTGTTTAAAACCATTTTTATATAAGTGTAGCGAACGCTGACCATAATGAAATTGGAGAGGTATAATTTGTAGGCTTTGATTACCAAAAAAGGGATGCGCATTATGCGTGAGTAGAAGGATTTTCTCACATTTTCAGCACAATTTTAGGGTGCGTATTATGCAGGAGGACGTATTATAGATGGGAAAGTACGGTAATATTCAGTGAATGTATTGGCTTATTCCCTTCTTCGTTGATGGTTTTTCTTTGAGATTCTGGATAAGTTGTTAATGTTTAATAAATATTGTTTGACTACGTTGATTTTTGTTTGAAACTTGTTAATATTCAATGACTCTTTCGGACTCTCCCATCTTCTTTGATGTTTTTGGTTGAAATATTGTAAGGAGTTGTTAATATTTAATTCTTTTGGACTGTCTACGTTGATGATTTTGTTTGAAATTTTGAGATGAGTTGTTGTTAATGTTCAAAGAATCTTTTGGACTGTCCTCATCTTCATTGATGTTTTTGGTTGTGACTTTGAGATGAATTGTTGATATTCGATGAATCCTTTCGAATATACTCGTCTTCTTTGATCATTTTGTTTGAAACTTTAAGATGAGTTGTTGTTGATGTTCAATCAATCTTTTGAACTATCTTCATTTTCTTTAATGTTTTTTTTTTAAACTTTGAGATGAGTTTTTAATATTCAATAAATCTTTTGGATTATCTTCATCTACGTTGATGTTTGTGGTTGAGACTTTGAGATGAGTTGTTGTTACTATTCAATGAATCTATTGGACTATCCTCATCTTCCTTGATGGTTTTACTTGAGACTTTGAGATGAGTTGTTGTTAATATTCAATGAATCTATTGGACTGTTCTCACATTCCTCATCATTTTCTTCTTCTATATCATTGTGCGTGCCACACCGATTTGTTGCATCTGATAATACGGCAACATTACTTATCCTAACCGTATTTTGAGCAATGGAGATTCGTCTGTAGTATTTTGAGATGAATCTTTGTTTTTCTTTGGTTGCTTTCCGTGTCACACTGACATTCAAATAAGAAAACGTTTAAGAGTTCACTTAAGAAGCAGACGATATTTTTCCCCGCCTCAAGTCAGCGAATCCTCGCGTTGGGCAATCAATTTGATTTAGTAGCTGTCGTTCGTGTGTTATTTCCACACCAAAAAGTCGTAAGCTTCCCTTTCACAAACAATGGAAGGAGGAAGAATTTAAGAAGAAAATCCCAGTTCGTAACATTTGTTTTTGGTGCATGCCAGAATAATTTTCAATCTTCTTTTGTTTTTTCGACAGACGCCATTTGTCAGGAAGAAATCAAGGCGGGAAGAATAATGAATGAAGAAAGTGCAGAAAGAAAACAAAGAGAAAGAAATGAAGGCGGGAAAAAAGACGGAAGAAAAATACAAAATTACTAAAAAGAATGATCTTTGATGTAGAAAGAAAAAGAAATGATCGAAAAGAAAGAAAGTGAAAAATAAAAAAAGAAAGAAAGAAGAACGAAAAGATTAGCAAAAAGATAATAAAAAGAAAAAGGTAAAGGAAAGATTTAAAGAAAAAACTTCAGAGAAAGAGAAAATTTCATAAAAGTGAGTAAAGTTTGAAATTAAATGAAATAACATTCTGAAGAAAGAAAGAAAGAAAGAAGAACGAATGAATGAATGAAAGAGAAGCAAATGAAGAAATAAAAAATGAAAGTCGGAAGAGTAAACAGAAAGACATGGTGATAAAATTAAAGAAAAACGAAAGAAAGAAAGAAAGAAAGAAAGAGAGATATAATTTAAGAGAGAAAGAAAGATATAAGTAATGAAAGAAGATAGATGAATTACATATATACAAAAAGAAAGAAAGAAAGTAAGAAAGACAGAGAGAATGAAATATATATTTAAAGAAACAAAGAAAGATAGAGAGATATAATTAAAGAAAAAAGAAAGATGTAATTGATGAAAGAAAGAAAGATATAATTACATATATACAGAAAGAAATATATAATTAAAGAAAGAAAGAAAGAAATATATAATTAAAGAAAGAAAGATAGAGAGATATAATTAAAGAGAGAGCGAGAGAAAGAAAGAAAGATATAATTAATGAAAGAAGAAAGATAAAATTACATATAAACAGAGAGAAAGAAAATATATAATTAAAGAAAGAAAGAAAGAAAGAAAGAAAGATACAAGGGTGGAAGAAAGAAAGCAAGAAAACAATAAGGATAGAAACGAAAACTGAAAGAAAGTATTAAAGAATGTAAGAAAATTAAAATGAAAGCGAAAGGAAAGGAAAAGAAGAGTGAAAGATGCTTTATTAAAAAGGATTAATTCAAGAGAAACAATTGAAACTAACAAAGAAGGAGAGCAACAAAAATAATGAAGAAAAAAGAAAAAAAGAATAGGACAATGTTAAAAAAGGAAAGGTAAGTTTAGCGAAGCAAAAAGAAAAGAAAGACAGAAGAAATAATAAAATTAAATAAATAGAATAAATTTGTAAACGAAAAAAACAACAACAGATTTTGCCCAAAGAAAGAAAAAATCGAGGAATAAGACGAAATAATAATAGAGAATTTGTGAAGAGAAGATGGATAATAAGCCACCACCCAAGAATCAATTAGTGTCCCACAATTACACCACGAATGCCAATAACAAATCGACTTTCAGGTAAAAATGGTTTCAGTGTGGATATATTAAAGAGGTTTTAAATCCTAAGAGTTTTAACTAAGTTATACATACATACAAAAACGCACGCACGCACACACACACACATACACACACATACACACATAAGATAAGATAAGATAATATATTAAGTTTTCTCTATTTCGTGAATTGAGCTCTTTACGTAGTTGCCTTTTACTCGCATTGGAGTTTTTTTTCTTTGGACTCTGAGCTTGAACTCTGGACAATTGCTTTCGCCTCAGTTTCATGTTCTTGGTTCTTTTTTTATTCCTCATTTTTCCTTGGAAATCGGTTTGTTCTACTACAACTCGAAATATCCAAGGTTTTTTCAAGTATGTACCACCATTTATTTATATATATATATATACATATATATATATATATATATATATATATATATATATATACATACATACATATATATATACATACATATATATATATATATATATATATATATATATATATATATATATATATATATATATATATATATATATATATATATATCAAATATGTGGTACAGTTCAATTTATATTCCAATGAATCATTCATACAAAGAGTAGATTAGTAAAGTTAATGATATAAAATGGCGAAATCTCTTCGCAAACAAAATCTTAAAGTTGCATTAACCTACGAACCACTCGATGAATGTTATGATCCTTGGTTTTAATAACTAGATGTTGTATAAGGTCTTTTGTTTAATCTGCTAGTACTTTCAACTTTACATACAGTCATCCTCAAGCATGGAAATTATTTTGTTTTTAGTAAATCCAGTTGGCTCCAAAAGTTTTTATCCGTTAACAATAACACATTTCTAATAAAACATATTTCGATTCGCTTTTAATCTCAGTCTCCGCTACTACCTGTATTTACTAAAAATAAAATAATTTATATGCCTCAAGATAACTGTATGTACAGTTGAAAGTACGAGCAAATAAAAAAAGACCTTATACAACTTGTAGTTATTAAAAAAAAGAATCATAATATTGATCCTGTGGTTCGTAGTTTAATGCAAATTTAAAATTTTGCTTTGCGAAGAGATTCCGCCAATTTATATCATTAACTTTTAATTAATGTTTACCCTCATTAGTTGTTGTTTTTTATTTTTCCATTGTCTAAAATGTTTTGGTTCTGGTATAAGAGTTTATTTAAGATATTAGCATTATTTTTCTTAATAATTTTTTCAAGGTTATCAGTACAGCTATAACTTAATTTTAGTGTATTTTTATAGAAAATAGTACTTAGTTTACTTTCACTGGGAAAATGCTTGACTATTAATGCGAGGAATTTTTGTCCCAATTTGTTTTTTACCATTTGGTTGTATGGGGGTGTAAGTATACAAATAGAAAAAATACCGTAAGAATCTTTGCCGTTAAAAATTAAAAAAATTTTTAAAAACCCCAGACGACATACATTTAGCGGATGTCAGAATGTGTTTTAAAAATACATCCCTACCCATCCCTAAACATAACCTCGCTTTCAAATGTAACTATTAACTGATACAATGAAAATTAAAAAATTGAAAACCCTACCACCCTTTTAGATGAATGGATTTCTCGGTATCCTTGGAAACCCTCAATTATGAATATTTGCCGTGCCTTTAAAACCGTAAATTTAAAAAAATAAGTTATTCCAAAATTCGCTTGACGTGGAAATGGAACTAATGTCTTTAATTTAATAACAAAATGAAATTCAAAGGCTTTAGCTTCCATTTTTAAAACATGGTTATCACTGTGTAGCGAAAAAAACATATTTTCTATCAATTAATTTATAATATTAATGCTCTGTAAACTTACATTGGTCACTATTGTGCAAAAATAAAAATATCTATAAAAACACCGGATTTTATATCTTATTGTTCTTTCTTTTTATATATACATACATACATATATATATATATATATATATATATATATATATATATATATATATATATATATATATATATATATATATAGTAGCGGCCATAATATAAGTAACGGAAATAACAAAGACATAAATATGTGTATTACTTAAAAAGTAATGCATGATTAGCAATGAAATTTTTACCGAATAAAGATTAGGGTGTAATGCATAAATATTATACAAAGTTACAAACATTTACATAATAGTTTCTGTATATATGTTTGTCTCTTTATATATATATATATATATATATATATATATATATATATATATATATATATATATATATATATATATATACTCTCAGTCACTGTGTGTTTATCCGAATCTAAAAATAAACACGCTAAAATTCACCTTCATTCCGTACCGTACGCTGATGGCTTAGCGGGTAGAGGTTTCGCAAATTCAGTCGGGTTTCGATCGTAGCTAGAGGCAACCGGACGTCTAGCCACACTGATGAGCTGTGAAACAGCGAAACAGTCTGTGGATGACAAAAATATATATCTATATATATATGTATGTATACATATATATATGAAAAGAAGAAATCACTGACACCATAACACCATCAATTATATTCTAGTTCAAATTAGTATCATAGTAATTATAAATATTGTTATTACCATTCCACCACCATTACTACAATCAGGTCTAACACTTTACAATAACTATTTGCTGCTACAGTTTTTATTACCATTACCCGCCCCCTGACGAAAGGTATTCGCCACACATTGCAACTTTGAATAGAGCGACCAAATGCGTACGTATGCACGCAACGACACATGGATACGCATATATATATATATATATATATATATATATATATATATATATATATATATATATATATATATATATATATATATATATATATATTTATATATATATATATATATATATATATATGTATGTATAAGCTTTTCATCCCAAGCAAGGCTGGAAGCTACTAGCACGCAATGGGTTACAGAAGATTTGGAGCGAGAGCAGATAGGAGTGAAAGAGGAAAGGATGTGGAGAAGGATAGTGGATAGATCAAGGCAACTGGAGATGTCGATTTACGTTACATTTGAATAGTTGGAGATTATAGTTGTCATGGAAACAGGAATAGGGAAGGGAGTGCCACAGGCGAGAGGTGCGAGATATGAAGCTATTGGAGTAGAAGAGACGTCTACATTTAACAGTTTCAACAGTGAAAGGGTGGGAGCGGGATGCCAGCCACGTGGGACGCTTGAATTCATGAAACCTGGGAACCAGCGAAAGCAGCTCATAGGAGCAATTACCGTGAAAGTACTTGTATAAAAAACAGAGCGAGGCGACGGCGCGTCTGTGAGAGAGCGATTGCTGACGAGATGACAGATCAGGGCCAATTACGTTGCATACCCGTTTCTGGATCTTATCAAGAACCCCGAGGCAAACAGTAGTGGGCTCCGGACCATATATGACAGCAATACTCCATGCAAGGGTGGATGGTTGCTTTGTAAATTTGGAGAATCAATTCAGGGGAGAAAAATTTCCTGGCCCGACAGAGGGAGCCAACATTCCTTGCGGTGGATGAAGCAATTGACTCAATGTATTTGTTCCATCTCAGGTCAGCGGACAACGTGAGACCGAGCAGCCGCAGAGAGGAGCTCTCGAGAGGTTGGTCTTCAGACATTCTAATGGGATGCAGGGATGGATCCCTGTGGTGATTAATAGAGAGCAGTTTTGTTTTTGAGGCGTTAAAGTTAACCAGCCAATTCTTACCCCAGTTCACAATCAAATGGAGGTGCTTTTCGAGACGAACTGCCAGGTTTAAATTGGTCAGCGACACTAGATTTGTTTTTGAGACAGAAGTAAATTGTGGTGTCATCCGCGTAGATGCTAACTTGAGAATCTATGTCCTGCCCCATACTGTTCATATATGTTTATGTTTGTGTGAGCTCCAGTGAGTGAGCGTGCGTGTATGTATGTCTGCGTACGTCAATGAGTGATTGTTCGTGTATGTATGTTTGCGTACGTATGAGTGGCAATCCGTCGACAATTTTTCCTCCCACTACCATAAAATCACACCGATATACGCAACCATATATAAATCCAAAAGTTACAAATTAATCAGTTTGTCTGACGATCGCAAATAACGTGAAATGCAGGGTCAGAAACTCACACCAACTAAATATTGAGCGCTTTCCAATAAGTACCACGCATATATAATATATAAATAATATATATAAAATTACACGCACACACACGCACACACGCGCACACACGCGCACACACACATACACACAAACACACACATATATATATATACACTATATATATACTATATATATATACTATATTTATTCATACTATATTTATTCATATATATATATATATATATATATATATATATATGTATATATGAAGAAATATAGTCTGAAAGTGTGCTATATTTATGTGATAAAGTGCTCAATATCAGAGATAGAGCGTGTATAAATATAAAAGTGAACATAGAAGTCAACACTGGATGATTTCATCTAGCATGAACAGACTGTCGCCTCTAAGTGTTGATTTCTATGTTCACTTTTATATATATATATATATATATATATATATATACACACATTTTACATATATATATATATATATATATATATATATATATATATATATATATATATATCAGGTCATCCGATAAGTTCTGTCCGAATTTTGAATAAAGATAACATGTGACCAAATGTTACATTTAATTACAGATTCATACAACAATGTATTTTCCCTGATTATCTATGACTTCCTTCCATCTATTAACAAGCTTACTAATTCCATTACTGTAAAATTCTTTTGGCTTTGATTCGAAGAACTCACAATTGTCAGTTTTAACCTGTTCCTGTGTTACAAAAGCTGTTTCTTCCAAATGATTCTGTAAGCTACGAAACAAATGGTAGTCTGAAGGAGCAAGGTCGGGAGAATACGATGGATGAGGAATTTTCTCCCAACCAATTTCTTCGAACTTTTGTGACGTGATTCTTGCTGTGTGTGGTCGCGCATTGTCCTGATGAAACATCACCCGCTTTCGATTCACTAGAGCAGGTCTTTTTTTCCTAAAGCTTGGTTCAAACGCTCTAATTGCTGACAGTATATTTGATCATTACTTGTTGCATTAGGTGGTAAGAATTCATATTCCTTGGCAATCCCACCAGATTGAAAGAAGAACCTTTTGCCATGAAGTTCCCTTCTCGACTGTGGCTGGGGTCCTTTCCCTTTACCAAGCCACTGTCTACGACGCTTAACATTTCGGTAAAAGATCCATTTTTCTTCGCCAGTCAAAAGTCCATCCAAAAAAGGTTAAACAAGTTGGCGAGAATGGAGAGAAGAGCAGATTTCAACTCGGGATTTGAGGTTGTTTTCAGACAATTCATGAGGCACCCATTTTCCAAGTTTAGGAACTTTTCCAAGTTGTTGAAGATGACGTTGAACAGTTGTATGGTTTGAACTGAGAACCACTGCCAATTTCTCAACTGATAAAGCAGTATTTTCCTCAAGGGCTGCTTCAAGAAGCTTTTCATCAAACTCAACTGGACGTCCGGTTCGATCTTTATGTTCAAGGGTGAAATCTTCAGCTCTGAATTTTGCAAACCATCTTCTACAAGTTTTTTCATTCACACATTCCTCTCCATAAACTGAGTGAATGTTTCTAGCCGCTTCGGCTGCTGAGTTTCCTTTCTTGAACTCATAAAACATTATCAAACCCCTACTTTCAAACTGAGCCTCGTACCACAATTCTAAAATCGACCTACCCTGTTGGTGGATGTTGTCAATTGCGGCATCTATACAGACCAGTGTCGGCACTGAACCGCAATGATGCGATTCAAAAGATCCTTCATACTGAACAACGGATGCGATCTAATTATTCAGAGTCAGGTGGAAATTACTAGGAATAACTGGGCTAGCGTCTTGTTTTTCCTAATGTAGACGAAATCGACATGCCTGTGAGGATGCGTGGGGTCGTCTCGGTAGACGACTCTATTTAGTTAGGTATACAAATCGAAAAAGAAATGCCCAATTACCTTATCTAATAAAGGAACATTTCTCGTTAGAACTTCTCAAAAACTGGCTCTACTAACTTCATTGTCATAGCCGAATCATCAGCAAAGTATTTTTTTTAAGTAATTAACTATTCTTTTAAATATATTATTTCTTATTCACGTCAGTTATCTGCCATGCGCGATACACGCTTAGGCGATCATGTATCTTTCGATAATTGACTGACGAGGCAGATTTTTCCCGCAGTAGGTTGGCATTTCTTTCTGCGGAAGACCAGTTGCCATCCAAGACTATAGAACCCGCTCTGTCCTTTCATACCTTTATCAAGATTATTAGCACGTAAGTGGATGCAATGGATTCGACTGGAATACGAACTCGGCTCTCCGATTCCTCAATCCGAGCCGCTATCCATTACTTCACCGTAAACGTTTTATTTCTTGCGTACACGTGCGTCTTTTTGTTGTTTTTTAGATAGTGAAATTAATAGAGTTTTATTTTAATAATTCCTCCCGAATCAAGGTAATAAAGCCACTAAGATACAAGGGTTTACTGAGGGAGAATTAATAAGGAAAAGGGAATCGTTATTAACGAGTAAGAACGATAATAGAAGGGGAATCAAGAAAACAGTAGATAACATTTGTATTTTTGAAGATAAACGTTGGTTGGAAAGCAAGAAGTTCGAAAAGAATTCGGCAGACGCGAAAAAAAACTGTTATCAAAGAACTTAAGGTTGAGTCTAGCCAATTAATCTATAAAATAAAATTGTTTTCCAATCTAGTACTGCGCTTAAATTCATGAAGTCTAGGTACCATCGATGTACTTATAAACAAGGCACAGTGAAACTACGTTACGGCGGTTAGAAATGACTGAAACCTGGATGCCAGATCAGTGCTAATCATATTGCAAATTATTTGTTTAGATTTTATTAAGAATGTCTAAATGTATAGCAAGAGTACCTGGCAACATGTGGTAACTATATTCAAAGCAAGACTAATGATAGACTTATAAATATGTAAGATCGATTCTGACAAGAAACATTTTCACGACATAGCAGCAAACCCAGCAATTGCTTCAATATAATCTTTCCACTTCATGTCTGCATAGAACATTAGCCTGGGGAAATTCAGCGAGTTACTTTCCTGGAGGTTAGCATCAGCCTTGCTGATTGATGACAGAAAGGTGTCTCTCAGATGATTAAACTAAAGAAAATGTACCAGAAAACAGGAACTGAATCTGTGTTACTTTTAATCTGGGAAACCACTTTCAAGACAAGCCTGTTTCACTTTTAAGCTAAGAGAAGTTATTAGAGCAAAGGAAGACCTTGGAAATGTGTGCATTGCTTTCTTTTTCCTGGTGACAGACTATTATATAGGAATAAAGTGTCGCTGTCGACACTTGAGTTTTGACATAGATCACCCATGAGGAAACACGGGCTATCCCATTGTTGAATTACGTAAACCACTTGACCATACAGGAAATGGGAAATAGTGTGTGTCTAATTGGTATTTGTTTCTATTCTGTCCTCTATACTATTCGGATAGTCATTTCTAATCTATCCTCCATTACTATACGGAACGCTATTCTCTACTCTATTCACTATTTCTCTATTCGGTTCAATATATGGATGACTATTCAAGTGAGAATTATCGAGCAAGTACTATTAGTGCGAGTGTTGTTCGAAGGCGTCTGACACCAGCATTGTTCAACGGCGTTACTATAGTTCTATCTGCGATTACAAAGTCTCTACTACAACAAGCATTAGGAAAGTGACAACGAGTATTCGTTGGCATTACAAATGTGGCAACGAGTGTTAGTTGATATCACAAAACAGACAAAAGAATAATTTATTTTCTTCATTGTTAAATAATATTCTTTTCAAATTAGGAATAAATCTCTCTCCAATATCATGCAAATAAGACCGAGTGTGATTTTTTGAAAAAAAAAGCAAGAATAAACCTAGAAGTACTCTTGAAGATATCTTTAAATTTTACTGATTCTGAAACCAGCCAACCATTACACCTTGCAAAGGTCAGGTAAAAAACATGCAAAAGCAAATATCGGCCAAGTGTAAAATCTCTTTTTCTTTTCTTGAGACGAAAGAAAAATCATTTTTGGTAATAAAAATTCTACGAGAAGAACAACTCTAAATTCAAAACGGTGAAAAAGACAACGTTCAGTAGATTACCCATCGGTACCCTCCACCTCTCTTGTTTTCCATAATTCTAATGTCAAATTCTCCAAACCTTCTTTCCTCATTATATGTCCCAATGATTTCAGCTCTTTTTATTTGATTCTAAGTATAAGTGTCTTTTTTGTTTCCATTTGCTTAAAAACTTCCTCATTATTCATATTCTCCGTCTGTGTTATTCTCATCTCTCTTCTGTAGAGCCCTATCCCTGTTGCATCCAGTCTTCTATTAACCTGTAAAACAATTCTCCGGTATTCAATGATTTTCCAAGCGTAGTTTAGATGTGACACAAGGCCAAAAGTAGAGGGCTCTCAGTGAATATCGAACTCACAACTCAATCGTAATTGTTCTAGTGATTGCTAACCACTACAGCGCCTCGAAGTGCTCGCATTCATTGCCATATATAGAAGAGATATTACGTTTTAAGTCAGAATGCATGGTCATCAGTAAAAAGCTGAAGCCGAAAAGCAATTTACAGGTAAGGGACACTGTAATCAAGCGGGTGCAGGAATTTAAATATCTAGGAAGTGTTCTTACAGAGGATGGTAAGTGCGACGCTGAGATCCGAAGACGTATTGGGATGGCCAAAGACGCATTCCACAAGCTAGAGTATTACCAGACAGTAGGATTTCGTTAGTAACAAAGAAAAGAGTACTGAACTGCTGCGTGATATCTGTCCTCCTTTACGGCAGCGATTGAAGGACGGTTTCCTCAAAGGTAGACTCGACGCAACGGAGGTATGGTTCTACAGAAGGATGCTAAGTATACAATGTACCGAACATGTTAGCAACGATGAGGTTTTGGAGTGGATGCAAACAAGGAGGAAGCTTATACTTAACATCAGGAAGAGGCAGCTGAACTTCCTGAGACATGTAATGAGAAAGGAGTGCTTGGAAAATCAGATACTCACAGGGCGTATAGAGGGAAAGAGAGACAAGGGAAAGCAATGCGTGACATAACTAGCAGGCTTAAGCAAGTGGATGACAGAACAGGGTTTGGGATAAGCAGTAAAAGGACAAAATACATTGAGAACTACAAGGGGTAGGAGGTAGTGGAGAGCCACGATCGCCTACGTTCTGAATTCATGCCAAATAATCAGCGCAACAGGCATATTACAAATTGGACATACCGAATCAAGTAAAACAATTAATACATTTTTTACATTATTCGGACTATTGTCCTTATCTTTGTCGCCATATCTATTACAACGTTTCGGCCGTTGTACGTCCCGGCCTTCTTCAGGGGGTTGGAATGTCGAACTGAACCCTTTATTTCGCTCACTGGGGTATACTATTATAGTTCCACGTGCCATGTTTAATGGATGTCAGTTATCCGTTATATCCTGTTAATTTCCCTCTGAAAGTTCTCCACTAACTTAACTGGGTATTGAACTGTCACTGGATCTAACTAACGCCTTCATCCACTGTGTCATGCGTCCTAAAGGATACATGGCACAGTGGATAAAGGCCGGAGACGGAGCGTACAGCGGCCGAAATGTTGTAATAAATATGGCGACAATGATGAGGACAATAGTTCGAATAATGTAAATAGTGTACATAATACCTCATCTCAGAAATATAGACAGATACTATAAGGTCGAAACGTTGTAATAAATATGGCGACAAATATGAGGACAATAGTCCGAATAATGTAAATAGTGTACATAATACCTCATCTCAGAAATATAGACAGATACTGAAAGGCCGAAACGTTGTAATAAATATGGCGACAAATATGAGGACAATAGTTCGAATAATGTAAATAGTGTACATAATACCTCATCTCAGAAATATAGACAGATACAAAACAATTTATATATCTGGGAAATGTTTTAACAGAAGACAGAAAGTTCGACATTCCACTCTTTTCTTTGTTTCAAACGAAATTTTGATTCTTTTGCACTGTTTTTCTATTACAATGCGACTTCGGATTTCGCTGTGACATTTACGGTCATCTGTAAAAACCTCGTAGATATTTAAATTGCTGTGCTTGCCTGGTTTTAACATTTCCAGTTTGTAGCTACTTGTAAAGAATAATTTTCAAACATGGGAACTCTTTTGTAGAATGTTTTAGTGCTTTGCATGTTTAACATCTCTTAAAGAAAAAAAAACAAGATTAATTCCATGTAGTCTGCAGTTTCTTCGAAAGCGATGCTATCATGGGAAATATTTTTAATCGCTTGTGCGTATTCGCTGTTAAATAGTCGAAAACAATTCGCTAGTCGGAGGATAAAAACATTTGCGAATACTTCATTGATGGTTGCTTCCATGTTGAGGCAAATGTGAATAAAATTAAGGGGCAAAAACCTAATAAATGGCACGTGGATAGTATGGTTTCCACAAGAACCCGAATGGCCTGAACGAACGATGTTAATAAAATGAAGAAAAAAAAAGAAAGCAAAACCATAAGAAAATTAGAGATTTGTTTCAAAGTGTGTGTGTGTGTGTGTGTGTGTGTGTGTGTGTGTGTGTGTGTGTGTGTGAGAGAGAGAGAGAGAGAGAGAGAGAGAGAAACGGGGAACGAATGCAGGCATCAAAAATAAAATTAGACGAAAAAAAGAGAAGAAAGATTATTTTGGAAAACATGGATTTTTAAAAGCGCCGCTTGCCTGCTACTCTTGCTACGTACATCCACTACAGCCAACAGTCAGTGTATACTGCTGCTGTTCCAACATAATCTAATTAAATACGTATTTCACTTTCAGAGGGAAATTAACAGGAGATGACTGATAACTGACATCCATTAAAACATGGCAAGTGGAACTAGAACAGGCTACCCCACCAGTGAGCGAAATAAAGTGTTCACTTCGACATTTCAACCAGCTGAAGAGGCCGGAGCGTACAACGGCCGAAACGTTATAATAAACGTGGCAACAAAGATGAGGACAATGGTTCGTATAATGTAAATAATGTACATAATACCTCATCTCAGAAATATAGACAGATACTGGAAGGCCGAAACGTTGTAATAAATATGGCGACAAATATGAGGACAATAGTCCGAATAATGTAAATAATGTACATAATACCTCATCTTAGAAATATATACAGATGCTGAAAGGCCGAAACGTTGTAATAAATATGGCAACAAAGATGAGGATAATAGTTCGAATAATGTAAATAATGTACATAATACCTCATTTTAGAAATATAGACAAATACTGAAAGGCCGAAACGTTGTAATAAATATGGCGATAAAGATGAGGACAATAGTCCGAATAATGTAAATAATGTACATAATACCTCATTTTAGTAATATAGACAGATACTGAAAGGCCGAAACGTTGTAATAAATATGGCGACAAAGATGAGGACTATTGTTCGAATAATGTAAATAATGTACATAATACTTCATCTCAGAAATATAGATAATGAAAGGTCGAAACGTTGTAATAAATATGGCGACAAAGATTAGGACAATAGTCCGAATAATTTATATAGTTTACATAATAACTCATCTCAGAAATTTAGACAGATACTGAAAGGCCGAAACGTTGTAATAAATATGGCAACAAAGATTAGGATAATAGTTCGAATAATGTAAATAATGTACATAATACCTCATTTTAGAAATATAGACAGATGCTGAAAGGCCGAAACGTTGTAATAAATATGGCAACAAAGATGAGGATAATAGTTCGAATAATGTAAATAATGTACATAATACCTCATTTTAGAAATATAGACAGATACTGAAATGCCGAAACTTTGTAATAAATATGGCGACAAAGATGAGGACAATAGTTCAAATAATGTAAATAATGTAAATAATACCTCATCTCAGAAATATAGACAGATACTGAAAGGCCAAAACATTTTAATAAATATGGCGACAAAGATGAGGACAATAGTCCGAATAATGTAAATAGTGTACATAATACCTCATTTTAGAAATATAGACAGATACTGAAAGGCCGAAACATTGTAATAAATATGGCGACAAAGATGAGGACAATTGTCCGAATAATGTAAATAATGTACATAATACCTCATTTTAGTAATATAGACAGATACTGAAAGGCCGAAACGTTGTAATAAATATGGCGACAAAGATGACGACTATTGTTCGAATAATGTAAATAATGTACATAATACTTCATCTCAGAAATATAGATAATGAAAGGCCGAAACGTTGTAATAAATATGGCGACAAAGATTAGGACAATAGTCCGAATAATTTATATAGTGTACATAATAACTCATCTCAGAAATTTAGACAGATACTGAAAGGCCGAAACGTTGTAATAAATATGGCAACAAAGATTAGGATAATAGTTCGAATAATGTAAATAATGTACATAATACATCATTTTAGAAATATAGACAGATACTGAAAGGCCGAAACGTTGTAATAAATATGGCGACAAAGATGAGGACAATAGTCCGAATAATGTAAATAGTGTACATAATACCTTATTTTAGAAATATAGACAGATACTGAAAGGCCGAAACTTTGTAATAAATATGGCGACAAAGATGAGGACAATAGTTCGAATAATGTAAATAATGTAAATAATACCTCATCTCAGAAATATAGACAGATACTGAAAGGCCAAAACGTTTTAATAAATATGGCGACAAAGATGAGGACAATAGTCCGAATAATGTAAATAGTGTACATAATACCTCATCTCAGAAATATAGACAGATACTAAAAGGCTGAAACGTTGTAATAAATATGGCGACAAAGATGAGGACAATAGTTCGAGTAATGTAAATAATGTACATATTACCTCATTTTAGAAATATAGACAGATACTGAAAGGCCGAAACGTTGTAATAAATATGGCGACAAAGATGAGGACAATAGTCCGAATAATGTAAATAATGTACATAATACCTCATCTCAGTAATATAGATAATGAAAGGCCGAAACGTTGCAATAAATATGGCGACAAAGATGAGGACATTAGTCCGAATAATTTATATAGTGTACATAATACCTCATCTCAGAAATATAGACAGATACTGAAAGGCCGAAACGTTGTAATAAATATGGCAACAAAGATGAGGATAATAGTTCGAATAATGTAAATAATGTACATAATACCTCATTTTAGAAATATAGACAGATACTGAAAGGCCGAAACGTTGTAATAAATATGGCGACACAGATGAGGACAATAGTTCGAATAATGTAAATAATGTACATAATACCTCATTTTAGAAATATAGACAGATACTGAAAAGCCGAAACGTTGTAATAAATATGGCGACAAAGATGAGGACAATAGCCCGAATAATATAAATAATGTACATAATACCTCATCTCAGATATATAGACAGATACTAAATACGTATAATAGATGTTCTCGCAGCGTTTAATTTCAAAGTGAAACAGAAAGAAGTAGAACTGATATGGATATTGGGGACAAAATAAGACGAAAGAAAAGAGAAATTCTTTTGGTAAACTAGGATATTTTCTTTAAAGGCACCGCTCACCTGGATCTTCTACTACGTATACCCCCTGCTGCCAGCTAATGGTGAGTACTGTTCTTGTTTTAGGCTAAACTAATTAAATACGTATACTTGATATTAATGTAGCGTTTCGGCCGTACTATTCTTCGACCTGCGCGGATAGTGTAACGGATAATGATGTAGAAAATTAAATCGTATCGCGGATTTAACATTTTGGGCACGTAGGTGACCTTCACTTTTGCTCTATCGCCCTCGGGAAAGGCATGATTCACTCTCCTCCGAATTATGAGTTAAATAGCAACGTAGACTTGGCTCCATAACCTTGTATGGAAAACAGTCCAAGAGGGAAAAAATCTGTATTTCAAGCCATGGAGAAGAAACCGGAGACCATGACGCGGTATCTTGCGAGATGGCACAGCAATTCTTGTGTAATGAAGAAGAAATTGTAAAAAGACATAATCGACTATGTTTTTGTAAAAAAATTTATAATTCGTGAGCAAAAAAATTAATTTGTGTTCCTTTATGTCATATTCAGTCGACGATCATGTCTCTCCATAACTTCCTTTCTTTAATATCTGTGAAGACATACGGGAGTAGTATTTTCTACGATTTAAAATAAAGTGGAACAGTTTCCTCCCCTATTTATCCCATGTACGCATATATATATATATATATATATATATATGTATGTGTGTGTGTGTGTGTGTGTGTGTGTGTGTGTGTGTGTGTGTGTGTGTGTGTGTATATGTGTCATTCGCAGACAATAATGTTTCGCTGTATCACAGCTCATCACGGTGACTAGACATCCGAGTACTTCAAGCCCCGGTTGATACCTAAAAGATCAGTCAGAGTTTCTACCACGGAGTTATCTTCATTCGCCACACAGAAACAACTAAATCTAGCGTATTGTTTTACGAATGTAAACAAATGCCAATCAGCCGGATTGCTCCAATTCATTTTACTGAAGAGCTTTGTATATATATATATATATATATATATATACATATATATATATATATATATATATATATATATATTTAAAAGACAATAGGAAAACTGTCATGGTTATCAACGCGTTTCGTCTGATGTGGACTTTCTCTGAAGGCAAAACGAAATGAATGCATTGGAGAAACAATTAGAAATAAAAAAAAACGCATCCATGAGCACAAAAGAGACCTCACAAAAACAACTTAGCTATTCCACTCGTCATACATAGAAATAAATTCAACCACAATTTTGATTTTAAAAATGCTACACTCTTAAAAAAAGAAAATATTTCACTCAGAAGGCAAATCCTCGAGAGTGTCCCCATTGAATATTACCCAAATATTAATCTACGCCCAGGCTTTTTTCCCTATTTCACCTTTCTTAAGAGAATTACTACTCTCCCAAACACACGTACAAAACAGTATCAAGAAATCAAAAGAAAATAGTTGAATCCGTCAACACAACAATAAAAACAATTTCTCCATCCGTGACATTAAATGACATAATTTCAGTTTACAGTATGAGAATAACGTTCTCTAAATTCTTCCAGTTGCTAAGGACATTTTGTTTTGTTATTATTAGTTATTTCGTTTAATAAATTCATTTCGTTTTTACCTTGAAAAAGTCCACATCAGACGAAACACGTCGGTAACTATTACAGTTTTCCTATTGTCTTTTACATTTATAAATATTGTCATTTTCTACAGGTTGACTCGGAGAAAATTTATATTTATTTATATATATATATATATATATATATATATATATATATATATATATATATATATATATATATATGAAGTTGTAACCTCCTAAGTAGACTCCTATAACCATATATATTTTGAAACTACAATACTAAGAGTACTGGGATAAGTGTATTTCATTTTGATCAAAGGGAGTCCCCGACGGTGTCAAAACCCCCTCATTGATTTCCCCCTTTGATTTGAATTATATATAAATTTGAATAAGGGAATGACTTCTAGGGTACTTTTTATAAGTATATTTCATTTTTATCAAAGGGGGCCCCGGAGAGCATCCCACAAACGAAATTTTTTCCCTTTGATTTAAATTTAAATTTGAACAAGGGAATGGCTCCTATCCAAATTAGAGAAGAAACATCTCCCAAACTCTGTTCCCTCATCCACTTGCTTAAGCCCGCTAGGTATGTCACGTATTGCTTTCCCTTGTCTCCCTTTCCTTCTATCCGCCATGTGAGTATCAGATTCTCCAAGCCTTCTTTTCTTTTTACGTGTCCCAGAAATTTCAACTGCCTCTTCCGGATGTCAAGTATAAGTTTCCTCAATCAAGTTTTTCTTGGGCATTTAGTGAAAATTGTATAAGACTCTAAGCACGTCTCGCTTTCAGGGACCAAATTGAATGGGTTAGGGAGATGGGAGCGGGGCAAACAAACACGAAGTCCCTTGGTGGGGGAACTTTAATGAGATGTTTGGGTTGCCAACTCTCTTTTAAACCCTCCAAAATGGCGACTTTGCAATTCAAATAAAATAAAATAAAATAAATTCTCTTCATTTTCTTGGCTTTTATCGAGCAATTACTTTAGGCTCACACTAGTTACCAAAACCCGAAGTCAGCCAGACTACACGATATATATATATATATATATATATATATATATATATATATATATATATATATATATATATATATATAGGTTGTGTGTGTGTATATTTAAGGAGCATTTTTTATTAATGCATGTTTCATTAAATAATATGATCAAGTTTTGTCTATTTATTTTAAGTAAATTCTTTTCATATTGTCGAATAAGCTTTTTAGCATTATCACTGAAACATGAAAGAAAATCACTATGTCCATACATGTTTCTATTGTTAATCTTGTCTAAGCTTTCGGCTTACATAAGTACATTACAATAATTTATTATAATGTACATGTAATCACTGATGATGGCTTATGTAAGATCGAAAGCTAAGACAGGATTAAACAATAAAAACATGTGTCAACATAGTGTTTTTCTTTCGTGTTTCATTGATAATGCTAAAAAGCTTATTCGACTATATGAAAGGAATTTACTTAAAATAAATGGAAAAAAACTAATATAATTTAATGAAACATGCATTGTAATACACACATATCTATCGATCCATCTATCTATCTCTCTCTCTCTCTCTCTCTCTCTCTATATATATATATATATATATATATATATATATATATATATATATTAAGACATTTTTATGTTTATACATTATTTTTATAGATACAAATATTTAAATAAATGCTGTTTGTAATAAACAGTATTAAACAACATTTATTTGATTGTCCGAGAAATTTTATTATAAACAAAGCATTTACTTAAATATTTGTATCTATAAAAAGAATGTATAAACATAAAAATGTCTTAAAATAATTGTCGGACTTTGTCCATTTCATAATATATATATATATATATATATATATATATATATATATATATATATATATATATATATAATTTCATGAAAACCGACAACTTTAAAGTTCATGGTTATAATTTATTTCCCCAGCGAGTTTCTTTTCCCCTGAATCATCAGACCTCACCTCCAAGGATGTAATAAGGAATTTATATATATGTATATATATATATATTTATATATGTGTGTATATGTGTGTGTGTGCGCGCGCGCATATGCAGAAAACTTAAATTTACGCATTAACCTTACTTGACCGAAACAGAATAAAAAAGAAATACATCCAAACAGCGTCATGGAAATAGGAATTCTTCTTACTTACAATTGGAATTTTATGTTAATCTTGATGACCTTGAATCAATGGTCATTTAGTGAAACTTCATACCAACAAAATATTTTTCTCATTTTTAAAACAGTCTCAAAGAATATTAGTTTCTATCGCGTCTTATTTCGAATTACAGTTCCAAATTTTTACCCAGCCATTCTTCGATTGGGTGTGACTTTGGAACTGTGACATTGTCTGTCACAGTTCCAATGTCACCCACACAACAGGAATAAATACTTTCTTCCCCCACTGCTACTCGACTTCCCCTGGCGCTTCCTGGTTAACCTATTAAACACACTTCGCCTTCCTTCCGACCAGAGACCTAAGATCAGAAATGGCTTCAGGACATTTTCCACTGAACAAAAAGAAAGCAAAAGACATACTTTACATAGATTAAGCCCTTCGTAAAGTGTGGGCTTTACTCTTGAGACATTTCTTTTTGTATTTCTTTAAGGCATTGGTTACCAGGAATCCCTTCACTGAGTCTATTGGAATCTTTTCCAATCAATTCGAGGGCTCCAACTACAGCTGGAATTATTGATGTCCTAATGGGCCATATGTTGGAGATTATTATTATCATTATTATTATTATTATTTGATTTCTGATGTATACTCATTTCTTTCCGGGTCCCGACCACAGACCTAAGGCCACAAATGGCATCATGTCATTTTCCATTGAGCAATTAAAATAAAAATCAGATATTTTACATGGATAAAGCCCTTCATAAAGTGTTGGCTGTACTTGTGAGAACAATATTTTGTATTTCTTTAAGGCATAGACTTCCAGGAATCCCTTCAATTAGTCTACTGGAATCTTTTCCAATCAATCCGAGGGCTCCAACTACAACAGGGTTTGTTGATGTTCCCATGTGCCACATTTTCGAGATTGCAAAATATTATTATTATTATTATGATTATTATTATTATTATTGGTAGTAGTAGTAGTAGAAGAAGTAGTATTGTGTTTGTGTGAATGTATATAATGATAAATGCATATATCTGAAATAAGTGTTGATATACCCGCCAAGAGTTATTTTCTCTATCGCCGTATCCAGATGCGGTAGTGAGAGATTGTCTGAAAGGATTTTTATAGCAGTTCAAATTCACATATTTGCTGATAACCTAATTCGGGATATTCTTTATCGGACACGACACGCGAGCAGGGGATAAACTTCCGTTGGGTGGACGGTTGTGAGGATTTGGGTGAATATCCAACTGACGTCTGTTGCCGTCAATTGAAACGGCCACGAGAAACAAAACGAAAGAAGAGATTAAAAAGAAAGACCAGAAATAAATGGAAGCCAAACAGCATTTGTGCTGTAGATAAACAAGATGGTGCTGACCAATAATTTACCAGCTTTACTGTGACGTCATAATTTTCCAGTCATTCGCACGAGATGAAAAAAACAAACAAACAAAAAACAATGGTTTTAGCAATAACACTGACATCTTTTTGATGATTCAAATATTCAATTTTGATGGTGATGATTAAGATAAGATGTAAAATACGTATTGTTATTCGAAATTGATTAACTTTCGAAGGATTTGTGAGTGGGAAAATTCTGTATATTTAAGGACTGTAATACCGTTGGATTCTTCTACTTCTTCTTGATCTTCTTCTTTTTCATCTCCTTCTTCTTTTGTTTGTTCTTCATGATCACTTTCTTCTCCTTCTTCATCTTCTTCTTCTTCATCTCCTTGTTCTTGTTCTTGTTCTTTTTCTTTTTCATGATAATTTTCTTCTTCTTCTTCTTCTTCTTCTTCTTCTTCTTCTTCTTCTTCTTCTTCTTCTTCTTCTTCTTCTTCTTCATTTCCTTATTGTTGTTTTTCTTCTTCATGATCATGATCATGATCATCATCTTCTTCTTCTTCTTCTTCTTCTTCTTCTTCTTCTTCTTATTATTATTATTATTATTATTATTATTATTATTACTATTATTATTATTATTATTGTAATTTCCTTTGGTTTCTGATGTATACACATTTCCTTCCGTGTCCACACCAGAGACCTCAGGTTAGAACTAACTTCATGAGACTGTTCACATTTTTGTTTGGTGTGAGGGGGAATAAACAAAAGCACCCCTAGAACACACACATTTTCCATAGTTAAAACTCTTCTTAATATGTGACATGTAATTGTGAGTACAATTTTTGGTATTTCTTTAAGGCATTGGCTGCATGGGATCCCTTTAACGAGTCTATCGGAACCTTTTCCAATCAAATCGAGGGATCCAACTACAATTGGAATTGTTGATGTTCCACCTGTTGAGATTTCGGTTTCAAATTCCTTTAACTTTGATAGTTTCTTTCTTTAAAGATCTTCAAATTGACTGTCATGTCAATAAGAAGGCATATTCTCCTTTTGCGGTCTCTGATCACCATTCGTCGGCGACTAACTTTGATTGTTCTGTCAGTGGTTGTTGTAAAGGCCCTATAAAATCGTTACAGATCCTATGTCTGTATCCGGGTTTGGTTAGTGTTCATACATATTTTTTGCAGCTTCATTTCTGTAAGAGTTGCATATTTTCCAATGCAGATATTTGCCAACTCTGTGGTGCCGAGTTTTTATATTTAATGGGTGCCAATACCGTGCAACCTGATACAAGATGGTCAACTATTTCTGGATATTTATCACAGAACATGCATTTTCTTCTAACAGAATTTTTCAGTGTGTGAACTTGGTAATTTCTCGTTGGCAAGCATTGGTCTTGTGCAGCTAGAATAAAACCCTCGGTTTCAGCTTTTAACCCCGCACTGTGTAGGCACGGAGTGTTAAGGGGTTTGTCACCATCAGCCTTGCTTGATATGGGTAGCTATTTTATCCTATCTTACCATCGTTTTTGCATTTGGCACTTTGCATTTTCTTTGCTTTATATTTTAGGTTATTTGTCTCTGCAGTAGATGTATTATGGTTTATTTGAACTTCTCTACCCACCTGAAGTTCCAGTTTAAATTTGTTGGCTTCGTTTATTATTGAAAACAGTTTCTTATTTCTTTTATGTTCTTTGACACAGATCATCTTCGAATCTTCTGTAGTTTCCTTGTATTTGTAAAGTCCGATTGTTGTGACTTTGCAGGACAGTTCTAGTTGAACTAATCTTCTCCCTCCTTCGGATATGGGCACATACAGACGATCAACATCAGCCCTAGGATGATGCATGCGGTGGTAAACGAGACGCTTTCTCGCTTTGATATCCATTCGCTTAATGTCTGCTATGGTCCAATTAATGATGAGGTAACTGTACTATATCACAGGGACAACTAAGGTGTTTATGGCTGATATTCTGTTTTGTGAATTCAACTCGTTATTTAACACCGGAATCCCACGCCTATAATATTCCTTTCTTTTCTTACTTTCGCCTTCATTTGGGTATGATGAATTCCATCCCCTTCGCTGAGTCCTTGGCATTTATAAGCTTCTTCTTGTTCCAGTTCGGCAAATCTTTGTGACAAAATCTATTGAGTGTGTTTCTGTAATTCTCCCTTTCTTGAATGTTACTTTTGCGCCATTTATCTAATCCGAAATCCATCCTGATGTCATCACTGAAACATCTTACAATATGGAGGATACCCTTCAACTCATTGTTGTCTTTGGCAAAGATGTTGATATCCTTGTAGAATAGGGGATTAAACACATTTTTTTACGTTGTATCTATCGTTATTGCTGTTTAGTTCATGCGAAAGTGGGATTAAGAACAGAATATTTTAAAAAAATGGAGGTGGCAGTATTAAATAAGGTTTCTTATTTCTTTCATGTTCTTTGACACAGATCATCATCCAGTATTCTGTAGTTTCCTGGTATCTTTAAAGACCGATTTTTGTGGTTTTGTAAGACAGTTCTAGTTAAACTATTCCTCTTCCAGTTATGGTCCAATTAAGGATGTTGAAACTATATTGCACCACAGAGACAGCCAAAGTGTTTATGGCTGATATTCTGTTTTGTGAATTCAACTCGGTATTTAACACCGGAAGCCCAAGCCTTTAATATTCCTTTCTTTTCTTACTTTCGCCTTAATTTGGGTGTGATGTATTCCATCCCCTTCGCTGAGTCCTTGGCATTTATAAGCTTCTTCTTCTTCCAGTTCCGCAAATCTTTGTGACAAAATCTATTGAGTGTGTGTTTCTGTGATTCTCCATTTCTTGGATGTTACTTTTGCACATTTATCTAATCCGAAATCCATGTTGATGTCATCACTGAAACATCTTACAATATGGAGGATAACCTTCAACTCATTGTTGTCTTTGGCAAAGAAACTGATATTGTCTATGTAGAATAGGTGATTAAATACTTTCTTGTTTACTTTGTATACATAGTTATTGCTGTTGAGTTCCTGTAAACGGGGGATTAAGAACAGATAATACAGAAGGGGCGACGTGGGGCTCCGTCAATGATTCCTCGTCGGATATTCAAACAATTGGAAGTGGCTGTACTTTTGGAGTGATTTAGTTATAATGTGGTTTTTCATAGTTTCATTCGATATTTAAGGAAATTTACTATCACGGAGGAGATTTTTTACATTTCCAAAGCCTTAAGGATCCAAGAGTGTTGCACTCTATCAAAGGCTTTATAGAAATCTATTCAAGTTGTGCTTAGATTTCTACCTTTTGTACTGCAATTTTCCATGCTCATTTTATTTATTATTCGTTGAACTTTGCAACTATATGAGCCACATCGACATTCCTTATGTTCCAGAATAAGAATGTTGTTTTCATCGATTATTATTATTATTTTTATTAATAATATTATTATTATTATTATTGTTGTTGTTGTTGTTATTTTCTTTGATATCTGGCGTTTACACATTTCTTTCCGGGTCCCGCCCAGGGACCTAAGGTTAGAAATGGTATCATGACACTTTCCACGGAAAAAAAAATTTACATAGATAAAGCCCTTCGTAAAGTGTGGGCTGTACTTGTCAGAATAATTTTTTGTATGTCTTTGAGGCATGGACTTCCAGTGATCCCTTCAATTAGTCTACTGGAATATTTTCCAACCAATCCTAAGGCTCCAACTGCAACAGGGATTGTTGATGTTCCCATGTGCCACATTTTTGAGATTTCTATTTCAAGGTCCTTGTATTTTTACAGCTTTTCGAATATCTTCAAAGATACATTGCAGTCTGCAGGGACTGCCATACCAATAAGGAAGCATTTTTGTTTGTTTGTGATCTTTAATAACAATGTCTGGGCGGTTGGCTTTGATTGTTCTGTCAGTGTGTATTGTGTAGTCCTATAGAATTGTAACAGGTCCTATCTCCGTAACCGGGTCAGGGTGGTGTTCGTACCAGTTTCTTTCAGTTTCCTTCCCATAGAGGTTTCAAATTTTCCAGTGCAGATATTGGCCCACTTTGTCATGCCTGTTTTTATATTCAGTGGGTGCCAATAACGTGCAACCTGATACAAGATGATCAATGGTTTCTGGATATTTATCACAGAATCTGCATTTTGGGCTAACAGAGTATTTTAGTATATGTGCTTGATAATTCCTAGTTGACAAGCATTGGTCTTGTGCAGCAAGGATAAAACCTTCAGTTTCAGCTTTCAACCCTGCATTATTATTATTATTATTATTATTATTATTATTATTATTATTATTATTATTATTATTATTATTGAATTCATCTTATTCGAACGAAGTGTTGATATATACCTGCGAACAGTTATTTTCTCTAGCATCATTCAGAACATTTTATTGGTGCCAAGATCTCATTATATTACAGTTGAAATTGCTAGTTGGAACCCAAAGTTCTATGCTAGCAGCTATTTTCTATCGTGTTTCCCACTAATTGAAATCTCTTCCAGCTTCTTGCTTTCTAATTAAATTTAATCTTCAAAAATTGAAATACATTGTCAATCGTTACCTTCTGATTTTTTTAAAATTCTTATTCTTCTATTGTTCTCTCTCCTTAGTCATATTTCCTTTATCTCATATTCTCTCAAACTCAGTAATCCCTTGAGTATTAACGGATTTATTGCCTTGCTTACGTTGAAATATTTTTTAAAAAAATATATAAGAATTTATATGCCTTTTTGGAAAATATAAAACGGTCTTTAATATCATATTTAAAACCGCTATCTCTGTTAGAAGTTAGCCGATGTATTCTATTTCTTGGTAAGAGTATATAATTATCCGGGTTCCTCTCTGATTAAGGCAGAGAGTTTGACGGTCTAAATCACCGTTCCGTAATTTTTCAAGCGCTGCTTAGATGTGGCACAAGTCCGAAAGTATGGGGCACCCAGTGAGGATCGAACTCACTATTCAGTCGTAATTCTTTTAGCGAGACAAGCTTGCTAATCATTACACAACGATGAAGTGCCCTCGCTGCATAGATGTGGTACAAGGCCAAAAAACATGGAGCATCCAGTAAGGATCGAACTCACTATTCAATCGCAATCGTTTCAGCGAGACAAGTTTCTTAACAATTACACCACGTCGAGGTGTCTCCTGTTACATTACTGTTATATTTAACGCCCCCACCCACGTGGGCCGTATGTGGCATAGTCCGAGTTTAGCGTGGGTTCTCAAAGCCCGTAGGCTCGGCCAAAAATATTCCATTTGAACCCGTATAAACGGTCTCAGGGCCTCTCTGCCTCCCCGGACGAAAACTTGCCATTCGGCAAAGCCCCGGACGCGTTACTCTCTACCGAAGCAGGTTTTGACAGTAATGAACGGTCTATATCACCGTTCCGTAATTTTCTAAATGTTGCTCAGAAGTGGCACAAGGCCGAAAGTATGGAGCACCCAGTTAGGATCGAACTCACTATTCAATCGTAACTGTTTTAGCGAGAAAAGCTTGCTAACCATTACACCCCCATGAGGTGCCCTCGCTGCTTAGAAGAAGCACAAGGCCGAAAGTATGGAGCATCGAACTCACTACTCAGTCGTAATCATTCCAGCGAGACAATATTCCTAAACATTACACCACGTCGTGGTGCCTCCTGTTAGATCAGTGTTTTGCACGAGGCTTACTTTCCTACTACTTTATAGTAAGTGGAAGAGTCCACAATAGCCTTATTTGGGGAAGATATCACAACAATATGCCTCGACAATATTACACTATACACTGCGAGAATCATTGCTATCGCAGCCGCTTTCGGCTGCTCACTAAAGCGGAAGAAAACAGGGCATTTTTCAACCTTTCCTTCGTGATCCCTCCACGCTGGTAATTTCGTTCGGAGATGAACTAATTACCTCTTTTGTTCACTGTTGTTACGAACCTAATCGTAATACACCTCCAAGCCTTTTTACACCGTAAGTTTCGCATAGAAATCTCCACTCATATTTTAGAAAGATTTTTGATGTTTTAGTAATGCCATTTTCTGTCGTGTGGCACTCCGAACTTAACACATCGACTCCTCGCCAAATTCGTGGTCGATACTGACCGGTCGGCTCTGACTCGGTCGGTGCACAGGCTCCTGGCCTTGTGGACAGGCCGCCCCCGGGCCGTGTATTGTTACGCTCCCATTTTTTTCGTCTGCCAATTGGACCCGAGTTGGAGCACACACACACACACACACACACACACACACACACACACAC
The DNA here is from genome assembly GCA_964036315.1 of Acanthosepion esculentum. NCBI lineage: Eukaryota > Metazoa > Mollusca > Cephalopoda > Sepiida > Sepiidae > Acanthosepion > Acanthosepion esculentum. The sequence goes on along the minus strand of OZ038490.1, from coordinate 17,142,967 downwards.
ACACACACACACACACTCTCTCTCTCTCTCTCTATATATATATATATATATATACTTCTGACTCTCGGCATGCCACTCCTACTGGCTGCCCGCACTTCGTCCGCAACCTTTCCCCGTACACACTATTGTTAGTAATTATTACGGGAAGTTTCGATTGGACTCGACTCGGCAGACCCGCGACGCCAGCAACCATGCACAACGACCAGCAGCGATCACCAGCCGACCGACAGCGATCACCAGCCGACCAGCAGCAATAACCAGACCAGCCGACCAACAGTGCTAATCAAACCAGACGACCAGCAAACTTTCCCGTACACTACTATTAGTAATTATTTACGGAAGGTTTTTCGACACTCACTTCGTCTCCAACCGTCGACACGACCGGAGCAACCGCAATCATCAACGTCCAACCGTCGACACGACCGGAGGAACCGCACTCATCAACAACCTCCAACCGTCGACACGACCGGAGGAACCGCACTCATCAACAATCTCCAACCGTCGACACGACCGGAGCAGCCACACATCGACCCTCAACCGGAGCGTCCGCATCAGCAACGTCCAACTGCCGACATTACCAATATACATCCTATTTTCCTTCCTGTAATAAACCCTGCGTAAATCATACACATCTTCGTTCTGTTGTCCATACTGTTTCACCTGGTTAGATCACAAAGTAAAAATGTGGCGACACGGGGGCGCTCGGGCCATCGCGCCTCTTTCCAGGGTGTCCGCTACACTGCTTTAAAAAATTGGTTACTAACGCAAAATCCAGACCCTACATATTGTAGTGAGTTCTATCTTTGTACTTTAAACATGTGTAATTGTGTCTAAGGTAATGTTAATTAATATGCCATTATGTTCTATCAATATTTTCTAACTCTATCTAGTCAGGCACAAGACTACATGTTTAGAGTAATTAATGAGGATCGAACTAACGACAGTATTGAAGGTCTGCCACTGAGCTTGCTAAACAATGTTTCATAGGTTACGGCTCTATCTGCAGAGGGATTTCTTTAAAAGTACGTCCTATTTCTATATAACCAGTGGATGGAGCTACTAATTCCCCTGGGGGGTATAACATGTGAATAGTTTGCAATGATGCATCAAGGCATTGGCGCAACAATGCCGAAGGATGATTTGCGTTCGATCAATTTAGGCCTGACAAGATGGTCACCAGTCGCACCTATCGCGCAAGCGGAGCGAAAATAAAGAGAGCAAAATGAAGATTACAATTGGACGAATTACGTCGAATGCTACTCTGGTTGGGTAGTAAAAATCCGCGAGTAGGCCCGAGGAGGTAATCGCTCCTCCATTCACATGTCGCTTTCGAACGGGGCGCTGTAAGCTGATTGATGGTTGGCTGGCCCCATCCACTCTGCGTGAGCGTGTGTGTGTTTGTGCGGGGAGCGGGTGGAGGAAGAGAGTCTTCTGACGAGGCGTCGAATTCAATCAGGCGAGGTCACTCCATTTGCAGTAATTAACTTGTCACACACGAGAATTAGATTACATCAGCCGACAAGAAGCGAATTTTCTGAAAGCTTTTAGCAAGCGAGGCGGCATAGGACGTTTTTGTAGACTTCTGTGAGGCAAAACCAGAAATGCTGACCCTCTTTCGTCGAAGACCATCCTCACTGGACACGGAGGCTTGCATTAACAAATGTTAGTTTGAGTCAGAAATAACTCCCGCTTTTGTTTATCAACTTTATTCTTCAAGCATTTAAGTGCAATTACATTTTATTCAATTGTATACATAACCCTAGATCACTAACCATTAAATTAAAGTTACACCACTACTAACCATAAAATATCAACAACAAAAAAATTAAATATAAATCTTTATTTTCTGTTTATATTTCTGAGATGAGGTATTACGTACATTATTTACATTATTCGGACTATTGTCCTCATCTTTGTCGCCATATTTATTACAACGTTTCGTCCGTTTTGTGATAAGTGACATCCATTAAACATGGCACGTGGAACTAAAACAGTCTACCCCAGTGAGAGAAATAAAGGGTTCAGTTCGTCATTCCAACTAGCTGAAGAAGGCCGGAGCGTACAACAGCTGAAACGTTGTAATAAATATGGCGACAAAAATGAGGACAATAGTCCGAATAATGAAAATAATATAAATCATTATTTGAAATATTTTACATGCAGGCACATCAAACTTTGTACTTTGAGTTAACATTAATAGGAACTGAAAAACATATTATTTAGGTAAGAAAATCAGGTACTGAAAATTGTAATTAAAAATTGAAAAATTTGCCCTGGGTACTATATATACATGGTTAGTGTTCTAGGGTTAAGAAATCCAGCAAAAGCTGAAGCGGTACTCTATAAGGGATTGTTTTGTAAGTAATTTTTATCTTCCCTAGATTCTCAAAACGTGGAGCCTTGTGCCTTACTATGCAATATGTAATTATGTAAGTCTATCAGTATGAACTAAGCTGAGCTAGTGGGGCACAAAGCTAAACTTTAATAAGTGTCGATGATTCTGCGCAAAACCTTCACCACTATAATCAAATGATGTGTGCAAATTGTGATGACAAAAGTACGCAGGTGTAGGCTTTGAGAAAGTTTTATTAATTGAGAATAAAAGGTTCGCGTATAGTGTCCTTTTATAGTCCCAGTAAACAGAAATAACTCTCTCAAAGAGGATAATAACAAAACAAGTTGTGACCACTCTTGATTATTCATAAGACAACACTTTCATGGCTAGTAAGTTTTATCTTCCCTAGATTCTCAAAACGTGTAGCCTTTTGCCTGACTAAGTTATGCAATATAAATTTTGAGAGTATGTAAGTCTATCACTGTTAACCAAACAGAACTAGTCAGGCACAAGGCTAAACTTAAAAATGGTTGACTCTGCACAAAACCTTCACCACTATAATCAAATCATATCTGTCTGGCTGTCGGTTCCTAGGAATTGAGTAGCTTGACCCTCATACGTCGAAAATCGACTGGAGTGTTCACGACACACACACACACACACATACACACACACACACACACACACATATATATATATATATATATATATATAATAGTAAAAAAGAAAGAACAGTAAGATGCAAAAACATGCTACCCCCCCAAAAAATGCCGAAAATATTTTTGTCGTTGATAAAAAAAAACAGAAGAAATGTGTTGAACGGATGTCATAATTCGTTGAAAAAAGCACCTCTGCCCTACCAAGACTTAACCTCTTTTCGAACGTAACTCATAATTGATACAATAATAGTTAATAAGAATGAACACGCTACCGCCCCTATCGAAATGATTGGATTTCTCTGTATCCTTGGAAACAAAAATTATGAATAGTATGTGCTTTTAAAACTCGGTAAATTTCTAAATAAGTTATTCCAAAATTCGCTTGAAGATGAAACAGAACTAATGCTTTTAATTTAATTATATAATTGAATTTGAAGTTTTTAGTTTCTTCTTTTTAAACATGGTAATTCCTGTGTAGAGATGGAACCATATTTTTAAATCAGTTAATTTATAATATATATATATATATATATATATATATATATATATATATATATATGCATGTGTGTGTGTGTGTGTGTGTGTATAGATTAAAATGAGGATTGGAAAAAAAGGCACCTAATATTTAATTTAGTGTTATTTAATTATAATATATGAATTTTTACGGAGAAGAAATAAAACTTTGTTATTTACCATTGGATTTTCAGTGTTTTTTTGTTTTTTTTACTTTTTGAAACGCTAAGCGAAACCGATTAAAGTAAAAAGGTATAAAAAAGGAAAACAAATTATTTTTCTAACAAAAAAATATTGAAAAACCAATGGTAAGTAACGAAGTTTTAATTCTTTTCTGTAAAAATTCATATATAAATATCACTATATTAATTATCAGGTGCCTTTTTTTCCCAATCACCATTTCAGTCTATACAATAAGTTTTTGTACAGAATCTTTCTAACAATTATGTTACCTATAGAAATATATTTATATATAAGTGATAGAATTTAAGAGAATTATAATTAAGTAATTCATCGAGTCTTGAAGAAACCTCAACAAAATGCAGCGAGCACTTGACGGCCGTTTCGTCCCATTCTTCGGACTCATCAGCAGGGCGCATCCACTACCGCGAAGTGAAACCCGGACAGTAACGTTATCAGGCAAACGTCATACCAACTGTTCCAACAGGCCTCGGTGACGAAGTAGAGAATCAGACTCGATATAGCGCCGCTCGATCACATATTGCGTGGTGGAGGTGGAACTCATCCGAGTTTCTTTTTAACCAGAGGACTGTGACCCCCACGAGCAGCTACGACTACTAGCCGCTCAGTGCAGAGCATTAGAAGCCGGTTCAAACAAGGATATAGAAGTGATAGAAATTAGGAGGATTTGAGATAATTAGAATTAAGTAATTCATCGAGTCTAGAAGAAACCTCAACAGAATGCATAAACCCCCTGGACGCGGCCGTTTCCTCCTATATTTGGGACTCATCAGCTGAATTGAAACCCAGACAGTTACGTTATCAGGCAAACCAAGTGTTCCAACGGGCCTCGGTGACGATGAGGTAGAAAATCAGACTATATATATATATATATATATATATATATATGTGTGTGTGTGTGTGTGTGTGCGTGTGTGTGTGTGTGTGTGTGTGTGTGTGTGTGAAACGATGGCGAAGCTAATTTTGGGTATTGCCTTTCACTTCTTGTTCGAAAATGTCCTTGGGAAAAATGGACAATTGGGAGAAATGGATGTATTCAGAGAAGACAAAAGACAGACTTGTTAACGCTTTTATAACCGCTGTCTATTAATCCCTTGTTAGACCCCTTTCCGTCTTCCACTGGCATGAGTCAGGAGTGCGACGTGTTTCGTCGTCCCAGTCTAAAATTCTTGATTGACATGAAGTGGGAAGTCAATATTGAATCCATTGCTGACAGTATATTTGAGCATTAATTGTTGCATTAGGTGGTAAGAATTCAAAGTGGATTATTCCTTAGCAATCCCACCAGATTGAAAGAAGAACCTTTTGCCCATGAAGTTCCCTTCTCGGCTGTGGCTGGGTCCTTCCCCTTTACCAAGCCGCTGTCTACAACGCTTAACATTTCGATAAAAGATCAATTTTTCGTCGCTAATCACAAGTCTATCCAATAAAGGTGAAACAAGTTGGCGAGAATGGAGAGAAGAGCAGATGTCAACTCGGTATTTGAGGTTGTTTTCAGACAATTCATGAGGCACCCATTTTTCCAAGTTTAGGAACTTTTCTAAGTTGAACAGTTGTATGGTTTGAACTGAGAACCACTGCCAATTCCTTAACTGATAAAGCAGGATTTTCTTCAAGAGCTGCTTCAAGAAACTTTTCATCAAACTCAACTGGACGTCCGGTTCGATCTTCAAGGGTGAAATCACCACCTCTGAATTTTGCAAACCATCTTCTGAAAGTTCTTTCATTCACACATTCCTCTCCATAAACTGAGTGAATATTTCTCGCCGCTTCGGCTGCTGAGTTTCCTTTCTTGAACTCATAAAGCATTATGTGCCTCAAATGATTCTTGGGTACTTCCATGTTAGCAGGGTTTTAACCAAACAAAATTTAATATTATTGTTCTCTGAAATAAAATTTGATCAGTTTAAATGCATCTAAACATAAAAATAATGTTCAGCTCCATTAGACATTATAAAATACTCTTTAAATTTCGTTCATTTTAACAAAAAGTTAAAATTCGGACAGAACTTTTGGGATGACCTAATATATGTAATGACGATATGAATTGATTTAAATAAAAGATATTACTAAAAAAAATGCAAGATAGATGTGAATCAACCAAATACAATGGAAATAATAGGCTTTGGACCAGTACCATGGTTAAATGTTAGATACCAATTATCGGTTGATCGCTATGGTTGGCTGCAGAAAAATGATATGATCCAAAAGTTGTTGCAGAGTCATGAAAAACGAATAAAAAGTTGAGGAATTCTTCTGGTTTCTTTATATGCTTCAACATGAAAATAGCTTCGACTGCCCCGAAACCTTAGAAAATAGGGCAAAGGAAGAGAGTTCAATCCTTGTAGAGTTACCCTGATTGAATGCCTCGAGTTGGTAAAACGGTTCCTCTCTCCGGCCAACTTAATTAGAAAAAAAATCTCAAATCACAACTCCCAGCCCACACTCCACCCAGAGCGTATAATGTGGATCGGGATTGACAGGATATACATAAGATTGTTTTTCTTAATAACTTGAGCTGGCGTATTTAGATTAAATTGTGATGTCCTTCCGCCATGTCTAGCTCGTTTAATAAAGAAAATTTATATAATTGTGTAGTGGACCGTGGGTTTATACGCGTCTTGAGATGAACATGTGTATCTCCTGAAATATGGCCCACTACAAATTTGGCGGGCTCAAGATGAGACCACCCAAAATAAACATAAATGAAAATCATAAGAACCATTACATATGCACAAACAAATATGTGTATAATGAAATTACAACAGACAAAGACATTAACATGTGTGTATGAATGAACGTAGAGAGTTCGTGTTTCAATGTATGCGTGAGTGAATGTTCGTAAGTACTTGTGTGCAAGAGAACGCTTATCTTCTGCGAAAGCTTACATGGTCTTAGTTCGCTGAAAATGAAAGGGAGAGAGAGATAGAACGAAGTATTCTCAAGTATTTATAGTTTAGGGATAGCTCCTCCAAGTGGTGGTGTCAGAATAAAGGGTGTTTCATTAAGACGGCTTATATATAAGGGTGTTTCATTAAGAGGGATCAAAGTCAGCAGTAAATAAATCAGTGTTATTGGTGAAAATGTATTTATTTTTCTATTGGATCATGTTATTTAAGTCACGACATTCATGTGTGAAAAATAATATCGCCCACTCGATGGTCAAAATTTCTGATGATGTCTCTGCATAGTTGCTCCTCACCTCACCAATATGCCTTATTATCACATCCTTCAGCTGTTGAATTGTTGTTGGCTTGTTGGCATAGTCCTTACTTTTGAGATGACCTCAAAGGAAGAAATCTAAAGGCGTCAAACCGCACGATCGTGGTGGCCAATTGACTTCGCTCTTTCGAAAGATGATTCGACCTGGGAACTTTTCATTGCGTTTCTGTTTGAATGTCAATTTTCGTAATAGGCTTTGATAACTTTAACACGTTGTTTGATTGTTAATCTTTTCCTGGTTGAATTGACGTCTCTGCATAGTTGCTCCTCGATTTCACCAATATGCCTTATGTTGACTTGTTGTTGGTTTTTTGGCATAGACCTTACTTTTGAGATGACCCCAAAGGAAGAAATCTAAAGGTAGCCAATTGACTTTGCTCTTTCGAGAGATGATGCGACCTGGAAAATTCTCATTGCATATCTGTTTGAATGTCCTTTTTCGTAATAGGCTTCGATAACTTTAACACGTTGTTTGATTGTTAAGTAAGTGGAATAAGACTGCTATATACAGAATCTAAATGTACTGACAATGATTTTACTATAGAAATGCACTGAAAACAGAGCATGAAGAGGATAGGAATAATTATAGGAATTACTGCAAGAGTAATGCTTTTGTATGTATAATCAAAATTCATTAAAAATCAGTAAGAAAGGTATCGTCACTGGCCAGGAATTAATGTAACAATTACTGAAAGAATAGGTTTATTACATGTAAAGGGTGTTTCATTAAGAGGGATCAAAGTAGGCTGTAAATAAATCAGTGTTATTGGTGAAAATGTATTTAATTCTCTATTGCATCATGTTATTTAAGTCATTGCAATTTTGTGTGAAAAATAATATCGCCCAAATGACCGGCAAATCTGAAAGAAAAAGAAAAAAATCTTAAGACGCTAAAACTTAATTCACATTTAAAATCGGTCCAAATTATTGGAACACCCTTTAAAAGTAGAAAGGCATTCCGCTGCATATTCCGTCCCTTAGATGAGGCGCCCTGGACTTGAATAAGAGGCAAAATCAGGTGTGAGAAAAAGGTGTGTTTATAATGTGAGAAATGTATACAAGATTATTATCCAAGTTGCCACCAGTGAGTCATTTCTTTCCCGCTGAATCCGTTAACATCTGCTGGATTGTAAAAATAGCCCCTTTTTTCTTCTTTTGTCTGTTAATCATGCATTATAGTGTTACTAATATTCTTGAGATCATGGAGGATGACTGATCTCTCTATCTATCTATCTATCTATCTATCTATCTATCTATCTATCTCTCTCTCTCTCTCTCTCTCTCTCTCTATATATATATATATATATATATATATATATATATATATATATATGTATATATATATATATATATACATACATACATATATATATATATATATATATATATATATATATATATAAAAGTGGACATGGAAGTCAGCACTTAGAGGCGACAGTCTGTTTCATGCTAGTGCAATCGTCTGACGAGCACACTTTAAGACTATATTTCTGTATATATATATATATATATATATATATATATATATATATATATATATATATATATATATTGGCTCCTGAAAAATTAATTTCGGTTGAGCTCTGTGGGAGTGAAGCGTGCGTTTGCAAATAGTGACTATTAAAGCTAATATAGCAAGACTCTTCGGCAGAAATGAGTCACTGTCAGTCACTGTGTGTTTATCTAAATCTAAAAATAAATACGTTAAAATTCAGCTTTATCTCTGCCGACGGCTTAGTGGTAGAATTTCCGACTGACGCCAATTCAGTCCGATTTCGATCCTAGCTAGAGGCAACCGGACGTCTAGCCACACTATACATATATATATATATATATATATATATATATATATATATATATATATATATACGAGGGTCATTCAATAAATAAGGTGAATTTTTCGGTATAAGGAATTCTAATACAGATAGAATCTTACTTTTTTTTCAACGTAGTCTCCTAGCACTGTCACACACTTTTCCCATCTGTGCACAAGCTTCTGTATTCCCTCAGCGTAAAAATCTTTGGACTGATGTCTCAGCCAGTCGCTCACAACACTTTTGAATTCATCGTCACTTTTAAACTTCGTGCCTCTCGTGAACGCTTTCAAGGGACCAAACAGGTGAAAGTCTGAAGGGGCAAGGTCTGGGCTGTAAGAGGGATGATGGAGCAGTTCCCAGCCCAGATCGTAGATGGTCTGAACCGTTTCGGCTGCTGTGTGAGGCCTTGCGTTTTCATGATGCAAGATGACTACTTCTGACTGATGATCCCAACAGATAAGCTCAAAGTCCTTGCAATGTCATCCACTGTCACCCTTCTGTCAGACTGAATGAGGTCATTGACTGATTCGATCACCTCAAGAGACCTCACTTCTGTAGGCCTCCGAGGCCTGTCTTCATCCTCAACACTGCTCCGTCCTTCTTTAAACAATTTAGCCCACTTGTAGACATTTTTTGGTTGAAACATGTGGCACCATATACAGTTGACATTCTCCTATGAATTTCAACTGGTTTGCACCCTTCAGCAACCAAAAACTTGATAACTGACCGCTGTTCAATCCTGGAGCATGCTTCTTGGTCGGCCATCTTTGTTAATCGCCAAAACTCTCAAAGTTTTTTTTTAATCTGCAAAAGAAATTAAATCCATGTGAAAAAGAAGTAAAACAACAAAAAAAGAGTAACCTTCTATCTGTATTAGAAGTCCTTATACGGAAAAATTCACCTTATTTATTGAATGACCCTCGTATGTGTGTATGTGTGTGTGTGTGTGTGCTAACCCGATCGCGTCCCAGTGCTGTATATGTCCACTGCCTACTAGGCGAGAGATTGTTGCTGTATTTAGCGTAATAGAAGTTGTTACAGTGTAGAATTGCTAGATCCAAGCCAAAATGATTTAGGTTTCAAAAATGTACTTCCGCTAGATTGGCTGCCAAAAAAAGGCTAGAAAGGCCACTATCCCTTACTGTTAGCCGGAAGTAGAAAATTATGTAGGTAAACTATATAGTAAAACTTCTAAATAAAAGATTTATTTGACTCATTCAGCTTTAGTAATGAACAATGTTTATTTTATTGTAATGAGTGGTTACAAGCGAGAGGGGAAAAGGTATGCAATAGAATTAGATTATTTGCATTATTTACATTATTCAGACAATTATCCTCATCCTAATTACTATATTCACAACGTTTCTTCTGTTGTACACTCCGGCCTACTTCAGGTGATAGGAATTTCGAACCAAACCCCATATTTCGTCCACCGGAGCAAATTATTCTAGTTTCAGGTGTCATGCCTCCTCCGGATGTGACAGTTATTTTCATTTAACTCAACTCTCCGTTGTGAATATGGCAATGAAGATAACAATCCAAATTAATGTAAATAATGCAAGTAATCATAATACCTCATCTCAGAGATATAGAGGCCGAAACGTTGTGAATATGGCAATGAAGATGGGGATATCAGTCCGAATAATGTAAATAATAAAGTAATCATAATACCTCATCTCAGTGATCCGATCGCCTGAAGAAGGCTGGAGCGTACAACGGCCGAAACGTTGTGAATATGGCAATGAAAATGAGGATAACAGTCCAAATAATGTAAATAATGTAAGTAATTATAATACATCATCTCATAGATATAGAGGCCGAAACGTTGTGAATATGGCTATGAAGATGATGATGATGATAGTCTGAATAACGTAAATAATGCAAGTAATCATAATACTTCATCTCAGAGATATAGACAGATATCGAATTAGACGTAGTTAACGACACTAAATACTTTTAATAATTTTACTATTTGACGATCCGACGTTTTATCTATTCTAAGGCAGAATGCTTATGAGAAACGCTGAATGACAGAAAAGGAAATACAAAACCAAAAAGTGAGTTTAACGGTTCGAATCCTCTGCAGAATAACAACTGACCTACATTTAAAATAATGGAAACGATTTATGCGCGTTGCCATGTCGAATCTTTGAAATGTGAGTCTTTGGCGCTAATTGATATCAAAATCGATTGTCAGCCATCAGTGTACTTTATCTAAATGGCCATGTTGTTGGGTTTCTGATTAAACCAGGCTTTATATCTCTCGGCAATCTTTTCTTGGCCTACACGACTCTATTTCTAAACATTTGTGATTACAAAGAAAAACAAATAATGCAGGTCTCGATAGACTATGCAAAAAGGAAAAACAGTCGTTAAAACGGAGAATGTGAGTTGTTTTCAATTAAGAATAAAATGTCAGAAACATTTTTCGAAACTTAATATGAATTGGTGTGTCAGTTAAACAGATGACTTCATAGAGTCTAAACCAGAGGCCGGCAACGTATGGTACGAGTGCCACAAGTGACACGCCAAACAATTTCCAATGGCACACAGCCGCAAATGACATCACGAACTTCGAACCAATACAACGCAAAGATGTTTAGCTGTTTCAAAACTGTTCACTCGTTGGACTCCCTGCTTGTTTCATCTTCTAAGAGCACCGCTAATAAGGAAACCAACTAATAGACAAGGAAACCTTTCTATGAACGTGAATCTTGTATTAATGCTAACACCATGTAAAGACAAGGCCACCATTAATGATAAAACTTTGTAAAAATTTTAAAAGCAGTTTATTTCTGATCATTTTGGCCGCCATGGCTTTTGCAGTAAATCACTAAATCATCCATAACTTTTGTATTATCCTCTCAAATTACATCAAAATCTCAGACAATAACAATTCGTATCGTATTTATTGTGTGTGAAAATTATCGAATATAAAACAACTTTGATAAAAACTTTTACCTACTTTTCTGACGAAAACAATACCATTCTGAACATTTTGGCCGCAACTGTATAGAACATATCTTGTAGAACAGGTATATTGACCTTGACTTGTGCAAAAATACGGATGCTGTTGGCACACAGAATGATTTTATAAACATAGACAGCAAAAGGTTGTCGAGTCCTTTTTAAGCTACAATTATAATCTATAATTTTGGAAAAATCTAATTTCTTTTATCTATAAGTCTACCATTTGTCCATGCGTAGAATATTGATACCACATATGGTCCGGTTCCCCTGCTATTTACCTAGAGCTCCTTGATAAAATCCAAAGAAGAATCAGCCATATTATTGGTCCGCATCTGTTGTCTCGGCTTCAGTCACTTGCCCACTGCCGTAATGTTGCCTCTCTGTGACTTTTATATGAATATTTTCGAACAGGATAAGATTGTTACCTTTCACCGTAAAAGAAAACAAAGATTATTTTTATAAGCAATGCTAAAATTATTTAAATTTGTAAAGCTTTGTTTGAAGAGTATTTCTTTTCTTCGCTTTTAAAACACTTTTTCTTCTCTCTCTCTCTCTCTCTCTCTCTCTCTCTCTCTCTCTCTCTCTCTCTCTCTCTCACTCTTTCATGTCTTCGAAGGCCTTGGTGCCACGTCTCTGTTTCAAACGATTTAAGCCCAAGCGCAGTGGCGTTCAATTTTGTTTTAAATTGGTCCTTGCTTCGTCGAAGAACGCAACCGACGGTCTTTTCCCTGAAGTGATCTCGTTGAATATGACTTAAAATGGAAATCTTCACTCTTCCTTTTTTAATATATGTCCTGACTATCGAAGACGGTGTTTCATGACCAGCGATTCGATGCTTTCACTTTTGGCTCTTTCCAGGACTTTGGTGTTAGACAGCGTATTTCTATTTGATGTTTAACATTGAACGAAGCTTTTGCTGGTGAAAGCGTTCTGATTTTAGGATGTCTCAACAATTAAAATTCCAGGTTTCACAGTTATATTGCCAAGTTGAAATGGCCACAGTATTATGGCCATGACCTTTGTTGTTAAGTTCAGATATTTGTTGTTGAATGGGCGTTTGATTAGTTTTAGAAATGCCCCGTAGGCAGCACCAATTCTATGTTTCACATTCTTTTGCCAAAAGACTACCTAGGTATGAAAAATACTCTACTTGTTCTAGCGGTATATCACAACTCTGGTAAGATGGTATTTGGAACTGGCTGTGGTTTCCTTGATGTTTGCAGTAAGACCAAAATATTGGTAGACTATAGCAAATTCTGAGATGCCTTTCGTGTGTGATAGACATTTAGGTCGAAGTCTACTAAGGTTGAAAAATACTCCATCATCGATATCTAATATATATATTGTTGCGGATTCCGGGATGAATCCGATATCAATGAATAACAAACGCCAGGAATAGATAAGGAAAATAAATGTATTAACGTAATAATACAAACTAGTAATACGGGTTAGTAGATCCAGGAATACGGGTTAGTAGATCCAGGAATACGGGTTAGTAGCAATAATATATATATACAGTCTTGGGATTGAAGTATCGCGGATGACTCCTTACTGAGTCTACGGGCTCTCTAACTGTGACTCTTGTGCTACCCTCCTCTATTACAGTCAGTATTTACTCTCCCCTCACCACGGGGGATAGATGTGGCACAAGGCCAAGTTTACCATGGGTATTCCCGAGCCCGTAGGCTCGGCCAAAAAATGCCCGTAGATCCCGTATAAACGGGATCGGGTTGTTCAATCTCCCGGAGCGAGACACTCCACTTCGACGGGTTTCTCTCTGCTCAGAGGCAGAGAGTTCGACCGTCTGGCCGAGAAGGCGTCGCCATCTCCTCTATTACAAACAGTATTTACTGTCCCCCGCCACAATGGATAGATGTGGCACAAGGCCGGGTTTAAAGTGGGGTATTCCCGAGCCCGTAGGCTCGGCCAAAAAATGCCTGTATAAACGGTATCGGGTTGGTCAACCTCACTGAACGAGACTCTGCCCTTCGGCGGAGCCTCGTCCGGGTTCCTCTCTGCACAGAGGCAGAGAGTTCGACCGTCCAATCGAGAAGACGTCGTCGTCTTCTCTGTTGCAGACAGTATTTACTGTCCCCACCACAAGGGATAGATGTGGCACACGGCCGGGTTAAAGTCGGCTTCCTCTCTATTCGTTCTCCGACAGGAATCGATCCTGTATCCGATACGGAACCGTCATTAGCCTGACGTGCCTTAACCGATCGACCCACCTAGAATCGTTCGATTAGGAAGGTCCATTTTACTGTTTTTAAACTTCAATCTTCCATGAATCTCTCACGTACATTCATATCTGCTCAAAGCGTATCCAAATGTAAACAAATATACTTCACACATTATGAAATGGACAAAGTCTGTAAAGGGCTTCCAGAATTTTATGATTTTGCTTATTATTTTGATGAAGTACTAATGTATTTTCGACTAATATCTCTATAAACTGTTTTTTATAAAACGGAGCATCTATTTAAATATTCGTATCTATAAAAATAATGTATAAACATAAATATGTCTTAAAATAATTGTCGGATTTTGTCCATTGTCTAAAGGATACAAGTTCGATTCCTGTCGGAGAAGGAATTTTTTCTATGAAGATTTCTCGGACATTGCAACCTGTAAATGTTATTAATACTGTTTATTATAAAACAAAGCATTTACTTAAATATTTGTATCTATAAAAAGAATGTATAAACATAAAATGTCTTGAAATAATTGTCGGAATTTGTCCATTTCATAATATACATATATATATATATATATATATATATATATATATATATATATATATATATGGAGAGAGAGACAGAGAGTGATAAAGTGGGGAGACTTTTAAACTCATTAAATGTTTTATGAAGAACCTTACTCTTTTGATGGCCGACATTTCCTCCACATTGAATTTTGCATTTTCCATCATTATTTATAGAGAGAAGGAGGGAGAGGAAGAGAAAGTGAAAGAGAAAGGGATAGTATAGTATAGAGTCTAGGTAGAGAAATAAAAAAGGAACGACATATTTTGGGAGTGAAAAGAGGGAAGGGGTAAAGAGATAAAAGGAGATAGATAGATAGATAGATAGATAGATAGATAGATAAGTCTGTTCGAATGTCCAATTACAAACTCTCTCGCTACCCTCCGTCTCACAATCAGAGTGGTTATATGGACATTACAACATACAGGGGTTAGACAAATAATTGGAACAGGTGCAAATTCCACTCTTATATTTCAAAGACCTATTATATTAAGAAATTTAACTGAAACTTCGCAATTGCAGAAGAACGACCGTAAGAAAACCTCTTCTCTTCACTCGCAACATTCAGAAGAGGTTGAAGTGGTGCAGAGATCACAATGCCTGGTCTGCAGACCAATGGAAGCAAGTCATATTCTCAGACAAGTCCAGTTTTTCTCTTTTCCCAACTTCAGGGCGAGTTTATGTGTAGCGGCAGCCCAAAGAAGCTTACAACCCTGACTGCCTTCTAACAGTGAAGCATGGAGATGAATCAATGATAGTTTGGGCCACCATATCATGGAAATGTCTCGGTCCAATAGTTACCCTACATGATAGAATCAACAGCAAAGATTACCTGAACATTTTGGGAGATCATGTTCATCCAATAGCCCAGACATTATTCTCTGATGGTGACTGCATTTTCCAAGACGATAATGCTCCAATACATACCGCTCAAGTGGTTAAGAATTGGTATGAAGAGCATGAATGTGAGCTAGAACACATGGAGTGGCCTCTCCAATCTCCAGATATCAATATTATTGAACATTTGTGGTGCACTTTGGTGCGACTATGTCCTGAAGAAGGTCTACTAGACCGAACCGTCTGACGTCGACATTGAAACAACATTAAAAACAGTAAACTTGCATATTCGGATTTTTTGTTTTTCCATATTTTTCCTCATATATATATATATATATATATATATATACATTCATATATATATATATATATATATATATATATATATAGTGAGCATAGACAGTCTGTTTCATACTTAAACACAACTATCGCCGCTGGATAATGACTTCAATATTTACTTCTGTATTTGCTTACACCTTATCTCTGATATCGTCCACTTTAGCTCACAAATTGGCAAACCATAAAACTATACTTTAATCATATATATATATACGTTGATGAGACAGCTTAAATGTCAGAACATTTCATAGTTTATACAGATATTAGTCGAAAATACATTAGTACTTCATCAAAATAATAATAAGCAAAGACATAAAATTCTGGAAGCCCTTTACAAAAATAATGCGACCAAAAATAAAAAAAGTCCACTATGAGTACAGCAACAAAGTTATTAACTGTTTTTAACATGAAAGTTTTACATAAAAATATTAAATTAAAATATTATAATTAACATCTTTTTCTTTTTTTTTTTTATTACAGTAGTTATATCCCTTGGATAATACGCTGTAGTGTATACGGTCAGTTCAAAATATTTTTGAATTTACCATATACACATACAGAGATAGTGTAACCTCCTGAAAATCGTCGAAGATGAAATTGAAACTACTTGTGAAAATAAAAATTATTTGAAAACAAATTTCTTGATCAATTTTCTACACCTGCCAAGAAATTAATTCGTGGACGTGAAAGCATTAAAACTAAAATAAGTAAACATATTAACGTATAAATTAATTGGCCAAACCGTCTTGAATTAAATATATGATAAGATAAAGAACAGATAGGAAACGTTTATCAGTCTAACATGTTTCACATTCAGCAGAGAATAAGATATGGAGAAAAAGAAGAAAGAAATTCTTGTATTTTTATTTTTGTGTTGCTTGATTTTGGTCAATCAGGTTTCACGTACATTTGACTTGTTAAGCAATATTAGTATAACTTATGGTTTTCCAAATTCCAAAGAATTATCATCTGAATCCCACATAGGCAAACTAGAATTATATACATTTACATGCATAAATAATATTTACGGTTTTTAGTCAGGCTTTAAATTATTGTTTCAATGAAATTATTATTATAAAAACAGAAAAACTTTTTTATCTAACAAAATTTTTTTTTTTAAATCCTCATTATGGGTAAGAGATATTTGTATGAAATATTTCATGAAAATCTAAAACATGACAACATTGAAACAGTGTATTTATTTATGTACTTATTACATAAATTAAAGCCACAGGCGGCCTAGGAGATGGTATATAGAGGTTGCACTGCCCAGACTGCATGCACCCCACTCTCAGTCATACTGAAAAGATCCAAAGTAATATGGAGCATTACATTTTGGGCGAGCTTGGCTGCAGAAGATACCAGAAGGTTGTCACTTAACAGCTTATAGGAATCCACTCTCTGGATTTTCTCCCTGAACTTAACTCTATAGGCTTTTCCATGTTTTGGATATTGCTATAAGCCAGTGGAGATTTAAACTCGGGGTTTCCTTTCACAGGTGGACCACGTCCCCAGGCGCATCAACTCTATCTACCTGAAATGCAATATATTTTACTTTATAAAAGTCAACCCTGTTTTGGGTTTGCCAGTTTGATGCTTGAGATAGTTGTCCGAACAATGATATGAGACTTTGTATGGACTATATATATAGGCCACTGGCGTATTTTAATTTATCATTTACGATATATGATACGAAACTGATCAGAGATGTATATTTCGAGAATCGGTAAAGGACTGTGTTCAAAACCACTATTCCGACTTGGAGTGTAGATGACTGCTCATAAGCACGTCAGATATAATAATGCTTTCCTCTAAGGAAACACGGGTTCGAATCTTGCCGGAGAACGCATATTTTCTAATAAGATTTCTCATATATATATATATATATATATATATATATATATATATATATATATATAAATATATATATATATATATATATATATATATATATATATATATATATATATATATAACAATGAACCTAAAGAGCCAGGTAAACCTACCTAGGTTTCACCTACGCGGATCCTCCTGGTGCACCCTGACGATCCGCGTAGGTGAAACCTAGGTAGGTTTGCCTGGCTTTTTAGGTTCATAGGTTTGCTCTACTTAGTGTATTGAGCACTTTACATACTATCACCGAGTCGTCGTGATAGTAGTCGTGGCTCCAGGGGGCACAATCCTATGGTTACAGAGAATCTCAGTTGAGTTCCACCACGGACTATGTGAGCAAGCGGCGCTATATTGAATGTGATTTGCTATCTCTTCGTCACCGAGGCCCGTTGGAACAGTTTGTATGATGTTTGCTTGATAACTCAACTGTCAGGTTTTCAATTCTCGGTAGCGGATTCGCGCTGGTGATGAGTCCCAAATATAGGACGAAACGGCCGTCCAGTGCTTTTTGCATTCTGTTGAGGTTTCTTTCAGACTCAGTGAATTACTTAATTATATATATATATATATAATTATATATATATATATATATATATATATATATATATATATATATATACATATATATATATACATATATATATATATATATATATATATACATATATATATATATATATATATATATATATATATATATATATATATATATATATATATCCAGGTAAGATGGAAAAGAATAGAATACAATTACAACGTTTGTAATTTTAAAGAGGGCTCAATACACAGTAGAGCAATATCTGCCTTAGTTCATGTCTGGCTGCCAATCTACGGGTCATGACCATTTATAAAAAATAAGTTTTAATTTTTCCTTCTTTTCTTCGTTTAAATTGAACGTACGTTATATTTTTTTTTGGTTGATCCAAGTAAAGCCCACAAACCGTAAAAAAAACTTTTTTTCATAAAAAGAATTTGTATTTTGCTTTTAAATCTGAATAAATACACCTAGAATTACTACTGCAACTGTGTAGTGATTTTCGGTTTTCGGTGAAATATCCATATATATATATATATATATATATATATATATATATATATATATATATATATATATATATATGAACAACACAAGAAGCTAGAACTAACTGTATATATAATATAAAAATGCGTATAAAGACAACATTTATTATAAATGCATATCTAAATTTTGTCCTCGTATTTTTTCAAATTGATTTCTTTTGATCCAAACAACATGACGTAACGGAATCACAGGCAACAATCAACATTTATATAATTTCCTTGGACTTCTGTGAAAACTTTCCTTCACCTTTTCTTGCTTCGTATCTCTTGTTCTTATCCGTGTTTTACCCCAAAGGTTCTTGTGTACACTTTAAACAGTAAGAAAATCTTCAAACTTATCTCTATATCCTGAGATTGTAAGTTTTTGTTCCGTTTATTTTTTTTTTTTCGTTATTTCAATCAGATTCCCACTGGGACTATCATTCAATCACTATCCCAACGCCATTAACTAACCTAGTTTCTTTATCGCTCGTTTAAGTTAGTCTGTCACGTGACAAATATGGCGTCAGAAGTTCATAAATGAAAGCAACCGCTTATCAGAGCTGATGAATAAGTGGTTATGTTGACTCGAATTTATGGGTGGATTTTTCTCAAGTGGCCAATAACGTTGCAAAATATAAGCATGACGTCAAACGTGAACGCTCGCGAAAAACAGACAAACGTTACCAACGTGTGCTAATTATAGATATTTCAATAGAATTCATTTGTCTTCGCTTTTTATTTTATTTTTAATTCAGGTAGTATATTTTAATTCCGGCTTTCGGATTCCATCCTGTTTTGCATTCATTATTTCCTACTTTCTCTGGCATATCATATATATATATATATATATATATATATATATATATATATATATATATATATGTGTGTGTGTGTGTGTGTGTGTGTGTGTGCGTGTGTGCGTGTGTGTGTGTGCAGGTATGCAGAAAAATCGGAAAGAACACGTTAGGTAAATAATCTAGAGTTCTTTAGTATTTTTGTTTTTATTTTTAAGAAGACAGTGCTCCATACAGAAGTAGAGCTTATATTATAATATTTAAAAAAAATACGATTCCTTCGCTACATAAGATTTCTCATGTTTCAAAAACGAGACTCGAAACCCTCAATATAATTATTGAAATTAAGTTGAATTAAGGTGTCGAATGCCGTTTCATCCTCAAGCGAAAATTTAGGAATAAGCTAACTTGTGGTTTGCGCTTGTTTATAAGTATGGTCTTTTGCAACATTAATTACTATGGAAACGGCTGTCAGCGGCCATATTGGTTCGGTGGTCGAAGAGTTAATTCTTATCTACAGACCAGTCACCTTCAGAAAGTTTATGTTAAGTTATGATGGGGTTTCAATTTCAAATCTGGTGTTGGCGGTCACCGTCTAGTTAGTTTATAGCGAAAGATAGTTTATGACGCGACGGCAGGTCGTTAAGTGTCGAGAGGATTCTGTTTTATTATTATCTGTCTATTAATCTCTTTATTTATTTGTTTATTCAAATGGCTATTTCTTATACAAACGCGTTCCACTGGACTACAATTTGTTTTTTTGACGACTTCACAAAGGGAGTTTCTATTTAATGGTTGGGCTAAATTTTAAGACTTTTATTAAACTATGGAATTTATTTGTTTATCTATTTTTTAGGTTAATTATTTAATGCGAATTTCAATGAACGCAGAGCTGGTCAGCGGGGGGTTAAACGGCCATTCCTTAACGGGCAACTTCTACTAATTGATGGTTGACGACTACAACAAATTAATTTTTAAAAATTTAACTAAGACTTATAAAAAATCCCATAATAACAATATAAATATGGTTGACAGTATCAATAGAACTAGTAAAATAATTATTGAAAAATTAAAAATAAGTGATAGAGTTGGCAAGCTGGCTGAAAAGGAATGCTACATCACTCTTAAGGACCATAAACAAGATTTTGAGGAAAACCCCACTACCAGAATGATAAACCGAACTAGACCCGACATAGGAAAGATAAGCAAAATATCCTAGAAAAGATCACTAGCCAAATTAAAAAACGACTCGGATTAACACTTTGGATGAATACCAAAGAAGTCATCAACTGGTTTACGAATATCGAAAATAAGCCTGATTGCACCCTAATTCAGTTCGATATTGTGGATTATTACCAGTCAATATCGAAAGACCTCTTCACGACTGCCCTGGAGTTTGCTACAGTATATTCTGACTTAACTAAGGAAGAAACAAACATAATTCTTAGTGCCAAGAAATCTGTCCTAATCCATAATGGGGACCAGTGGATTAAAAACACCAATAACAATTTTGACATCACCATGGGATCTCTGGACTCTGCAGAATCTTCAGACCTTGTCGGTCTATTTATACTGTACAATCTAACCGCGCACCGTGAATTAGACATTAAGGACATCGGGGCTATACAGAGATGACGAGCTCATGGTAGTGAGGAGCTCCAAATATTTTAAACAGATAAAATTAGAAAGATCATTTATAGTGAATTCAGAAAACTAAATCTAAAAACTATAGTCAACACTAAATTAAAAAGGGTAAACTTCGTCGACGTAGCTCTAGACTTAATAAACAACATTTACACACCCTACAGAAAACCTAACACTAATCCCTTGTATGTACACCCTAAGTCAAACCATCCTCCATCTATAATTAGGCATATACCCACATCAATATAGAAAGAGAATTAGCATGAACTCCGCAAATAAGTAATTTTGATAACACAGCCCTGAAAAATAGCGGATACAAAAGCGCTGACATAAGCTATAGAAAAAATAGTACCAATAGTAAGAAAAACAGGAAAAGAAAGATCATATGGTATAAACCTCCGTTCAACCAAATGGTCAGTACTAAACTAGGGCCTAAGTTCCTAGATTTAATTGAAAAACACTTTCCCACTAATAGCAAACTTAGCAAGATCTTTAATAAAAACACCTTAAAATTAAGTTACAGCTGCACTGAAAATGTAGAAAGAATCATAAAAAGGCATAATAAAATACTGGAAAAACACGCATGCCAAAACAGTATTAATAAAACTCCTAAACTGAAATTAGACAAAAATAATGGAAAATTATGTGATTGTAGAAACCCTAAAAACTGCCCGTTAGAAAATAAATGCCTCACAAAATCCGTGGTATACCAATGCACTATCTCATCCATTGAGAGTCCTAAAACTGATAGGATATACATTGAGTCAACGAAGAATAAATTTAAAATTAGATGGAGACAACACAAGAGCTCCTTCAACAATATTCAAAATAGGAATCAGACATCTCTATCCCAATATTTCTGGCATTTAAAAGGAATGAATAAAACACCAAAAGTAAAATGGAAAATAAAAAACTGAACAAGAACTTGTAAGACCTGGGATGACCCATGCCCTTTATGCCTACATGAAAAACTACACATCATTAAGTTTCTAAATAATGAAAAGTTATTAAACCATAGGTAGGAGTTAACGGTTTTTGCCGACATCAACAAATTTTCGCATTAAATAATTAACATAAAAAATAGATAAATTAATAAATTCCATAGTTTAATAAAAGTCTTAAAAACTTTGTTCAATCATTAAATAGAAAAACCCTTTGTGAAGTCGTCAATAAAACAAATTGTAGTCCAGTGGAACGCGTTTGTATAAGAAATAGCCATTTGAATAAACAAATAAATAAAGAGATTAATAGATAGATAATAATAAAACAGAAGCCTCTCGACACTTAACGACCTACCGTCGGGCCATAAAATATCTTTCGCTATAAACTAACTAGAAGGTGATCGCCACCATCAGATTTGAAATAGAGACCCCACCATAACCTGATATAAACTTTCCGAAGGTGACTGGTCTTTAGATAAGAATTAACTCTTCGACCACCTAACCAATATGGCCGTCCCTAGCAGTTTCCATAGTAATTAATGTTGCAAGAGACCATACTTATAAACACGCGCAAACCATAACATAGCTTATTCCTAATTTTTCGCTTGAGAATAAAACGGGATTCGACACCTTAATTCAACTTATTTTCAATAATTACATTGAGGGTTTCGGCTCTCGTTTTTGAAACATGAGAAATCTTATGTAGCGAAGGAATCATATTTTTTTTAAAATATTATATATATATATATATATATATATATATATATATATATATATATATATATATATATATATATAGTGAGAGAGAGAGGGAGAGAGAGAGAAAAAAGAGAGAGAGATATATATACAGGTAGATATGAATGGCCAGAGAAAGTAAGTAATAACGAAAAAAATATTGTGATGCCGTGTTGCACTTTGATCGATTATATGGCGTGTTTACTTACTTATCATATATATATATATATATATATATATATATATATATATATATATATATATATATATATATATATATATATATATATCCCTCATTATATATATGTATATACACACACTAACGCACGCACATATATATATATATATATAGTTAAACCTAAAGAGCCAGACAAACCTACCTAAGCGGATCGATCCGCTTAGGTGAAACCTTGGTAGGTTTGTCTGGCTCTTTAGGTTTAACTAGATCAGCTCTACTTATTGTATTGAGCACTTTATTTAGCTAGTTGCGTACTCGTATCGGTTTTTTTTCTTTGGGCTTTGGACCTGCATGTTTAACGTTCGTTTTCGACAGGCGTTCATGTTGTTGGCTATTTATTTTTTTTATATATTTTTTCCTTCGATGTTGATTTGACCATTTGCAAAGTAAGAATCCAAAGGTTTTCCGAAACGAGTGTAGTTACATATATTTATAAGATTACTACTAATAATAATAGTATATATATATATATATATATATATATATATATATATATATATATATATGACACTTCCCATATATCCGATGAAAGTGCGATATAGTATCACCATAGAAAAATACAAAATTCAATTATATGACAGTTCCTTTTTGACTTTTAAATGCCATGTCTCTTCATGGTGTAGGCAATCATGGCTCTCCACAGATTCCTTTTCTTTCTAGTGTGTGAAATGCTATACAGACTTGGGAACAATAGTAGAGATGTTTCCCGCTATCTTCACCACAGTTTGGAATTCAGCTTTTCTTCTCACGAGTCTATCGAACCCAGTCCCCCCCTGCTATTTCACTTGTAGATGCGAGTGAGGGAAGACATAGTTTTAAAAAAAATATTATTCTTTATTTTTCATAGTTTTACAACACGTGTTTCTGGTCTCACGACCGTCTTCAGGTAAAGGGTGGAGATTTCCATATATTATTAAAAATAATTAATTTTTTCCTTTATGTTTTTCAATGTTAAATATTCTCGATATGAGACATTCTCTGTTTTTGTCTTTTTTTGTCAAAAACAGAGAATGTCTCATATATATATATATATATATATATATATATATATATATATATATATGCGGTTTAGACGACAGGACATAATCTCTAACCCTGATCCTTTAATCAAATGCTGCGTCGGTAGTATCGAATCCTTTCTGATGCAATCACAGTTTAGTTCAGATGGGCTGGTCATGTCATCAGAATGAATGATGATCGGATGCCGAAAGTCCTCATGTATAGCCAACCTTTTCATGGTAAGCGTAACGTAGGCCGTCCTTGGCTACGCTTCAAGGATAAACTTAAATACAATTTAATTGCTGCAAACATCCCTATAAAGCGTTCGAACATGCTGTTGAAAACCGAGCACACTGCAGAAATACCTGCTACCGAAGTATAACTAACTTTGAAAAGAATCGTTTTAGCCATCTGAGAAAATTAAGAGTTAACACTAAATCTCAGGGTAATTCATCAGCCCATATGACGGTCAACCTTTCAGGATGCCCTTCGTGTGGATTTGTTTGCAAATCCCGTGCAGGATTCTTGTCTCACACGAAACATAAACATAAAAACGGAACTTGAAGACACTCGAAAACGATGGAAGAATCCATCATATATATATATATATATATATATATATATATATATATATATATATATATATGGTGAAGGTAATAACTCCGTTGCTATATAATCCAAATGGATCCTAGTAATATGAAATATTAAAACTGATCCACAAAAAGAGCTCAATATATTTTAAGTACAGAGATAAAAAATAATACGCAATAAAATCCAAAATCACCTCATATCAGAAATAAGCTTATTTCAACCGGCGAAATTTGTCAGGCTCATTTAACCCTGGTATATACACTGAGGTCTTGTTGGAATTACAAAACCGTGACAGCTACAAGAAAGAAACGTCGAAAAACTAATACAGAATTTATCCGTTTCAATATCTCAGTCAGACGAAAGGCACGCTACAGAGTGTCCAGATGCTGAGGGAAGGTATAAGTCTTAAAAGGAAGAGGTTTTATAAATTTAAACCCGGATATTCACCTTATAATATTAAATTGAGGTTATATGAAGAATTATATGTTAATTTAAAACTAAGATATGAATAAAAAAGGGGGTTTAAAAAAACTATAATTATATACCTAAAATTATGTTTAAAAATACAAAATCATACTTAAAAGTACTTTTACAACGATAAGTTATATTTAAAAATAAGTCATATTTAACTAGTTTATATTAAAATTAAGTAAAATTATATTTAAAATAAGTTATAATATAAAATCAATAGGTTACGTTAATAAAAAATATTTAGAATTAAAAATATAATAAAATAAATTATACATTTAAAACTAAAAATATAATCCCATAAATAAATAAAATAAAATTAACTTTAAAGATTCGTCCTGGGCATGACAATAAACTACATCCGTGTACTGGGTAAGACGATAAAACTACGTCCAGCAGCAAGGCCTCTGATCAGGAGGTTTTGAGGAGCGTGGAAGCACGTCTTAATTGCTGGTGTTCCCAGGTCCACCCTAACCCGAGGTGGTATCACCTGTTAGGGTCCCATCTATGGGTAAATAGTTAACCCCGAAACTGGGGTAAAAATTGGTTTAATACCAGGAATACTTTGTAAAAAAAAAAAAATACATAATTATTATCAGCAATAAATTTTTGAAGAAAAAAATATTACCGACAATGCGTTTTTGAAAAAATATAAACCAGCAATACATTTTTGAAGGAAAAAATTATTACCAGAAATAGATTTTTGACAAAACAAAATATTACCAGCAATAAAAACGTTGCCGGCATTAAATAATCCATTGAGGTTGATATGCCATAAAACACAACAAACAAACAAACTTTAAAGATAAGTTAACTCTAAAAACAGGTTATATTTAAAAATATAAAGTTATGCTTAAAAATACAAAGTTATATTAAAAAATAATCCTAAAATATGTAGATAAAGACGTGTAAATGATAGAAAGAAAACAGGGGACAATTATAAGATATAATTAATATAGTGTAAAGATGGAAATATAGAAAGTAGAATTAGCCATACATTCGACATTTTAAGAGTTAGAGAAATAGTGTAGCTAATAAATTAAAATCTATATTATGGAAATGTGAATTTATTCTAGATCTACTCATACACTATTCTACGTGGTAGAGTTCAAGCCCCTGACACATAGACACATTCTACTGCACTTTTGAAGCTCATCTGTCTGTAAAGAAAGAATGATCCGTAACTTGTGGGGTGCAATTCGCAAGCCTTTCCTTGCGACACGCCAAACTGTCGGTGGAGGACTCTGTGTTTCCAACTCGCTCTTCCCGTACCAGCTCGATCATCTATTCGGATTCTGGTCGTCGTCCAGATCCTTTTGCCTTGCAAAGACAGACTTCTTCAGTCGAACTTTTTGTGGCATGTCCAAATCTACATTGCAGATGCTTCATTTTGGGCGAATTATCTCACAAATGCAAGCTACACAGTCTTCTTCGACTGTACTCGATCATACTCCAAAACAAAAACCTCCGTTCTATTTTCCAGCGAGTGGCCCGTCCTGGGTATGACGATAAACTACATCCGCGTCCTGGGTAAGACGATAAACTACGTCCGACAGCAAGGCCTGTGATCAGGAAGTTTTTAGGAACGAGGACTACATATTAATTGCTGATGTTCCCAGGTACAAACTGATCCGAGGTGGTAGCGCCTGTTAGGGTCCCAGCTATGGGCAAATAGTTAACACCCAAACTCGGGTCAAATATGAAATTGTAAAAAAGGTTTCAAAATCAGAAATACTTTGTAAAAAAATTATTACCAACAATACATTTTTGAAGAACAAATATTACCAGCAATATATTTTTGATAAAAAAAAATTACGAGTGAAAGAAAATTCTTACCAGAAAAACATTATTGTAGGAAAAAAACAGGAATAGATTTTTTGAAAAAATATTACCAACAATAAAAATTTTGTCGGCATTAAATAACCCATTGAAGTTGATATGACGTAAAACAGACGAAACCAAATGAAACCAAACCAGCGATGAATATGCCAGGAATCTGAGTTGTTCCTTCATAGGCCGTTAAAATTTGAGATCTTATGAAAGAGAATTGGTCACGTTATTAAATTACGAAATAATATCAATTTTTATGAATTATTCTTTATATAAGATTTTGTAAATTATAAAAATGTGTGCTCAAATATTTGATGATAATTTTACGCTTTTTCATTTATTTATTGATTTCATTTATTATAATAATAATAATAATAATAATAATAATAATAATAATAATAATAATAATAATAATAATAATAATTTCAAAAGTGGTACATTCGATATGGAACTATTGACTTTGAAATCCGATAGTGGCCGGCGGCCAGATCGTGATGCCAACCTTCCTCTCTGAACTTTTTATGGCTTGTCCGAATCAACATTGCGGTTGGTGCATATTTAGCGATTTCTCTCCCAAATGCACAGTTTGGTTCCATTGTATTCCAGGATTGTCGAAGACATAAAATGTATTTTCTTTTCCAGTGAATGCTATTTCTGTACCTGAAAAGAAAAAAAGAAAACATTGTTTCTACACATGCTGTTAAAATTTGAGATCATTTGAACGAAAATGTTCAAGTTATTAAACTAAGAACCATCCTGGACATAAGCATTTGAAATTTTTGTAAAGGTGTGTTTATGCATGTATATACAAGGTAAGTAAAAAAGTTCTGGCTGTTTTTAACGGAAAAAAGAAAACGCTTCACAGTATGTGTAACTTATATTTAGTCTTCGAAGTAATCGCCATCGGCATCCAGCACCTTCTGCCAACGTGTCTCCAGCTGTTCAATGCCCTTGGGGTAGAACTCGGGTGGTTTTGACGCAAAGAAGTTCGTGAGGGCTTTGCGCAAGTCTGCTTCATTGGTGAAGATTTCCCACGAAGATGATTATCCAGGGAGTGGAAAAGATGGTAATCGGATGGCGCAAGGTCAAGTGAATAAGGTGGATGGCACAAAGTCTCCCACCCAAGTTGCTGTATGGTATCCCTGACCACTCGCGCGACATGCGGCCTGGCGTTGTCATGGAGGAAAAGCACACCTTTGCGATTCACCAGTGCTGGCTCCTTCTGGCACAATGCCTGTTGCACACGTTTCAATTGCTGCGAGTATATGGCTCCAGTGGCCGTTTGGCCGGTTGGTAGCAGTTCATAATGAACCATTTGACGACCTTTCCACCAGACACAAAGCACAATCTTGCCTGGGTGCATAGGCGGTCTTGCAGTGTGAGGAACAGCATTCTGAGGCGACAACCAATGTCTGGAACGCTTGGGAGTTTAGTACAGAACCCACTTTTCACAAATGGTAAGCACTCGATTGAATAAGGATGCGGTACGGTGGCGAGAAAGCAGCAATACGCAGGCTGCCAATCGTTGTCCCTTGTGGACCTCTAACTGCGTTTGCTGAACCCACTTGCTCAGTTTGTACGTCTTACCTAGGCGGTGCAGGTGAAGTCTAACTGTTTCATCGGAAACGTTGAACTGTCTTGCAAGTTCACCACACGTTAGACTACTGTCCTCTTCAATGGCCTCCTTCAGGACTCCGTCATTCAAGACCTGTGGTCGTCCACTGCGAGGCTGAACATGGAGAGACAAATCTCCCGACTTGAATATTTGAAACCAACGCCTTGCAGTACGTTCATCCACAGCACTATCCCCAAACGCTTGACATATGCGGCGACTTGATGCAGTTGCTGATAAGCCCACTTTGAAGTCGTAAAGCAAACAGCCCCGAACGAGACCTATAGACACTTCCATCCTTCTCACAGCTGTCCGGCTTATAACTGATGGCCGGGCACAGTGCGCGTGTTTTTTATAACATCTGATGTTTCTACTTCCGGCTGTCCGAATTTAAAAACAATTGCTACACGCATTTCGTATATATTTCAACTTCATTCAATGACTAATCAAAAAACGGACAGAACATTTTTGGTTATCTTGTACATATATATATATATATATATATATATATATATATATATATATATATATATATATATATATAATATTAGTGATCAATATACATACATATATAATTGATATTGCTAATTGATTAAAGGTATGATTAACTCTTTGTAATATAAAATATATGCTGCCTATTTTATTATGTTCATGAAAAATAATTGATCTGCAGTAAAGAATTCCTGAGAAAAAAACTACTAAGACATATCATCCTGTTAATTGAACTATCTACTTAGTTCATGTTATGTTAACTGAAAAACACTTATAATAAAAAAAACGTTGATTTACCAAATTACTAAATTAATAAAAATTCTCACTTGTAATATTTGAACTTTAGCGTTGCGATTTGCACGCTCCAACACTACATAGCCGTTAATAAATAGCACATTCTTAAAAACATCTTTCGATCGGAAAACATTTATTTCGTCTTCCAGTTTTGATTCTAAAGGAAAAAAATAAATTGTGATGACCATATCCATTTTATACATAAGGATCTCATCATTCAGTGGATTATTAGTAGTATAATGGCTATAATTATGTCTACTAGCGAAGGGATTTCGCCAATAATTGCATTAATATTGCTAATTGATTCAAGGTTTGATTAACTCTTTGTAATGTAATATATATATATATATATATATATATATATATATATATATATATATATATATATATATACGAAGGGGGACCCAAAAGTAACCGAAATCGTTTTCTGTGTGACAAGCCCGTAGTAATTCAGGCTTCCATCTCTAGATGCCACTTGAGGGAACCCTCAGGCATCAATGTGCTAACTGGTGTCATCGTGGGAAGACGTACATCTCCGTGGTTCATATTTGTTTTGAAGTGTTTCACGCCTTTTCGTCTATTTTTACCATGGCTGAAAGGATGGCTGTCGTAAACTGAAAGAACAGTTTGAAGTTGATCCAGACCTTTTATCCGAAGGTCATCACTGGTGACGAAAGCTGGTGCTATGGCTATGACCCGGAAACGAAGCAACAATCAAGTCAGTGGAAGCATCCAACGTCACCATGACCGAAAAAAGCGCGTCAAGTGAAGTCAGATGTCAAGACGATACTGATTTGTTTCTTTGATGTGAAAGGAATTCACCACAAAGAATTTGTTCCTCCTGGTTAAACTGTTAACCAAGCTTTTTACTTGGAATCCCTGAAGCGTTTGCGAGACAAGGTGAGACGAAAACGCCCTGACCTATGGCAAAGTGGTGGGTGGTGGTTGCATCACGACAATGCGCCAGCGCACACCGCATGGAGTGTGAGAGTTTCTGGCCAAGAATGGCATGACCCCACTTCCCCAACCTCCCTATTCACCCGATCTAGCCCCTTTTTTTGTTCCCCCGAATGAAGAAAGTCCCCAAAGGAAAACGTTTTGCAGATGCAGAAGAGGTTAAGAAGAAAACGTCATTAAAAAACATATCTTCACAAGAGTTCCAGGACTGATTTGAAAAGTGTAAAACACGTCAGGACCGCTGCATTGGTTCAAATGGGGAATATTTTGAAGGTGATAAGAATATAAACATGCAACAATAAATGAATAAAATTATGACAAAATTCCGGTTACTTTTGGGTCCCCGCTCGTGTATATGCATATTGATATGCATAGTCAGCCAAATCGTTTTCCCAACATTCCTCTTCGAACTTTTTGTGGCATGTCCAAATCTGCATATTTACCGACTTCTCTCACAAATGCACACGGCACAGTTTGATTCCATTTTATTCGAGGATAGTCGTACAAATAAAATGCTTTTTCTGTTAGAGTGAATGGTACTTTATACGCAAAATTTAAAAAGAAAAGAAAACATTAAACATAGAATTTTGAGTTATTCCGTCTATATCTCTGAGATGAGGCATTATGGTTACTTGCATCATATGAATTCTTATCCTCATCTTCACATGTCTCAGTTATTTCCCTTTAAGTCAACTCTACATGTTTTTGGTTCACCACTACTGTAGCCTGGTATTGAACTCACAACTCTTTGGGTCTAGTCACTGGATCTAACCAACGCCTTTATCCACTGGCGAGGATTCCAGAAGAGGCATGGCACTTGGAAATAGACACAATCTACCCTGATGGACGAAATAAAGGATTCGGTTCAAAATGCCAATCATCTGAAGAAGGTTGGAACGTACAATGGCCGAAACGTTGTGACTATGGCAATGAAGATGAAAATAACAGTCCGAATAATGTAAATAATAAAAGTAATCATAATACATCATCTCAGAGATACAGAGGCCGATATGTTGTGAATATGGCAATGAAGATGAGGATAACAGTCCGAATAATGTAAATAATAAAAGTAATCATAATACCTAATCTCAGTGTTCCAATCACCTGAAGAAGGTCGGAGCGTACAATGGCCGAAACATTGTGAATATGGCCATGAAGATGAGGCTAACGGTCAGAATAATGTAAATAATGTAAGTAATCATAATACGTCATCTCAGAGATATAGGCAGATATCTATTTTAGACATTGTGATAATTATGTCAGGCTTCCAGCGATTTTATAGTGTTATAGGGACTTTTTTTGCCTCTCAACTACGCCCCATAGTAGTTGAACGGTTTCAGGTCTGCACATGCTGTTAAAATTTTAGATCATTTGAAAGAGAATTGATTTAATTATTAGATTCCGAAATGAAGACGTATGTATGAAATTAGTAAAACGATGCATAAGTGATAAAGGAAGAGCTTTATTTTTAAAAAAATGTATAAATAATCTTGAAGATCTTATCGCAATAGCAAATCTAGCATCGCTGACAAAACTAAACTGGCCGTTTGTCTCGAAAAGGGCCTCCAATCCGTTGTTGACTGGGGCAAGAAATGGCTGCTTAACTTTAATACCTCAGAAACAAAACTGCCCTCTTTTACCCACCACAGAGAACCCTCCTTGCCTCCCATTAGAATATCTGATGCTCAACCCCACGAGTGTACCTCTCTGTGACTGCTTGGTCTTACACTGTCTGATGACCTATGTAACAAATACATTGAATCAATAGCTTCATCCACCGCAAGGAAAGTTGCGCCAGAAAGTTTTTCTCGCCCGAGTCCATCCTACAAATCTACAAATCAACCATTCGCCTTTTCATGGAATACTGCTGCCATATATGGTCTGGAGCCGCCGCTGTTCATCCTAAGGTCCTCGACAAAATCCAGAGACAGATACGCAATGTGATTGGCCCTGATCTGGCATCTTAATTTACAGTCGCTCTCTCACAGACTTGCTGTCTCTTCCCTCTCTCTTTTCTCCAAATACTTTCACGGTAACGACTTCGACGAGTTACTTTCTATAGTTTCATGAATTTAAACGAGCCACAAGGTCGGCCTCTCAGTCCCACCCTTTCAAACTGTTAAATATAGCCGTCTCTTCGACTCCAATAACTTCATGTCTCGCACTTTCCGTCTGTGGAATTCCCTTCCTCTTACTTGCTTCCCTGATAGCTATAATCTCCAACTATCCAAATGCAATGTCAATCGACATCTCCAGATGCCTTGTTCTAATTCCCCGTCCTTCTCTTACTCCTTTCCTCTATCAGGCATCTTTACTCTTTCTCCCACTCTCTGCAACCCCTTGCGTGCTAGTGGCATTCCCGTTTTACATGGGGTGAAATGCTTAAAACACTCTACTTAATATATCCACCGTTAGCACCGTTGACTACTTCAGTATTAATGGTGAAATGCGGACATGTCCAAATCTTATGATGTTTAATTATTGTGGACATTATGACTTATTTCCAAGATTTTTTTTAATGACTACCTTCTCGACTAAGACGCATAGTAGTCCAACGGATTCAGGTCGGTAAAGCTAGGAGATCATATGTCTGGGAAGACATGATCGTGGAGTTTGCAACTGATCCATTCTTGCATCGTCCTGGCTTTATAGGACGTCTATGAGTATTGGTAGGTGTGCGGTCTTTCTTTGCTCAAGATCTGTATCTAAGCCCTTACATCCTTCTCCAAAACTTCCTTATAGTCCTCCGCATTAACCCTTAATTCCTGAGTAAAGAAGTAAGGGGGCATGACAGCTCGCTCGAGGCTCACAACGCTCAGAACAATAACGTCATTATCCACCGGGTCACTAGGAAATAACTGAGACAAAGAAGAGTCATGGAACATGCAACAAGAATACTCTACCACGGAGGACAAAATAAAGGGTTCGATTCAAATTTCCAACTAGCTGGAAAAGGTTGAAGCGTACAGCGGTCGAAACGTTGTTAAAATGGCAATGAAGATGAGGACAACAGTCCGAATAATGTAAATAATACAAGTAATCATAATACTTCATCTCAGAGACACAGAGGCCGAAACGTTGTGAATATGGCAGTAAAGACGAGAATGACAGCCCGAATAATGTAATTAATGCAATTAATCATAATACCTCAACTCAGTGATCCAATTACCTGAAGAAGGCCAGTGTGTACAACGACCGAAACGTTGTGAATATGGCAATGAAGATAAGGATGACAGTCCTAATAATGTAAATAATGAAAGTAATCATAATACCTCATCTCAGAGATATAGGCAGATAAAGATTATCTATTTTAGACATTGTGCTAGTGATGTCTGGCTTCCAGAGATTTTATAGTGTTATAGGGACTTTGATTTGCCTCTCAACTACGCCCTATAGTAGTTCAATGGATTCAGTTCTGCAAAGCTAGGTGGCCATATGTCTGGGGAGACGTGAACGTGGGACTTGCAACTGATCCAAACTTGCATCGCCTTGGGCGTATAGGCCGGTGCAGAGTCTTGTTGGTCGGTGACGTTCTTCCTTTGCTAAAACAATTCAGCCCAGATCTCACATTCCTCCCGAACATCTTGTATTCAACAGCCTTGACCCTTAATCCCTGAGAAAAGAATAAAGGATTCACCACCTACCCTCCCTCTCTCTCTTTCTCTCTCCCTCTCTCTCCCCCTCTCTCTTTCTCTCTCTCTCTCGTTGATCACAACTCTCAGTATCTTCACAGTGACTGCAATCTAAGCACATGTCCTTTGAAATGTCTTTAGTGTCTCTGCAGGACAATCTGTCATTTTATCGGTTGATCTTTTCGGTTCTGAGCATCGGAGAAAAAACAAAGCACCCAGGGCTCTCGATGTTTAACTTCATCAACAAGATCTTCGTGTTAATCAGACATCTGTCTATATTTCTGAGATGAGGTATTATGTACATTATTTACATTATTCGGACTATTATCCTCATCTTTGTCGCCATATTTATTACAATGTTTCAGCCTTTCAGTGTCTGTCTATATTTCTGAGATGAGGTATTATGTACACTATTTACATTATTCGGACTATTGTCCTCATCTTGGTCGCCATATTTATTACAACGTTTCGGCCTTTCAGTATCTGTCTATATTTCTGAGATGAGGTATTATGTACACTATTTACATTATTCGAACTATTGTCATCATCTTTGTCGCCATATTTATTACAACGTTTCAGCCTTTCAGTATCTGTCTATATTTCTAAGATGAGGTATTATGTACATTATTTACATTATTCAGACTATTATCCTCATCTTTGTCGGTGTATTTCTTACAAAGTTTTGGCCTTTCAGTATCTGCCTATATTTCTGAGATGAGGTATTATGTACATTAGTTACATTACTCGGACTATTGTCCTCATCTTTATCGCCATATTTCAGTAAACTATCTATATTTCTGTGATGTGGGCGCCTCTAGGTGGTGTAATGATTTGCACGCTTGTCTCGCTGAAACAGTTACGACTGAGTAGTGAGTTCGATCCTCACTGGGTGCTCCAAACTTTCGGCCTTGTGCCATATCTAAGCTACGCCTCGGCCTTTTAGTATCTGTCTATATTTCTGAAATGAGGTATTATGTACAATATTTACATTATTCGGACTATTGTCCTCATCTTTATCGATATATTTATTACAACACATGGCACCATGGATAAAGGCGTTGGTTCGATCCATTGACAGGACCCAAATGGTGTGTGTTCAATACCCGGTTAAGGCAGTGGAGAACTTTCAGAGGGAAATTAATAACTGATAACTGACATCCATTAAACATGGCACGTGGAACTAGAATAGTCAAACCCAGTGAGCGAAATAAAGGGTTCCTTTCGACATTCCAACCAACTGAAGAAGGCCGGAGCGTACAACGGCCGAAACGTTGTAATAAATATGGCGACAAAGATGAGGACTATAGTCCGAATAATGTAAATAATGTTAATCAGACAGTTATGTTTTGCCTTTACAAACATGAATTAACCTCTTCGCATCACATATGACTTGTATTGGGAACACTTCTTCCAACAGAATGCCTAAAAACCTTTTAGCTTCTAAGCAATTGCGTTCACTGATTTGCTGGAGAACTTATCGATAATTTTCTGCGCTTTTCGTAGATATTTGTGTGTTATGATCTTATTAGGACCCTTAGCAGGACTTTTGCGTTTAGCTACTGCTGTAGAACACCCTCTCAGGAGCTTCCAGCTTTTTGCTAACTTTAGCAACAAGCGGCCGTGAAATTTTCAAGAAGCGAGCAATCTCTAAATCACTATGTTCTGCCTTTAAGCCAACGATGACAGCGTACCTTTTCATTTATTGATTTAGCTTGAGGTTTGTTAGAAAAAATAATAATTGAAGTTTAACAACAGTAAAATTGACCTTGCTCACCGAACGCTCCTCTGTGACCAAATCGGTTAAAGGAACGTCAATTTATATGACGGTTCCGTATAGGATACAGTTACGATTCCTGTCCGAGGACGAATATTTTCTATGAAAATTTCTCGAACATTCAGGCCGGTAAATGTCGTTAATACTGTTTATTAGAAACAGAGCATTTACTTAAATACTTGTATCTATAAAAAGTATGTATAAACATAAAAATGTCTTAATGAACATATATATATATATATATATATATATATATATATATATATGAATGAAATAAATAGATATATAAGCAACCATACATGCGTATGGACGTAAGGTAATATATATATATATATATATATATATATATATAGATAGATAGATAGATAGATAGATAGATAGATAGATAGATAGATAGATAGATAGATTATTTTATGCTATTGCACCGAAAACATATCAAATTCCTTACCCAGTTGAAGTTCTGTTTCGATGCAACTCATCAGGTGATTATAAATTACTGGCGAATGAACGATTTATTTAAATTTAAAACAAAATACAATTTATTTTTACAAAAAGAACAAAATATCGTTGGTATAATGTTTTGGGGCTTTACTCTGATCAACCGACCGAATATGACCTGCGTTAAATTTAAACTAAGCGTAGAAGCACAAATTTAATTTTTTTGTAAATAGTTCATGACCCGTACATTGGAAGCTAACGTCGTAAACTAACGCGGATGTAAATAGTTACATAAATGAAACAAACTAGATAATGTCGTTACCTAAGAAATAAAAATAGGGTGGACAGGTAACTTAACAAAATGCTAAACGAAGTTTATGATTTTTGGATATCCTACATAAAAAATATTTTATAGTTGATAAATAAAAAGCTTATTTAAGAGTCTAGTAAATTTAAACGTATAGAATTATTTGGTATGTATATATATATATATGTATATATGTGTGTGTGTGTGTGTGTGTGTGTGTGTTTATGTCTGTGTGCTTGTATTTTTACGTTTGTTTTAAACTGTATTTATTTTGTCTCCCGATATGTGTAGTCGAGAAGACTTACCGTAATTCCCCATGTATAATACACCTGCATCCATAATACGCACCCCAAAACTTGTGAAAGTGTGACAAAATACTTCTACTCACGAATAATACGCTCCCATTGTTTGTTAATCAAACCCTATAAATTGTGCTACTCCAATTTCATTATGGCTAGCATTTCCTACTCTTATTTTTTTTAAAATGGTTTTAAACATAGAATAATATTATTTAAATTTAGTTTTATGATAATTCTTATTTTATTTTAAATTTGTAGGTATTGTTAGGTACGTATGATTGTATTTGGCATGCTTATGGCGTCTCAATTGCCGAATGTTAGCGTCAAATTGTCGTATGTTTGTGGTGAATAGTCATTTTGCAACAGAAATCAACCGATGGAACGACAATTTTTTAAAGATTTCTTTGTTGTTGGGCTTAATACACTACCCATAATTTTGCTTATTATTTTTTTTAGAAAAAAGTGCGTATTATAAATGGGGAATTACGGTGATAAAGAAAATGTGCCCTTCGTCAACACGCCGGTAGTCCAAATAAATATTGTAAAAAATAAACGGAGCGCCTACGGGTGTCGAATAAAAGATATCGCTTGAAGTAATACAAAATGTGTCGGATTAAAAACTATTAATTCTTTAAAAATAAGTATGTGTGCATGTTATAATTTTACTTAACGACCGATAAAAGTTCTCTGTTTAGGATCTTTTAAATTTATTTTATCCTTTATTTCGGATCATTTGCCTGTTTCCCGGTACATATTTAAATTTAAATTGTCCAATTAAGGCTTCCATAAGACATTATCGAATCGTTTTTACCTTTTTTCTGTGATTTAAAAAATCAAATATATGAAATATGTTTATTATATTTGTTTCTAAATTTAATAACAGTTTAATGACACAAGATGTTGTTTTTTATGATTAATGCTTCTAGTATTTGTAATCGTTTTTACAGTCAATGTATAATAGTATTTATGTGTTGGCGGTATGAATTTTCAGGATTATCATCACTGATACTATCAAGGCCTTTCACTTTTATCAATACTGACATCCCAATTATGATTAACAGTCAAGAAAGTGAAGAGTCTGAAACTTCAAATTCCTTTTAAGGGAAATTATTGCCAATCAGAATGCATTATTGTCAACTGAAATAGCGCTTATTATGTCCAAGAAATGGCGTAATTATTTCCATCTAGAATATTCGCCTAATTCAGTGGCATCATTACTTTCAGGCGGGGAGGGAAGGAAAACAAAGTTTCTATCCAAGTTCCTATGATATTAACTAAACTTAGTTTAACATTGCAGAGAGTAAAGTGGCCGGTGAGATTATGTAGCGTCAATTGTGTATAGACTGCTTCGTAAATCAGTAGTGAGTGTCATTATTTTTTAACTTGGCTAAATCACTGAGATGTAAAGTTACAATTATTCTAGCCACAAAGCCTAGTTTATGAAGGTGTAAGGCTTACAGGTCCGAAAGGAGAAAGTAAGTTCGAGATCGCTACATTCACTTTCGCCCTTGGGGAAAGTTATGAATGCATATTTTCGAAATTACTGAGATGTGAAGTTAGAATAATTCCAGCCACGAAGCCTAGGTTATGAATATATTTATCGAGCTAAATTAAGTCCAGTATACTGATTTCGTGGGTGTGCAGAAGGTGAAAGGTCCGAAAGGAAAAAGTAAGTTCGAGATCGTTACATTTATTTTCGCCCTTGGGGAAAGATATGAATGTATCTTTTCGAGCAAAGCTATGGGTTAATAGGACCAGTTCCAGACAAGTATAGACACGTCAGAGAAAAATAGCAGAACTTAAAGAAGAACAATTCAAGACATAAAGAGCAATTGAGAGAGGAAACATTTTGAAAAAAGCATTAGCAACGTCGGGGAATGAGATCATCTCAGAGAAAACGTGGGAAAGAAAGAAGTGAGCAAGAGGCAACATTCGAGAAATAATGAAAAATCGACAACAAACAATGGAAAGTAATGAAAGATAATCATAAAAGGTAGAAATCCGAAAAAGAAATATGTAAGCAGGCTAATGAAGAATGCCTGAATGAAAAGGAGACGGAAGTAAAAAGTATGAGAAACACAGGTGAAACAGGTACATAAAACAGAATTTATAAAAGTATCTGGACAAAGGATGAGCTCATCAATAGAGAATAATCGTGGACAACAGAAAATTTTCAAACGATGGAGCAAACGGGTAGAAAGATTTTCTTCACAATGAGAGAGAAAAAAATTACAACAAAAAAAATTATGGAAGATCTGGAAATATAGAAGTCAGAAGAAACATTGATTAGCAGGAACAGACGACGAAAAATAATTAAGATTACTAGAAAAGTAGTAAGATAGACACAAGAGGAGACGACCTTAAAAAACGTAGAAAAAACAGATGGGATCGCAAGAGGGCTTTTCAGTATTTACGAAGTGTAGATATAAACATTAGTCTGAAGTAAGATTGACACAAAACTAGGATCAACAGATGGGATCGTAAGAGGTCTTCTCAGTATGTACAAAGTGTAGATGTAAACATGAGTCTAAAGTAACATTGACCCCAAACTAGCTGGAACAGGTGGGATCGTAAAAAGGTATTCACAATATTTACTAAGTGTAGTTTTAAACATTAAATCATCTCATTATTCACATACCTCGCATGAACAGATGTTATCCTAAGATGTCTTTTCAGTATATATGAAGTGTAGCTATAATCTTTAGTCTGAAGTAAGATTGACCCCAAACTAGCAGGAAAAAGATTCGATCGTAAGATGTCTTCTCAGTAGTTATGAAGTGTAGGTGTAAACATTAGTCTGAAGTAATATTGACACAAAACAAGCAGGAACAGATGGGATCGTAAGAAGTCTTCTCAGTATTTACTAAGTGTAGATATAAACATGAGTCTGAAGTAACATTGACCCCAAACTAGCTGGAAGAGGTGGGATCGTAAAAAGTTCTTCTCAGGATTTACTAAGTGTAGTTTTAAACATTAGTCTGAAATAAGATTGACACAACACTAGCAGCGACATTTAGGTTCGTAGGATGTCTTCTCAATTGTTATTAAGTAAAGATATAAACATTAATCTGATGTAAAATTGACACAAACCTAGCACGAACAGATGGGATCGTAAGAAGGTCTTCTCAGTATTTACGAAGTATACATATAAATATTAGTCTGAAGTATGTTTGACACAAACCTAGCAGTAACAGATGGGATCGTAAGATGTCTTGTCAGTATTTATTAAGTGTAGCTATAAACATTAGTCTGATGTAAGATTTACACAAGCCTAGCAGTAACAAATGGGATCGTAAGCTGTCTTATGAGTATTTGTGAAGTGTAGCTATAAACATTAGTGTTAAGAACGATTGACAACAGATGGGATCGTAATATATCGTCGCAGAATTTACGAAATGCAGACATAAACATCAGTCTGTAGTAAGATTGACACAAAACTAGCAGGAACATTTGGGATCGTAAGAAGGTCTTCTTAGTATTTACAAAGTTTAAATATAAATATTTTTCTGATGTAAGTTTGAGACAATCTTGTAAGAACAGATGGGAGGGTAAGATGTCTTCTGAGTATTTATTAAGTGTAGATATAAACATCAGTCTGAAGTAAGATTGACACAAAACTAGCAGTAACCGACGAGATCGTATGACGTCTTCTCACTATTTGCAAAGTGTCGATATAAACATTAGACAGAAGTAAGATTGACAACAGATGGGTTCGTAATATGTCTTCGCAGTATTTACGAAGTGCATATATAATCATTAGTCTGAAGTACGATTCACACAAACCTACCAGGAACAGATGGGATGGAAGGATGTCTTCTCCGTATTTATGAAGTGTACATATAAACATTAGTCTGAAGTAAAATTGACATATAACTTGCAGGAACAGATGGGATTGTAATATGTCTTCTCGGTATTTATGAAGTGTAAATATAAACATTAATCTGAAGTAAGATTGACCCCAAACTGGCAGACCAGATGCGATCGTAAGAGGTATTCTCAGTATTAAAGAAATGTAGATATAATCATTTGTCTGAAGTAAGATTGACCCCAAACTAGCAAGAACAGATTTGATCGTAAGATGTCTTCTCAGTATTTACGAAGTGTAGATATAAACATTTGTCTGAAGTTTTACACAAACCTCGCAGTAACAGATGGGATCGTATGATGTTGTTTTCAGTATTTATGAAGTGTAGATATAAACATTTGTCTGAAGTAAGATTGACCCCAAACCAGCAGTAACTGATGGGATCCTATGACGTCTTATCAGTATTTACGAAGTGTAGTTATATATATATTAGTTTGAAGTAGGTTTGACTCAAACCTCGCAGGAACAGTTCGGATCTTAAGATGTCTTCTCAGTATTTATGAAGTGTAGATATAAACATTAGTCTGAAGTAAAATTGACACAAATCTAGCAGGAACAGATGGGATCGTAAGAGGTCTTCTCAGTATTTACTAAGTGTAGATGTAAAAACATTAGTCTGAAATAAGATTGACACAAAACTAGCAGGGACAGTTAGGTTCGTCGGATGTCTTCTCAGTTTTTATTAAGTGAAGATATAAACATTAGTCTGATGTAAGATTGACACAAACCTAACAGGAACAGATGGGATCGTAAGTAAGATTGACCCCAAACAAGCAGGAATAGATTTGATCGTAAGATGTCTTCTCAGTATTTATGAAGTGTAGATGTAAACATTAGTCTGAAGTAATAATGACACAAAACAATCAGGAACAGATGGGATCGTAAGAAGTCTTCTCAGTATTTGCGAAGTGTAGATATAATCATTAGTTTGAAGTAAGATTGACACAAACTTCGCAGGAACAGATGGGATCGTATGATGTCTTTTCAGTATTTATGAAGTGTAGATATAAACATTAATCTGAAGTAAGATTGATCCCAAACCAGCAGGAACAGATGGGATCGCAAGACGTCTTCTCAGTATTTACGAAGTGTAGTTATATATATTAGTCTGAAGTAAGTTTGACACAAACCTCGCAGGAACAGTTCGGAT
Source organism: Acanthosepion esculentum (assembly GCA_964036315.1). Classification (NCBI taxonomy): domain Eukaryota; kingdom Metazoa; phylum Mollusca; class Cephalopoda; order Sepiida; family Sepiidae; genus Acanthosepion; species Acanthosepion esculentum. Next base: position 17,101,300 of record OZ038490.1, on the reverse strand, counting down.
CGTAAGAGGTCTTCTCAGTATTTACTAAGTGTAGTTATATATATTAGTCTGAAGTAACATTGACACCAAACTAGCTGGAACAGGTGGGATCGTAAAATGTTCTCAGTATTTAATAAGTGTAGTTTTAAACATTAGTCTGAAATAAGATTGACACAAAACTAGCAGGGACAGTTAGGTTCGTAGGATGTCTTCTCAGTTTTTATTAAGTGAAGATATAAACATTAGTCTGATGTAAGATTGACACAAATCTAACAGGAACAGATGGGATCGTAAGTTGTCTTCTCAGTATTTATGAAGTGTAGATATAAACATTAGTCTGAAGTAAGATTGACACAAAACTAGGAGGAACAGATGGGATCATAATAGGTCTTCTCTCTATTTGCGAAGTGTATATATAATCATTAGTTTGAAGTAAGATTGACACAAAACTAGCAGCGACAGAGAGGTTCGTATGATGTCTTCTCAGTTTTTATTAAGTGAAGATATAAACATTAGTCTGAAGTAAGATTGAAACCAAACTAGCAAGAACAGAGTGTATCGTAAGAGTTCTTCTCAATATTTACGAAGTGTATATATAAACATTAGTCTGAAGTAAGATTTACTCAAAGCTACCAGGAACAGATGGGATCGAAGGATGTCTTCTCAGTATTTATGAAGTGTACATATAAACATTAGTTTCAAGTAAAATTGATACAAGGAATATATATATATATATATATATATATATATATATATATATATATATATATATATATATATATATATATATATATGCTAATTATATGCTATTAGAGAAGATCCTAATGATAAAGCATAAAGATCCTGATATATTATTGAACCAACATCACGAGTTAATTTTTAAATCTAGACATAAAAACCATCTCAACATCTCGGTTGCGTCTCTGTCATCAGGCATAGTGCGACTCATTTCTGTGTCTGTCAGCCATGAAGCTGGATATAAAATACTGAGAGTTACCCTGTTCCGGGAAACAGCTGCCTGCCGCTGTAGCCCCCTCATTGCATTAGACAGGGGTAATTTTTTTAACGCGAATTTTGGTCACTCCTTGTGTTGGTCAAACAGTCTCTTTTACGTTGTTATTTAAGATAAGTGCTAGATGACTTCATGCTGATCTGAATTCCCTCGGTCGTTTTGACAGATTTCTTGGTTCCTGGAAGGAAGATGTGTCTCTCTTAAGTGTGTGTGTGTTATTTGGCTCATTACGAAGTGAGTGAGTATGATGTGTGTAAGTGTGTATATTTGTGTGGGTGTGTGTATAAGTGGGAGGCCTCAACACCTCCGTAAGCATGTCTGTCTCGTGTGGGTGAGAAATGTGGGTAGGTTTTGATTTGTAGGGTTATATATTAATACTATCTTTATTGTTAAATTTATGGTTAAGCCCGGATGGATAGTACGTTTTTAAACGTTGTGCCCACTTATTTTCATGGACCTCTAAAATGTTTCTAATGTTATCTGCTCTGGACTTTTCTATTCTCTCAATTATAGTGAATTTGGCATGAGTTTTAAAATCATGTTTTTCAAGGCGGAAATATGACTATATTAGCTACCGAAAAGAAATTCGTTCTATCGATCATCGAGGGGAAAACGCGCGAATTTGTAAATAGTGACTATTACTGCTAATGCAAGACTCTTCCAAACGACTGAGTTCTCTAGGTCACTGGTGTGTGTATGAAAAAATAAGTACGCAAAAATTCGCCTTTCTCTATGACGGGCACCGATAGCCTAGAGAGTAGAATCTCTGACTTATGCCAAATCGGTTGTGTGTCGGTCCTGCCTTGAAGCGATCTGATGTCTAGCCACAGAGAAACAGTTTGTCTGTGGATGACGATACATGCACACACACACACACACACACACACACACACACACACACACACACACACACACATATACCATCTCCTCGGCTTGCGTCCTGGAGAAGTTATTCCAATATCACCACCAAAGACGTCATTTAACTAAACAGAACGTCACCATTATCTCGCTAGAAACGAATGCCTATTATAAAGAATTAATTACATAATCTATATCTATAATTCTCAAGGTGTTTGTGCATGTATGTGTGTGTAATCGGATGTTGTTTATGCGTTTCCACAGTTTTCATCTGATTTCGATGAAATATTTTTTGTTTGATAGATAATTCTTCAGTGCTGGTTTTGAATCCAATTTGGCTGGAAAAAATCACAACCGTGAAGGTGAAAAATCGAAAACAAACTGATTTTTTTTACACTTTTGCAATAATCAAAGGCAAATTTAATGTCTGTAAAATACAGCGTCCAATCAATTTAGAGAGTTGACATCTAACGCAAAAGATTATTAGAATTATCAAAAAAAATTATATTATAAATAAAAATGATCGTATATTATTATTATGACAGTACATGGAAGACGTTCCTTCATTTCAAGATTGAGAACGCAACAAAGGCTCTTTTCAGGGCCACCCCACCCATTCATATTGTTACCCCCCCCCCCCATTTGGAGATGTGCCTCACTTGCACTCAATTGTTGTCACTAATGTTGATTTTTTAGGTAGGCTGATTTAAACTTAAACTGCTCCAATTGAACGGCAAAAATTACCAGTATAATGCTAGTATATATATATATATATATATATATATATATATATATATATATATATATATATATATATATATATATATATATATATATATATATATATATATATATATATATATATATATATATATATATATATATATATATATATATATATATATATATTTTAAGACATTTTTATGTTTATACATTCTCTTTATAGATACGAGTATTTAAGTAAATGCCTCAATTTTTCGATCGGTTAAGAGCACGTCAGTCTAAATGACATTTCCGTATAGGATACAGGTTCGAATCCTCTCGGAGGACGAATATTTTGTTTGTGAATTTCTTATACATTCAGGCCGGTAAATGTTATAAATATTATATATTATTATAAAACAGCATTTACTTAAATATTTCTATCTATAAAAAGAATGTATAAACATAAAAATGTCTTAATATATATATATATATATATATATATATATATATATATATATGTATCTAAAGAATGAATGGATTTATTTTAATCCGCCATTTCATACTGCTAGTTAATTATTAAGAGAGATTAAATAAACTGTGTAGTGCAGGTTTTAATCAGTTTCCTATAAAATGTTTACAAACAGAAAGCCATTACCAAAATTTCAAGTGAATTTATCTCAACATTTTGTTAAAACCTAGTTTAAAACGTATTTCCTTAACTATATAAGAGTGATACACTTAAAAGAAAGTATTCGACACCTTACGGAATCCCGTATATTAATCTGCCGCAGGTTTCAATTCGAGGCAAACTTGCGAAAAGATGCTAATGGCAAAATGACGCCACTGAACTCGACATTCAGATACCGACTCCACGTGAAGCAAATCACTCTATGCCAAAATAATAATTTGCTTATTAAAAATTCGGTTCGATCAACAGTGATTGAATTGATACTAAATGCCGAATTCATGCAGGACGCCATTTTGTGTAGATTCTCAGCCAGAAAGACACCCCCTACTAAGAATGGATTCTTCGCCATTAATTTTTTTTTCAAATTTATCACAGAATCAATTTTAATTTCCAATTATAAAGATTCATTGTTGTCTTGATCAGTACAGTTGCTAAACGAAAATATAAATTGTAAAGAATTTCTTTTTTAATTGTATCCCATACAAGGCTCGAGAGCCTCTTAATGTAAAGTGTTTCAGCCAAAATGGTTTCTCGTTTTCCTATCAAATGCGATCATTAAGAAAGCAAACAAAATGTTATCTTCCGTCATTTTAAGTCCTGTTCTTCCATTATCCTTTCTCATCTATAATTTTTCTTAGTTTTCTTTGTAGCTTAGAATGAAACGATTTGTAGGAAGTGGACAGAATCTGATAGAAAGTGATTAATATAAAAATAACGAGGATATACAACGATTAACACTTAACTTGAAGAGCTTAAAATCTCCGACATGTGCCAAATCGGTCGTGTGTCGGTCCCGGCTTGAAGCGATCGGATGTCTAGCCACAGAGAAACAGTCTGTCTGTGGATAACGATATATATATATATATATATATATATATATATATATATATATATATATATATATATATATATATATATATATAAATGAGGAAAAATACGGAAAAACAAAAAATCCGAATATGCAAGTTTACTGTTTTTAATGTTGTTTCAATGTCGACATCAGACGTTTCGGTCTAGTAGACCTTCTTCAGGACATAGTTATTAAAACAATTAAAATTAGACGATATTCAAGTCAACATGAAAAGACGATAGACATAAGAATAATCAAATCAAAATGACTGAATTTTAAGACCAGCGTTCCGTTTTGAAATTCCGTTTTTGAATTGTATGTCCATTCAACGAAGTCTTTCCTTGCAGATTGATCACAGATTGACCACAGATTCTCGATTGGATTTAAATCAAGAGTGTTTCCGGGCCAATCTATAGTACTTTGATTTTGTCACTGGTAAGGCTTGTCAGTGTGTTGTGCATCGTTTCAATTTTCGTACCCCCTTGGAGTAACGTCCATCGCAGACAGTGGTCTTAGGACAACTAATCGACAGTCGAGACAATAGTGTTTCGGCGTGATGACAATCTGATGCAATCACGGATGACGTAATACTTTTCAAGGCCAAACAAATTTTATCATACACCCTGAAAATAGATTCATATTACTGCACACCATTGCAAATGACTTAATCTGAGGACAAAATAGAAATCGATTGCACTCTGTAACTCCAGTGGTCCTAAAACTGACCGTATGGTGACAGAAAGGAAACTAAAGCTGTTGTTCCAGTTTTTTATGAAAAATGGTGCAAAACTGTCTTTTTAATATATCACACCGGCAATTTTACAAATATAAATATAGATCCTTGCGCAAATTAATTAAAACAAAACGAATAATTCCGTTATTATTTACTTTTTTCGTATTTTTCCAATGAAACATGACTCAGTGCACTTTGTATGTCCATTCCACGAAGACCTTCCTTGCAGATTGACAACAGATTCTCGATTGGATTTAAATCCGGAGAGTTTCCAGTACTATAATACTTTGATTTGCTCACTGGTAGGGCTTGTCAGTGTGCTCGTGCAGCGTTATAATATTCGTACGCTTCCTTACAACGCAGACAATGGCCGTAGGACAAGTAATCGACAGTCGAGAAAATAGTGTCTGGGCGTGATGAAAATCTGATGCAATCATGGATGATGCAATATTTTTCTAGGCCAAACAAATTTCATCATACACCCCGAAAATAGATTCATATTACTGCACATCACTGCAAATGACGTAAGGACAAAATAGAAATTACACCCTGTCAATCTAGTGGGTCTAAAACTGAGAGTATGGTGAAAGAAAGGAAACTAAAGCGATTGTTTCAATTAATTTGCACAAGAATGCTGTTAAATTAACGGGTGTCCGATATCAATGTAATATGAGGAGGTAGAAAATGTATATTATAAGGATATGGTGAACAGAAAACCATTGGCACTAGACTTGTAGAGGTTAGGATTATCGTGTTCGCGGAAGCATCCACGGGGGAGTCTCTTCCACATAGTGATGGTACTTAGGAAGACGCTATCGACGTAAAACCTCTTTTTTACCAACGGAAGACGGAGAAATGGAGTGTTATTCAAACATGTAGATTGTAGCAAGGCGGATCTTGGTTACCGAGGTCCAAGATGTTCAAACTACACGCCGACGCTCGTCTGAGCATCTGTAACAGGAGTAGCGATAGACTCGAGATTTTGGGCCCGTAGGAAATAGGATGTGAGGTGGAGAACTATGCATCCCTTACCACATGGCTACGTAAACGACTTTCGCTTTGAATTCTGCCAAAGCTGGAAAAGATTGGCCATATCCAGTCTTCTGGCCCTTGACAATATAAAGCTTCGTCGAAGGATTCTAGGACTTTTAGGGTTTATGGTATCAGCAAACCAAATTTCCAGCCTTTTTAGTTATTGATCGTATATATTCATTCGATTTGAAATCTGGACTAAACCCGAATACAAACATGCGTTCAAATGTTTTGGTTTGGTTTGTTTTACGGCATATCAACCTCAATGCGTTATTTAACGCCGACAGATTTTATTTCTGGTAATAATTGTTTCTTCAAAAATCTATTGCTGATAATATTTTATTCAAAAAAGTATAGCAGGTAATATTTTTTCATTTTTTTCCCAAAAATGTATAGCTGGTTTGGTTTAGTTTGGTTGGTTTGGTTTGGTTGGTTTGGTTTGGTTGGTTTTACGGCATATAAAGCTGAATGGTTTATTAATGTCGACAATTATTATATTTATCAATATTTTTTTCTTCAAAAATCTACTGCTGGTAATATTTTTTTCAAAAATGTATAGATGGTTTGCTTTGCTTTGTTTTACGGCATATAAATCTCAATGGGTTATTTAATGCCGAAAAGATTTTTATTGCTGGAAATTTTTTTGAAAAATCTATTGTTGCTATTCTTTTCTTTCTTTTTTTTTAATTTATTGCTGGTAATAATGAATTACTGGTAATAATTTTTCTTCAAAAATGTATTACTGGCAATAATTTTTCACAGTATTTCTGGTATTAAAACCTATTTTGACATTTTCTTAGTGTTTAGACCTCAGTTTATGTTGTAGAGTTACTTTCCGCAGTGGAAACTGTATTTGGACTAAATTCGGTCCTAAATAGGTTCAACTTACAAAAACGTTAGGAACTTGTTATAATAAGTATTACGCAGAGTAATCTAGTTGTGGTAGCTGACTACTTTCGTATTCGGCTCCCAGTCGACCGTCACAGACTCCTACTTATATTAGATGGGGGAGTCTATTATCTATAGACTAGGTGTGTTTCACCATAACAGTTTAAGAGTCAACCACTTAACACCAGCTGGAACCCTAACAGGCGCCACCACTCCGAGCCAACAATGAAGAAGTTGTTCCACGCCCCTCTAAACCTCCAGATCAGAGGCCCCGCTTCCGTACGCATCCCATCGTTTCACCCAGTTTATCATCATACCGAGGACGGCAGGAGTTCAGAGCAAAGGGAATCAAGAGCAAGAGAGAGGGAAAGAGAGAAATATCTCACCATTATCTCCATTTCACACTCTTACTAAGGCCTTGTGTCAGACTAAGCTAAAATAACAAGAGAGTGCGAGGGAAGATATGAAAGATTGCCGTAGTTGTGTACCTGTATCGAACAGGAAATCAAACAGATTTCGCAAGAGATTTCAAAAATATTGCCAGTTACGAATTGACAGTGTTTATTTAACAGATTCCGAAACCAAATTTAGATTTGACATTTACGATTCTGACAAATAAATGTATTTCTTTCTGTTAGAAAATTACTTCCATTATGTTGTCGTCGTAGTTGGTGGAGATTAACCTCTTGGATTTCTCATTTTTCTGTGGCGTCCGACATTTCCATCACATCTTAAGGTCCGTGTCAGCTTTAAGGGTAAATAACTAGCTCTAACACACACACACACACACACACACACACACACACACACACACACACATATTTCTTATCTAAAGAATTAACAGATTCATATTTTATCTGACATTTTTATTACTTCAAACGTTATTAAAGTGGACACTCGTATTTAAAATAGACGTTACGTATTTTTTTCTAAACAGTGTGTATTACGTCTATGCGAATTCAAGAAAACATATTGTTGTAATTTTTGCTAATCCTTGTCGCCAAAATGTCGTAACCTAGGGAGTATTACTGAATAGAATAATCAAACGAAGCTTGGTAATGAACGATATTACTTAGAACAAGAACAACACATATAAATAGTAAACTGCTAGAAGTGAGTCAAGTGAATTCTAAGATGAATCTCCAACTGCAGACCAACATACAGCATTTACTACTGTATTTATATGAATTAGGATATAACCATTATCGTCCATAGATATACTACAACACATATTAACGAGAATGTGTTCGCCAGAGGAGCTGGAATCTTCGTCCTCCTATGTAGGGAAAACCAGCATTTGATCGGTCATGAAAAACGTCACTGTAAGGCTCTTTTTTATTCTTTTTAAGGAAAGCGCATAATCTTCACTCAGAATATTTCCGAGGAAGCTCATATCTACCTAGATTCGTACCCTAAATATAAACAAAGTGTCATATAGTAAGAAAATGAGTAACTACCGACATCGAGGTTCGAGCGTGACACTCTGGACTTATGAATATATGTTTTCTGTCAGGTATATAAATAGCAGTGTCAGGCTACTGACTGCAGTGACTATTGAGTGGAAATATCCAGTTGAATTAGTGTGAATTACTGTACTTCGATGAGTTTGGATTTTGATTTAGGATTTACCAGACGTTAATCCAAGCCGCGCTAGTAACAAGGTATTCACTGAAATGGTTAATTATCTTTGGTTGACTTTTACTTCTTTGTTCTTGTTAAGTATTTATTTGCAGTTCTAATAAAATATTGTTTTATTTTAACATGTACGTCTTGAGTTATACTTAATCATTAAAGGCCACCGTACGTCATAAAACAAAGAAATTTCTAATGAATTAATAAACTTATTTTAAATGTGACATTTTGTATAATACTGGTTAACAAAAATAATTTGCTTAAATATCTACAGCCATGCTTCAAATATTACTCCACCTTTATGGTTTAGTTCTCAAAGAAGAATTGGTAATGTTATTGGTCCTGGCTGAGCAACTAAGCTTCAGCCACTTTCCCATTGCTGTAATGTCACTACCCTGAGTCTTTCACGGTAATTGTTCTGGGGAACTTCCATCCATTGTAACCAAACTTGATTTAAGCGCGCAGTTCTCGATTAGAAACAAGTATAAATAAATATTTGTTTTTAATCATTTCACCCCAAGCAATGTGTAAGTGCCACTAGTACGTAGGGGTCCCAGGAAGTGAAAGGCTGAGAAAAGGCTTAGTACAAGGAGGATCGAGGAAAGAACAAAAGTTGAACGGGATTCAAGAAGATAAAAGGTGGCGATTGAGGTTGAATTTAAATTTTTGAAGATTTTGGTTGTCGGGGAGGTAAGTAAACGAGAAAGATTTCCACACGCTGGATGTGCGAGAAAAGAACCTGAAGTGGTGCTTGCATTTAACTATTTCAACAGTAAGCAGGTGGTACCTAAATGTCAATCTAGTAGCACGTTAAAATTCATGTAGTTGGGATACTAGGGGCAAAAGTTCGTCAAAGCAGTTACCTTGAAAATATTTGTAGAAAAGACAGAGAGAAGCCATACCACGCCACATCGATGAGAAAGTGACTGAAGTCGAGATACCAAGTCAGATTCGATTACGGGGAGGCACCAGAATTTTAGAAATAGCAAAGTGGGGCATCGCCCAAAATCCGTTGTAAACCACAGGACTAAATAAAACAATCGTCCTTTGATAAGGCATGGGGATTGCGTAGAAGATCAGTTGCTTATATATATATATATATATATATATATATATATATATATATATATGAAGAAATATACTCTTAAGGTGTGCTATATTTATGGGGTAAAGTGCTCAATATCAGATATTGGAAATTAAATAAACTCTACTGAGTAAATTAAAACGAATATATATATATATATATATATATATATATATATATATATATATATATATTTGTGTGTGTGTGTGTGTGTGTGTATGTGTGTGTGTGTTTAACGTTTTGTCGAATTAAAATCCTTTTTATGGTGATGTTGTTCCACTTACAATAAGTGTTAAAGTAAAAATTGTCTGAATCCACTCACTTTGTACAGCCTTGTTTCAATTGATAGAAGCGTTTCCTGGACATCCCTCCTTAAGATAGCGAGCTGCAGCTTTGTCGCATTCCATTTGATTTCCTCGTTGTCTCTTAAATGCTGTTTCCCTCGGGTGGGATTTGATTTTTGGAAAGCAAGGAACCATAACAAGCGGCGACACTGGCGAATACGGTGGTTGTAAATCCTGGGGAATGTAATTCGTTTGCCCAAAACGGTTGCACAACCATGGTCGCTGATAGAACCTCTATGCTGGGGGGAGACGACTACACTCTACACACTTCCCTTCAAAGTACTGCTACAAATAACAGAAGTGAGCGTTTTGCATCAGTGTGCATGCCAGACAGAGTTCAGTGTCAATTTGTGACAAGTGGCTTCAATCTGTATAATTTAGCTTCGTTACCATAAGAACAATCTCAATACTTTTTCATCAGACCTCGAATATATAATGATAGTTATATATATATATATAGATATATATATATATATATATATATATATATAGAGAGAGAGAGAGAGAGAGAGACAGACAGACAGACAGACAGACAGGGAGAGAGAGAGATAGATAGATAACGAACACATTGAAAGAAAAAAGAATGATTGTGGAAAGAAAGAAAGAAAAAAGAAAGAAAGAATGAAAATGAAAAAGAGAAATTAAAAAAGAAAGAAACGCCTTTAGGAAGACAGAACGGAAATAACAGTGTGAAGAAATGACAAGAGAAAGAAAGAAAGAAAGCTAGAAGGACAGAGAGAAAGTAAGAAAGGAAGGAAGGAAGGAAGGAAGGAAGGAAGGAAGGAAGGAAGGAAAGAAATTCAAAAGAGAAATGTTATAAAAGGAATAAAAATAGAAAGAAATGTAAATTAAAAGAAAGAATAAAACAAAAAAGCAAAGAAATAAAATAATGAAGAATATGTAAAAGAGAAATTTTTAAAAATCAACAAAAGCAAAGAAACATTACTATCTCTCTATCTATTTATTCCCAGCCTGTTCATCTATCTATAATTATTTATCATGTGAGAGGACCTTTTCTGCCTGCTATCCTCCTCTGCCAGGAGATTGACACATTCCGCCTTTTCCGGATAACCTTTTCTGATGACATGTCAAAATGATAAAGGGACAGAAATGACAAAAGAAGGAAAGACAATGTAAAAGAGAAATGTAAAAAACGAAAGAAATGTTAATAGAAAGAATGAAAGAAAGAAGAAGTGAAAGAAAGAAAGAATGAAAAAGAAAGAAAAATGAATGAAAAAAGAAAGAAAGTAAGAATAAAGAATTTGAAAAAAATGAAAGAAAGAAATGAAATGTAAAAAAAGTAAAAATGAAAGCATTGTAGGTAGAAAGAAAGAAAAATAATGAAAGAAGGAAAGAGTAAATTTAAAAGAGAAATGTAAAAAATGAAAGAAATGTCAATAGAAGGAATGAAAGAGGGAAAGAAAAAGGAATGAAAGAAAGAAAGAAAGAAAGAAAGAATAAAAAAGAAAGAAAGTAGGAAAAATTTTAAAAATAGGAGAAAAAAGAAAGAAATGAAATGTAAAAAAGTAAAAATGAAAGCATTGTAGTTAGAAAGAAAGAAAGAAAGAAAGAAAGTAAGAAAGAAAGAAAGAAAGAAAGAAAGTAAGAAATATAAAAAACGAAAGAAATGTCAATAGAAGGAATAAAAGAAAGAAAGAAGGGATGAATGAAAGGAAGAAAAAAAAAGAAAATAAGAATAACAAGTTTTAAAAAAATGAAAGAAAGAAATGAAATATAAAAAAGTAAAAATGAAAGCATTGTAGGTAGAAAGAAAGAAAGTAAGAAAGAAAGAAAGAAAGAAAGAAAGAAAGAAAGAAAGAAAGAAAGAAAAATAATGAAAGAAAGAAAGGAAATATAAAAGAGAAATATAAAAAGAAACAAATATCTGAAAAAAGAAAGTATGGAGGAAAGCAAGAAATAAAGAATATAAAAGAAACAATGAAAAAGGTTTGAAAGAAAGGAAGAATGCAAACAAAATGAATAAAAAAAAACGAAATGTAAAATTGAAATGTAAAAAAGAAAGTAATGTCTGTATAAAGAAAGAAAGAAAGAAAGAAAGAAAGAATGAAAGAAAGAAAAAAAAAGGATGGAAGAAAAAAATGAAAAAATGAAAGAAAGAGAGATAGAAAGGGAAAATAGGAAAGAAAGAAAGAATGAAAGCAAGAATTAAAAACAAAGAATGAAAGAAAACAAAGAAATGAAATGTAAAAAAGAAATGAAAAAAGAAAGAATTTTAAGAAAAAAAGAACGAAAGAAAGAAAGAGGGAAAGCATGAAAGAAAGAAAATATGAAAGAAAGAGATAAATAAAGAAAGAAAAAAGAATGGAAGAAAGGGAGAAATAAAGAATTAAAAATAAAGAAAGAATGAAAGAAAAAAACAAGGACAGAATGAAAGAAGAAAGGAAAGAAAGAACAAAAGAAAGAAAGAAAGAAAGAGACAGCGAAAAAAAACGAAGGAAATAACAATAAAGAAAGTAAAATAGTACAAGGAAAGAATGAATAGCAAAACTTTACCAGTGACTGAAAGAAGTGATTTAAATTAGCACAGCTTCGACGTTTTATCAAAGTTTTATTGGATTAAGACAAAATCTAAGACTGCATTGTGGAAAGTCTGAAATCTAGTTCCATGTTATTTGTACTGAAAAATGAAAAGACTCCTTGGAGTATGAAATGGCAGAAAAGGAATTCACTTCGCAAACAGACGACACACAGAATACGAAGAAAATTTCATCCATCAAGCAAGAAAACGTGTATTTCGAAAAAAAAAGAACTGCCCCGATAATTGAAGCTATTATAAGAAACACACAAAAAATATGCAGAGAAAACAAATAACGCAAAAATCGTCTTTAGAATATCGACGACCCGTGTTTCACTAAGAGGAGTCCAATTGTATTACGGTCCTTGAAAAACAGCGAACAGCTGCTGGGGACATTGAATGGGAATGGAAAGTGTAGCCTGATAGGATTGCACTGAGATGCTGGGAATTAATGGTATTGCATAAAGAATACAAACTTTGTGAAGTATATCGTTTCATGGGATTAAAGAAATAAGGCCCGGTTTAGCGGCGGTCAAACGGAGAACAATGTAACCTTTTAATTATTTTGGATAATTTGATCATTTTTCCTTTTCCTTTAATGAATTTCTTAAACTTTCTATAATCATTAATCTAATCCTTGGTATGACGATAAACTACATCCGGAAGATCGGGAGACTGGAGGTTTTGAGGATCATGGAACCACTTCATAATTGATGTTGTTCCGAGGTACACCCTGATTCGGAGTGGTAGAATCTGTTAGGGTCCCAGTTATAGGCAAATAGTGAAACAGGGGAAAATATTGTTAATGATTCCCTGGAGTGATCTACCAAATTTCGCAGCCGACAACACACATTGTCGTCTGATTTTTCAAAGCCATAAGAGTATTTGAGATAAAGTCGCTGATTGGTTAATAAACCTCAAACAATAAAAAAACTATAAATGTATAAAAATTATCATATTAAAAATAAACAGCACACTTTTATATAAAAAAAAGTTACCAATAATGCACTTTTAAAGCAAAATGACTAGCAATAAATTTTTATAATTGAATTACGAAAAGCTTCATCTATCTATCTATCTATCTATCTATCTATCTATCTATCTATATATCTATCTATCTCAGTCCTTCCCTATCTTCACATTGGAGCCTCGTATACGTCACAATGCCAGATAAAGCCCTTTACAAGCACGGCAAAAATTACAGTTTTTAGAATTTAAAAATTACTGTATTTAAGAAAATAAGTTACATGTTTTTTTTTTACATTTTGATTTATTTTAATATAATACCAAATAAAAATCATCATCATAATTCTATGACCTCCCTGTAATTGCCCAGAACTCTATTGACAATTCATTTCCACACTTGGTCCTGCATTGCCAATCCCAGAACCCCAATGACCAACACTGAATCCCGAGCCATGGTGTCTGGGAAAGTGTACTTTCGCGAGTAGACATCTCCAGAAGGATTCCAAAGTAAGGATGAGACGACCTCACTGTTCGCTCGGTGACAGAGGCCAGAAAACTGCAATCGCTTTCGTTTGAGCTTAAGATAGATTGGTCCCAGTTCTCCATAAATTGTGTTAAGCGTTGCATGGGATCGCCAACTGATGTTCTGGATTTTTCTTTCTCTATGTTCCATCCAGTCGTCTTTCAAGACGAACAGATAATGTCAAAGTTTCTGATCCATACAATAGGACTAGTTTAATCAATGTTCGAAAGGTTTGGAGACTGTACTTAGCTTTACTAAGTATGACAGTCACCTGGAATTGTTGTCAAATGAAATTTTAGTTTATTTTCCTACGTGGAAAGAGCCGAAAAACACTGTCAATACCGAGACTGTACTTAGCTTTGCTACTTTTGACAGTCACCTGGAATTATTGTCAAATGAAATTTAATTTATTTTCCTACGTGGAAAGAGCCGGAAATCACTGCCAATACCGAGACTGTACTTAGATTTGGTATGACAGTCACCTGGAATTTTTGTCAAATGAAATTTTAGTTTATTTTCCTACGTGGAAAGAGCCGAAAAACACTGTCAATACCGAGACTGTACTTAGCTTTGCTACTTTTGACAGTCACCTGGAATTATTGTCAAATGAAATTTAATTTATTTTCCTACGTGGAAAGAGCCGGAAATCACTGCCAATACCGAGACTGTACTTAGATTTGGTATGACAGTCACCTGGAATTTTTGTCAAAGGAATTTTAGAAAAGATTTAGTGATTTCTCATCTTTTGAACATCAGTTTGCATTATTCTCGGCACCATTCACCTTTGATGTTTCCAAGAAGGAAGAAAGCCTGCAGATGGAACTATTAGAGATGCAGTCGGATTGTACACTCAGAGCAAAGTATCTTGAAGCAGGAAAACCTGGGTTTGTTTCATACCTTCCTGAAAAGTTTAAAACCTTCAGAACGTTAGTCACATAGATTCTGGTAATGTTTGGTTCTATCTATGTCTGTAAACATTTGTTTTCATGAAAACAGCAAGAAATTCTCAGAGAACAAGGCTAACTGATCCACATTTGTCATCTCTGATCAAAGTCGGAACTGCACAAGCATTTTAGCCAGACATACCGAAAATTGTCAGCCAAAAGAGGTGTCAGGACAAAAAAGTCAAAATCTGACTGAATAGTGGCAAATAAATGCTTTGTTTTGGACTGTTGTAATTTTTGTACAATTTATTTGTGGTTGCAATATGGAAGTATATGTTTTTAAATATTTTATTTTCGTTATAAGACTACTTCATTACTTCGTATACAGAATTATGACGAAACATTTGTATGCATATTATCTGTTTCTAAATTTAAGTAACAAAATTATAAGGCAACAAATTTTATTAAATATCTCGAACTAGCTGTAATGTATTGAACTCAATTGCATGTTGTTTGCGACCTTCATGATAACACATCAGTGGCCATGTAGCCCTCAGGGGATGCTCAGATTAACATGCCTACTCTACACGGCCTTAGGAGTGATAAATTGTTTTTATCCTACAACATCTTTCTCACATAGGAGCAAGTATAGATGGTTTTGTCGTTTTTCAGGTTGGCTGTTTGTGCCGGTAGACGCATTGACACATACACACATATGTAGACTCATTGATCTGGGTGTATTAACACTACTTGGTTTAAGTTGGGATCTGTCTGTAGACATGGTGTTGATGTTTGTATTTTTTAAAAACAATAACTGTGGCTGTGTTATTAACGATTGTGATTATGTTAATGGTAACATTGTGACATTATTATTGATATATTGATAATAATTGATGTGTTATTGGTTATGATGAACATTCAAGTTATCCATGATAATGATGGAAAGAATAATAACCACGATAATAACATATATATATATATATATATATATATATATATATATATATATAAATTGAATATTGAATTCAACTCAACATCAGTGCGCATCCACTACCGAGATTCGAACCCGGACTGTTTCAATACAACGCAAGCATCATACCAACATATATATATATATATATATATATATATATATATATATATATATATATATATATATATATATATATATATATATATATAAGTGAATATTGAATTCAACACTTCGAGGCGACAGGCTATTTCATGGTAGAGGTAATCGTCAGACCACGAGTCTAGAACCAACGCCCTCAAAAAATGGATTTAAACAAAAATTATTTTACCTGGAATCTCTCTCTCTCTCTCTCTCTCTCTCTCTCTCTCTCTCTCTCTATATATATATATATATATATATATATATATATATATATATATATATATATATATATATATATATATATATATATAAATCATTATAGTAATTCATTGAGTCTAGAAGAATCCTCAACAGAATGCAGAAAGCACTGGACGGCCGTTTCGTTCTATTACGGACTGTTTCGATACAACGCAAGCATCATGCCAACTGTACCAGTGGACCTCGGCGCCGAAGAAGAAACTGAATAGACTCGATACAGCGCCACTACTCACAAATTCCGTGGTGATACTCATCCAAGTAATCATAACCCAGCGGGTTGTGCCCCAAGAGACACGACTTTTCTTTTGCCCCGAACCGCTCCAACAGCATTAGCTGGGTCAAGCAAGGATATACAAGTTATAGATTTTTGGGGATTTAGGCAAATCATTATAGTAATTCATCGAGTCTAGAATAATCCTCAACAGAATGCATAATGATTTGCCTAAATCCACAAAATTCTGTTATATATATATATATATATTTATATATATATATATATATATATATATATATATATATATATATATATATATATATATACCCATCTTTACATTTTTTCACGTTGTCTGCCGGATAAAATTATTGACTTCATGAAATGACTACTCTGTAAAACACTTTCTTATTTAATCCCCTCCGATACACCATTCTGTATAAATGAAAATTACAACTTGAAATCTAGAAAGACTCCACCCAGCAACAAACTCCTGGATCCCTTTGAAGCAGACATTTTAAATTTAATTTTAAAAATCAACCAACCAATTTCTCTATAATGTGAACCAGAACATTAAAAAGTCTACTCATATTTGGATCAGAGCTGACAAATCTAGAAATATTTATAAAATAGTTGCCGCCCACTATCATAAACTTCTATCGAAGAAAATCACTAACACTTATAAACTTGACTAAAATAATGATACAATGTCTATGATAAACCAGAAGGCTGCTAATTATGCCAATAAATTCAATATACTTTTAATTGAATGGGAGAAATCAACATGAAAGACGCTTATTTACTGTTCAAAAATCACAAAATCAATTTCGTTAATAACAAACAGTCTAGACAAATCAATCCCGCCAATTGATCTAGTGTTTATTTCCAAAGATATAATTAATTAAAAAATGATAATTACTATACAAAAATCTTCTTATAACAATCGGTAGAAAGATTCTCCCGACACGATTAAAGGGTGCCAAAATATTAAAACAAAGCGAAGGTGACATTTATTCAATTTGATATAATAGATTTCTATTTCTCCATATCTAAAGAACTGTTTGGGGCCCTCGACGTGGTGTAATGGTTAGAAAGCTTGTCTTGCTAGAACAATTAAGAATGAGTAATGAGTTCGATTCTCTCCGGGTGCCCCATACTTTCGGCCTTGTGCCACATCTAAGCTGTGCTTAGAAAATCACTATTTAAGAACTGTTATTAAAAGTCAATATGATAATTGTAATGTTCCTATGGGTTCCTATGACTCTGAAAGGATTGCACATTTAGTGGGTATCTATATTTTAACACCCTTAGTAGAATGATTGATCCAAAACAAGTAGGTCTATATAGAGATGATGGACTTATTTTTTATCCCTAATAGTAATAGTCCACTATCTTCTTGTATACAAAAGAAAATTATCAGGGTTTTCAAATTCCTTGGATTTAGAATAGAAATTTCTTCCAACGTTAAAATAGTGAATAAGACTTTTAAACCTTATCTTACAAATAATGAATCTCCAATCTATATTAATATTAACTCCAACCATCCCCATCGAATTATTAAACAAATTCCTACCACTGTAAATACTAGAATCAAAAATTATCTTCTAATATAAAAATTTCGATGAAAATACCTTATAATGACGCCCTCAAAAAATGGATTTTATCAAAAATTATTTTACCTGGAATCTTCAAATGATACTAAAATAAATAGATCTAGACATAGAAAAAGAATAGTTTAATATGGTTTAACCTTCCTTTTTGCAACTATCCAATATAAATATTTGTCAATACTTTCTGAAATTGATTGACAAACATTTCAACCAAAATAACCCACTTAGTAAAATTTTCAATAAAAAACATTAAAAATTAGTTAGTCTTGCACAAATAACATTATTAATTCAGACAATAATAAAATATTAAATAAAATTTATAACAGTAACCAACCAGATAGCAAACTTTCTTGTAATTATAAAATAAAAAACAACTGCCCGGTTGGAAGTATTTGCAAATACGAAAATGTTATATGCCAAGCAACCATTTTTCCCTAAAGAAAATGTAAAAAAATAAAAGTTACCATAGTAATTTCCGCAGGGATCTGGAAGCAGTGACTGTATAATCACAAACATTCTTTCTCTGACCCTAATGGGAAACACCAGACAAGAAAAATAGTTTGAGTGTAATTATGATAAATGATTACTTATTAAATAAACTAGAATATCTATCTTTTGTTTGTCAATAAAAATATTCTTTAAGAAATACTAAAACCGGAATCTCTTGATTACTGCAACTAATTTATACATTGGTAACTGTTATGGTCCAAGGTTAGGACCAAGGAAGAACAACACGAACACAAGAGTAGAAATAACAAAGATATATTACACAGAATAATACAAGATGTGGAAAGTGTTAGTATGACTGTCAGTCTGGTTTGGAGTGAACTACTATTGGCCCTCTCTCTCTCTCTCTCTCTCTCTCTCTCTCTCTTGAGAGGCGCAGTATACATAGTGTCAGGAAGAGTTCACTCTGTCGTTATAAATAAGATCCCATAATAGTAACTATAAAAGAAAATCAATTTTCATTTACTATTGTCAAACTGAAGAATGTTTTACTCCACTAATTGAGTATTATGTAAGCACTAATCAAATTTTGGTATAGAAAATCTTTCATTCAAACATGTTTCATTGAATAATAATATTTCTATTATTTTTTATATTATGTTTGGTTTGATTTGTTTTGATTTTCGGCATATCAACCTCAATGGGTCATTTAATGCCGACAACTTTTTGTTTTCCTGGTAATATTTTTATCTTGTTAAAAATCTATTTCTGTTAAATTTTTTTTTCCTTAAAAATATATAGCTGGTAATATTATTTTTTCAAAAACGTACTGCTGGTAATATTATTTTTTCCAAAACGCATTGCTGGTAATATTTGTTTTTCTTCAAAAATTTATTCCAGGTAATAATTTTTTACAAAGTATTTCTGGTATTAAAACCTATTTTTACACTTTTATAATGCTTTTTACCTCAGTTTTGGGGTTAACTATTTGCCCATAGATGGGACCCTAACAGGTGCTACCACCCCGGGTCAGAGTTGACCTGGGAACACCAGCAATTAAGAGATGGTTCCACTCTCCTCAAAGCCTCCTGATCGGAGGCCTTGCTGTTAAACGTTGTTTATCCTGGGCGCGGATGTAGTTTATCGTCTTACACAGGAGACGGAAGTAGTTTATCGTCTCACCCTGAACGCGGATGTATTTTATCGTCATAGCCAGGACGCTTATATTATGTTTATTTATTTATTTGTTTATTCTTTTAAATCATCAAGTTAGGCGCTGTAGGTAGTCGTTTCTTTTCGTTTTTTTTTTCTTTTTTGCCACCCAAAGCTAAAGAACCAAGTGTGTCCTGCTATTCATCCCATAGCTGGGGGGAGAGAAGAGATGTATTGATACGTTTCCCAATGGTATTTGCACATAAATCAATGTAACGAACTCGACTGGAATTCGAACTCAGCTTTCTGACCTCTTATTCCAAGCCGAGAAAGCTACGGATTTAGTGATCCTGTTCAATGATTTCGTCCTCATCTGTTGACCAATATTGTGTCAAACCTAATCCAATCTATGCATTTATTATTGGTGATCATTCGTAGTGTGTATTGAGTTCAGTTCTCACTGAGTGACCTATACTTGCCAATTAACCCATAGCTGGGGGTAGAAAAAGTGCATCCATAAACAATTCTCAAGAGCATTTGAACGTGAGTGAATGTTGCGAACTCAACTGCAAGGCTATGCCGAAAAGCAGAATCTCGTCTTGGGAAACAGCTACCCGAACGCGTTTTAGACGTGGTCTACGGGAAATTTTTTTCAAGTGCTACGGGATCGGATAACCCACATTAAATTCGGCCTTGTGCCACATCCGACTGCGTGGGGCGGTTGGTAGAAATCCGGCAGATGAAGCTTCATCTCCAGCTGTGCTGGTCAAAGTCTCTGCCTCCGGGCAGATAGGATTCCCAGACGAGGCTCTGACGAAGGGCAGAGTCTTGTCTCGACAAACAGCTACCCGACCCCGTTTTAGACGGGGCCTACGGGGATTTTTTGGCGGAGCCTTCGGGCTCATATACCCCACATTAAATTCGGCCTTGTCTCACATCTGACCGCATGGGGCGGTTGGTAGATATCCTGCAGTTGGAGATTCATTGTGGAATTCACTTGACTCACTTCTAGTAGTTGACTCACTTCTAGCAGTTGACTACTTCTTCTACGCGCCGCTGGCGAATCTTATATGTGTTGTTCTTCTCCTAAGTATTATTGTTCATTACCAACCTTCGTTTGAAGATTCTATTCAGTAGCCTTCCCTAGGTTACAGCACATCTCAGCTATAAAATGAAATAGCAGTGGAAACTGAAGTTTCCCGTCTTGATTTGGAGCTAGGCTAAAAGAAAGGACTCACTGAATGCAAGTGAAAAGTATTCTATTCTATTTCTTAAAACGTCATACTAGTTCACAAATAAAGGAAAATGTGGAGAGATATGATCAGCTAGATTTTGAAAAGACATTCTGAAAGAACTCAAGAGCTTGTTGCAGAAAAATATCGGTAATGGTAAACTTGGCCGCCTGGTAATCATAATATTAGTCGGCATTCATTTTTGCATAGCGGATGGCTGAAATTTATAAAATCTTACTATTAAAATATTTTTTCAGTAAAATAGATTTTACAAGTCCACGCAGTGTTATTGCTCTTTCTAGTACTGGTGGGAGTTTCCTTTCTAACCTTTTGTTTGAAGTCGTGTGTAAAGCCAGTTTCTTAATTATGGCATTAATTTCTTTTCGAGTGACATGTGCTAGCCATTTTATTTGTTTCTACTGTTGAAAGTCCTCAAGTGATGCCGTTTCTGTTATTCGGTACAGTTCTTTGTTAGTGATTCTGCAGCGCCAGTCCACGAGAATCAAAGAACATTAGTACACTCCAAAACCTGCAGGATTTATTCGCTCGAATATTTCTCTTGCTAACTTCTTATTCCCAATCACGGATGACGCAATATTTTTCAAGGCCAAAAAAATTTTAAAATACACACAGAAAATAGATTCATATTACTGCACACCACTGCAAATGACCTAACCTGAGGAAAAAATAGAAATCGACAACGCCCTGTCACTCCAGTGTGTATAAAACCGTATGGTGAAAGAAAGGAAGCTAAAGCCGCTGTTTCGGTTAATTTACACAAGGGTGGACAGAGCGAATTAGTAAAAGTGGTTTATTTGTGACACAAAGCCGAAAGCATAGAACACCTAATGAACTGTATGAATATATAGTGACACTGTTTTCGGAAAGGAGATGAGAGTCCACAACGTCTAGGTTAATTTACATATCAAAAGAAGGCCGTAGAAGTAATCTGCTGAAACTATGCAGTAGCAGTAAGAATAATGAGATCTACACCCTTGTGCAAATTAATTGAAACAAAACGAATAATTCCATTATTATTTACTTTTTTCATAATTTTCCAATGAAACATGACCCAGTGCACATGTTAGTACTTCGTATGTTCATTCCACAAAGTCGTTCCTTGTAGATTGACCACAGATACTCGATTGGATTTAAATCGGGAGAGTTTCTGGGCCTGCCTTTAGTACTTTGATTTGCTTGCCATTCTGTTTGTGCAGCAGTACAATTTTTGTACGCTTCCTTGGAATAACGTCCATCACAGGCAATGACTGTAGGACAACTAATCAACAGTCGAGATAATAGTCGCTGGGTGTGAGGAAATTCTGATGCACAGATGACACAATATTTTTCAAGGCCAATCAAATTTTATCCTACACCGAGAAAATAGACTCATATTACTGCACACCACCGCAAATGACCTAATCTGAGGAAAAAATAGAAATCGATTACACCCTGTCACTCCAATGGGTCTAAAACTGAGCGTATGGTGAAAGAAAGGAAACTAAAGCGGTTGTTTCAATTAATTTGCACAAGGATATATACTCTCTAGTCTACAACTATCGTACCCGACGCTTATTTGAGGAAAAAATAGCACCCTCCGATCTTATTCCACACGAGCTTATTTATTATCGCGGAAAAGTATTAGATAAAATTCTGATACAAAGAATAATATACAACAGAAGTTACGAAATTGATGTTAACATCAAGTATCGCAAACTTTTCTGGGCATTGATGATCATTGCTTTCCATAACTTCCTACGATTTTTACTATGCCTTCAACTACCTGTTCTGTCATCCATTTACACAAGATTTCTAGGGAGGTTAATTGCTTCTTTCCTCTATATTTTTTGCCTCAATTATATCCTGTCAGTATAAAATTCTCCAAGGCCTCTTTCATCATTAAATGACCTAGAATAGTCTCTTTCTTATTCTCCTTATAATTATTCTATATGCTTCATTTTTAAGTTACTTGCAAGTTTCGTTGTTATGGTGTCAAACCATAGAAAGATAACACGGACTCGGATATAGGTTAAATAGTATATTCTCGAAAACGTAGTACAAAGGTAAATGTGGACAAGAGAGTACTTTCTCTCACTGGTATCCCGACTCGCACATTCACTCACTCTGTGGCTACTACTCGGTGACTCTCACTTGGTGACTGACTTACTCAGAGTTGGTAGCCATATTATATAGGTGTGGAAGAGTCCATTTGTAGGTAGGTCCCCACAATATTCGCCCATAGTCTTCTCAGCATCCTTCAGTAGAACACATTTCTGCACTTTCTCAAGTCTAAAAAATAATTCAAACATGCATAAACGAACGATTAAACCCTATATATATATATATATATATATATATATATATATATATATATATATATATATATATGAAAATTTCTCAGAGTTAAATAAAAGTGACAATAGGAAAACTGTAATAGTTGCCAACGCGTTTCGTCCAATGTGGACTTTCTGAAGGCAAAATGAAATGAATTTATTTAAACAAAATAAATAATAATAATAAAAACAAAATGTCCTTAGGAACTGTCCGGGTTTCAATTCTCGGTAGTGGATGCGCACTTCTGATGAGTCCCAAATATAGGACGAAACGGCCGTCCAGTGCTTTCTGCATTCTGTTGAGGTTTCTTCTAGACTCGTTGTATTACTTAATTATAATAATCTCAAATCCTCCTAATTACGAACCCGCAAACAAAAAAAAACAAACACTATGAAAGTATAAAAAGCATTTTATATTAAAGATACCAGTAATATACTTTTAGATATAAACAAATGACCAATAATGCATACTTATATTCAAATTATCAACCCTGCCTCTCAACTCCACGAGAGCACCTCTTTACGACTGCTCGGTCTCACATTGTCCGCTGACCTGAGATAGAACGAATGGATTGAGTCAATAGCTTCGTCCACCGCTAGAAAAGTTGGCTCCCTGTGCCGCGCCGGGAATTTTTTCTTGCAGGATCGAACCTTCAAATCTACAAATAAACCCTTCGCCCTTGCATGGAGTATTGCTGCCATATATAGTATGGAGCCCCTTCTAATTGTCTCAAGGTCCTTGATAAAATCCAAAGACGGATATGCAATGTAATTGGCACTGATCTGGCATCTCGTCTGCAGTCGCTATCTCACAGACGTGCCGTTGACTCCCTCTATCTTTTTTACAAATACTTTCACGGTAACTGCTCTGATTAGCGTTCAACTAGGCTGTCATCTCGCTCTCACCCTTTCACTGTTGAAACTGTTAAATGTAGCCGTCTCTTCTACTCCAATAGCTTCATGTCTCGCACTTCTGGCCTTTAGCGGTGTAATGGTTAGCAATCTTGTCGTGCTAGAACAATAACGACTGAATTGTGAGTTCAATCCTCACTGAGTGCCTCCATACTTTCGGCCTTGTGCCACTTCTAAGCTAACGCTGGGAAAATCATTATTACAGCTTCTAGTAATTATGTCCACACAAACATGTATATGCTCAAAAGCTGAGTATCATCTACCATGTAGTCAACTGTGAAAGCAGAATAACGTATATCTATAGAGAGAGATATGCAATACGCTATCTTTATCTTTCTATCTCTCTTTCTTTCTCTCTCCTTATATATATATATATATATATGATAATAATTTGTTCACTTTGAGAAACTGACAGTTATGCAAAAGGTCTTGTTATTCTGATCATATTTAAGCTAGTTTAAAATGAACAAGTATAGAGCGATTTTAAATATTTATATGTATTTCACTGTATACTTGAATTTTACTTCAACTGTATCGATGCAGATATAGTTGAATTAAAATAATGTCTCTTTTCACGTTACGCATAATCGAATTTCAATAAAGATAAAACTGAAGCTTTCCGCTTAAATCGAATCAGGTTTTGTCTTGCAAATGTAGATTTTGTTCCAGTGAAATAACAGTATTTTTTCTCATCTATCCGTTTTGTAGCCAAATATGTTCAATTCTAAATCAATCGATTCCTTTGCAACTGGAAATCATATTTATATTGTGACACTTTTTAAAAAGGGTATGTCTGATAAAAAACAATTGAAGCACTTGACGTGTCTAAACCCACGAAATTCTTCATACCTTTTCAAAATCTGTACTTGGTTGTTTACAGCAACAGACGATGATAGGTGAGGAATGTAATAACAAATAAAGGACAATAGAAGCACGGTGTGTAATGTTTATTTGTGCTTGGAATGTGGGTAGAGCAATTACCTCACTTTAAGTAATTTGTTGTATGTTTAATACAACTCTTTCGTTCAAAGAAACAAAATATTCGACTAATCCCGCCCACTATTTCCAACCCCTCTTTTATTCCACCCACCCACTGCTTATTCTTCATCTGTCTATCGTGTCCCTTTAGGACATAGGCGGTCATGGCTGTCCGCAATTTCTTGTCCTCCCTCTCAAACGCTGTTCCGTCATTCATTTCCTCAAGCTTACTAAGTAGGTTATGCGTTATTCCCCTCTATTCCTCTTGCCTTCAATATGTCCTGCGAGTATCATATTTTCCAAACCCTCTTTCCTCATTATGTGACCTAGAAATTCCAACTGTTTCGCCCTGATGTTAAGTATAAGTTTTCTTTTTGATTCCATTTTCTTTAAAACTTTGTCGTTGCTCAAATGTTCCGTCCATGGTACTCTCAGCATCTTTCTGTTGCGTTGGGTCACGTCTTCATCTATAAGGACATTGCGCAGCATTTGCTGCCATATAGGAGAACTGATATCACGTAACAGTTTAATTGTTCTGTTGCTTAATACGCTGTTTCGCTTTTGAAAGAAGCTTTGGATATCCCAATGCGCATTCGGAATTAAAAATATCCACCCCATCTGCATATTCTAAACCCTCATTGAAAAACCGAGAATAAGCAGTTGTCCTAGGAGGGATAATTCAACACCAACTGCCTACAATGCATTGGACGGAAAATATTTTCCTTGTTTTCAGTGCTTTTCAGCACTAAGTCAACGCTACCCCTGGTGCAAACTGCAATTTTATTTAATGAAAATTTGAAAAAGAATGCGTTACAAAGCAAAGTACATCAAAGCACTTTCCGTATAGGACTGCATAGCTGCAAACCTGTCAGTATATGAATTACACCCATGTGCAAATTAATTGAAACAAAACGAATAATACCGTTGTATTTACTTTTTTTCATATTTATCCAATGAAACATGGCCCAGTGCACGTGTTAGTACTTCGTATATCCATTCCATAAAGTCTTTCCTTGCAGACTGACCACAGATTCTCGACTGGATTTAAATCAGGAGAGCTTCCGTTCCAGTCTATATTACTTTGATTTGCTTTATGGTAAGGCGTACCAGTCTGTTCGTGTAGCGTTACAATTTTTGTACGACCACTTGGAATAACGACAGTCGACACTATAGTGTCTGGGCCTGATGAAAAATCTGATATATTCACGAAGGACGCAATATTTTTCAAGGCCAAACCAATTTCATACATTCATGTTACAGCACACCACTGTAAATGACCTATTCTGAGGGAAAATTGAATTCAGACCGAACGGCGAAAGAAAGGAAAATAAAGCTGTTGCTTTGATTAATTTGCACAAGGGTGTAAAATAAATACTATTTTTAAATTACTTACTAAAGCAATCCGATACTTTATTAGATACATGAACGACAGAAGTGGATTTTAAGTAAAATTTATCCTCTATAAGTTATATGAAAACTTACTTAGTTGATGAAGAGCTGGCATCATGGTTCTACTTGAACAATGGAGAAGTTTGAGGGTGAGGATTTTGGTAATCGTGTACTGGGAAACTCTGGGGGCTATAATGAAATTTCATATCATGTCACAACAGCCTTAACATCATTGATTATTATGTACACTCTTCCATGGGCTTACAGCTGTACCACATTGAAACACCGGTTTCTGTTCGATCCCCGAAGATAAGCAACATTGAAACTGGTCCATACCGAGAGGAGTGAGCGTTTAAGAATACCATGTTCTCTAAGGTTGGATGTGCCGCCGGTGCTATGATGGATAATTAATCGTAATTGTTAATCTGAGAGCCGAGTTCAAATTCCAGTTGGGTTCGTTATATTCACTTACGCGCAATCATTTTTGCCGTAGTTTAATTTAAATATCTGAATAGTGGTGGGTTGTAAATTGCATTCCTTTAACATTTTGTGTCCATTAATTTTATTGGCTGACTTTTCGAAATTACGAAATATATGAATCCACCATTTCTCTCTCCAGCTATGGGTTAATTAGAAACATTTGTATTATTAAATTATTATTATATAAAAAAAAACTAAAATATGTTTGTCTTTAAATAACGGACAAAAGGTTTATCCAGCATAAAAAGTCAATCTATGAATCAATCAACAATCTTTCATGGTAAGAGTATTTTATTATAACAAGTTCTCTTTCAAAAGGATAATCTGAGAAACTACACTGTACAACGGAGCAGTAATGATAATGGGAATAACAACCGTTTCCTTATAAGGTAACATTCGGCATTCATTAACTGCGCAACTATTGCTACTCGAGTTAAGCGTATCTTAATGGCCTGCAATCAAATATTAATGGTAATATCAAAATTTTCTTTATGAAAAAACAATCGTTACTCAATTAAAATTTATAAAATCTTTCTATTAAAATTATTTTTATGGAAAATGAGTTTCTGAAGCCCACTAACTGTTATCGCTCTTTCCAGTATTAATGGATGTTTCCTTCCTAACATTTTGTTCGAAGTGCTGTGGAACTGTAAAATCATGTTTATATAATTATTTTCTTTGGTGGGGTTATATGCGCTATCCAATTTGGAGGTTTTTACTGTTACTAGGCTTCAAGTGATGTGGGATCCTGTTACTTGGTACAGGTCTTTGTGATTCTATAGCGCCAGTCCACGATGTTCGATAAAGGAGGTCCTCACTAAGACCCACAGGCTACATTCACTGAAAGCCATTCTTAATCTTTGATTGGATACCCGGTTATATACAGTTAGTGATTTAGACATTTCTTTCTAAGGAAATATTTGAGATTCATTGAATGGTAAGAAAATTGTACTCAAGTAACTCCATTCTTCATTAAATGTCCATTGATTTGAGATCGAAGTGTAATATCTGTTATTCTAGTCTGTAATGGTAATGGTAATATTAACCGTTTCTTTATAAGGAAACATTCTATATTCATTAACCTAGCAACTAATGCTACTCGAGTTAAGCTTAGCTTAACCTCATGACCACCGGCCTACAATGAAATTGTAATTCTAATATTAACCGTTTCTTTATAAGGAAACATTTGAGATTCATTGAATGAAAAGTCAATGCTACTTAAGTTATTTCTTTCTTCACTCTCTGGCCATCGAGTTGAGATCAAAGTGTAATATCTGTTCTTAAAATCTCTAATAGTAATGGTAATATTAACCGTTTCCTCATATGAAAATATCAGCCATTCTAAGGCCGATGAGCCAGTGATGGATTGCTGGTATAGAAACTCGTGTACGAAATTACACAAAATGTTAATATTATTATCCGTTTCCTTATAAGGAAATATTCTTTTCAAATCAGCCAGTGCTATTGTCGATTGTAATTTATAAAATCTTTCTATCAAACCAATTTCTCAGGAAAATGGATTTCTCAAGTTCCATAATTGTTATCGCTTTTTGCAATACTGATGTAGAAATTTATATATATATATATTTTTTTTCTTTTCATCGAGTATTTTATTTACTTTCTTCCACATTTCAACATTTAATTTCAATGCTGTTTGGCTTCATTAATTTGGATTCCAATTTTCCGAAATTATTCTCGGAGCAGAGCATTTTTTGTTTGTTTTTTATCTTAATAGTTTAGCATTATTCCGACATCTTTATTTCTCTTCTTCCTGCTTCTTTTTTCGATCAGTCTTTTCAAATGCGGATTGTCGTCCCATGAGAGGATCTTTTCCCATCAAGATATTCTGGGAATGGTCTCACGTTCTCTGGCTTAAAAGAGACGAAATTACACTATCTGATGCCTCTGTTATTTTGGTCAAGGTTGAGGGATTTTCACAGAATGCTACTTTGACACTTTCATTTTTAAGGGACTGGATGTTATACCTCGGTGTCTTTTCTTGTTTTATCGGAAACAAACTATTTATTTGCTGATGTTAACAATTTCGTTACACGACATCGGTAAAGTGATGCAAGATAGGCGTTCTAACATACATTTGACGCAAGTTGTCTATAGTACTTAGATTTGCTTCCTGGTAAGGCGTACCAGTCTGTTCATGAAGCGTTACAATTTTCATGCAACCACTTGGAATAATGTCCATCGCAGACAATGATCATAAGACAACTAATCGACAGTCGAGACAATAGTGACTGGGCGTGATGAAAATTTTATACATTCACGAAGGACGCAATATTTTTCAAGGTCAAACAAATTCCATAGATTCATATTACAAGATGCAGAAGTCCTTAATCGTTTTGGTTGTAGTTAAATTTAAATATGTGAAATGTGGGGTATATAATTGTATTCTTAGACGTTTTTTTATCGATTAATTTTATTGATCGACTTTTCCAAATTAGGAATAATCGTTCTCAGATAAGGATTATTCCTAATTTTGGAAGAAATATTCTCCAAGCTTTCTATTTTTTTTTAAGTCACCAACAGGATAGGTAGAACAAATGGTGAGCTTCGTAGAACTTGTAAGTGTAGTGACGTTTCAAAAAGTGTTGTGACGTGGCAAAAAAGTGCTGCCACGTCACTATACTCACCACTTCTATGAAACTCACCATTTGAAAATCGAAATTTTGGAGCATCTTCTAAAATTAACTTCTTACAATAACTGACGGTATATCCCCCTTATATGTCAGGGGTCGGCCACCTACGGCACGCGTGCCACACGTAGCACGCCAAGCAATTTCGAATGGCACGCAGCTGCAACTGCCATCACGAAGTTCGTACCAATACAACGCAAAGAAGTTATTTAGCTGCTTCAAAACTGTTCACTCGTTGAACTCGCTGCTTGTTTCATTGTCTAAGGGCGCCGTTAATAAGGACACCAGTCAATAGACAAGGAATCTTTTCTATGAATATGAGTCTTTTATTAATGCTAAGACTATGTAAGGGCAATGCTCCTATTAATATTTTTTTTTTCTTATTAAAAACTTTAAAAAAATATTTAAAAGGAGTTTATTTCTGTTAATGTGGTTGACATATTATTGTATTGTAGAACAAGTATATTGATGGTGACTTGTATAATAATAGGTATGCTGTTGGCACACTGAATTATTTTAAAGCCCTAAGTCGGCACATAGTAAAAGCTTGAGGATCCCTGTTATATGAGTCGGCCCATTCGTAATTTGTAAAAGGTAGTCTCTCTAGAAAATTAATTGTCACAAATCTGGTGTTAACTTTCATCAAATTTGCTTAAAATTCTTAAAACACACGCCCACACACACACATATATATACACGCACAAACACACACACATATATATATATATATATATATATATATATATATATATATATATGAGAGACTATATTCATATCAATAGAGAGACAAATGATGACCTGTCACACTCTCTCTCTGTCCATATATATACCTACCTACATACATATATATATATATATATATTTACATACATATATACATACATATATATATATTTACATATATATATATATATATTTACATACATACATATATATATATATTTACATACATACATACATACATATATATATATTTACATATATATATATATATATTTACATACATACATATATATATATATATATATATATATATATATATATATATATATATATATATAACAATAATTATTTCACATTGGAAACTGATATTTATATTAACGGGCTTTTGGCAACGATTATTCTGAACATTCTTAATAGTTTAATTTTAAAAAGTTTAAAAGCAATTTTAAATCTATGTACTCATTTCACTGGACACTTGATTTATACCTCACATTTAAATACAGAACCAGCAGAGATAAAATGCAGACTCTTTTTAGATTACATCAAATCTAATTTAAATGGCGACAGTCCTAATGTGAAACTGAAGCGTTACATCGCTTCGATCGAATCAGGTTTTGTCTCGCAAATGTAGATTTTGGTCCAATGAAATAACATCATTTTTCTCGCTTATTCTTTTACTCAGCCAAATGTGTTAACATTGAAGTTTTCCAAGTTGCCCTTATATATTTACTAGATTTGTAGGTAGCATTACAACTTCAGTAATTGACTCTTACTTGTCTCTTTAAATT
>OZ038490.1:17052811-17065311 GCA_964036315.1 Acanthosepion esculentum | reverse complement strand
CCCAACAAGTTTTCTCCATTTCTCAGAATGAAAACTTTTATTTTTTTAACGATCCCATTCAATTTCATTGGAAGTACAACCTCGCCTTCGAAGTTAATTTGCTTTCCAGTTACCGTTCGAGCGAGTTTCGTTGACTTCATTATTGTAGGCCTTTTTAAAATTTTCCATGTTTTATCGTTCATTATTGTTAAATCTGACCCCGAATCGAGTTGAAATTTAATATTCTTTTTGAGTATTTCAGTCGTCACATATTTCCTCAAATCTCTATCTGATTTGATATTCGAATTTGTTTGTCTAATTCGGCTCTTGAATTTTTTCGTTTTACAACACGATCCTTTGTGACCATTCTTTTGGCACACGAAACATTTCTTATTTCTATATGGGCAATTTACCCCTCAATGTCATTCGTTACAACGTCTGCAATTATATGGTGGGACCTTTTTATTTTCGTTCTTTTTATTTTCTTGTCTATTATTAAAATACGCTGAATTTTTTCTCCAATTTTTCTCTAATGGGTACTTTGACTGCTTTTTTATTTTTTTAATATAAGCAATACCAGCTTTTTCGATTTTTTGCGACTCTTTCTTTAAACTTACGGCCCGTTGACACTCCTCTGCTAACTTTTGCAGGGTAAGGCCTTGTTCAGATTCGAGTTTAGACAAAACTCTACGTCTTATTTCGGCACTCTTACTGGATACCAGTCCTTGAGCAAAAATTAAACACTTGAATTCTTCAACCGTAATCTCTGCCAATCTGAAATTGTCACAATGTCTATTCACTATAGATGCATATGTTAAGTAATCCTGATCGTCGGATTTAGAGACATTCATGCATAACCATCGCTTATGCCAAAGCGACATATTTGCCAAAGCGACATATTTGCTCCAAACAGCTCTTTTAGCAATTTCACTGTTTCCGAGAATTCCAATTCAGTTGTTTTTCTCGGTAGAATAAAATCTACAAATTTGCTATGTTCTGCTGTACCTAGCTTTCTTAGTAATAGACTGACTTTTCTTGAATTCGACCAGTTTTCACAGTCTGTGTAGAAAATATCTTCATATCGTTTAAAGTACGCTTCAAACGTTTTTTCTTCGTCTGGCACATAGTTGAAAGTTTCCAGCGAATTAAATATGGTGTTATTAGAATATGAAGAATTTCCCTCATTTGCCTGATAGTTGTTTAATTTCTCCAGTGTTAACTTTTGAATTTCTAAAAGTCTTTCCTCTTGACGTTCTTGATATTTTTGCATTGCTATCAGTTGTTCTTGCTGTATTTTTTCTTGATATTTTTGCTGTGCTATCTGTTGTTCTTGATATTTCTGCATTGCTATCAGTTAGGATTTGAATAATTCAGATATGACTTTGGATAGTTCATCCATCTTTAGCTGATAGTGTTCATGCAACAAGGAATATACTTTTAATTTGTGTATCCGCGAATATCATATAAGCTGACCAAAAAAAAATCGAAACACGTACGACTTTTATATTTTATGTCTTGCTTTTACATTCACGCCCGTGCTAATCAACTTTGGTATTTGTTTTTCATGAACAGAGAGCGTCGAACTTTTTTTTTCGTTTTCGACTTCTGTTCGCGTATTTCAATGATACGTCTGATTTTCTTATCAGAGGTAATTCGTCACTATATTGTTGAACAAATAATTTAAAAAAAGATAATTTTTTAAAGTTTGTTACCTTTCAAAGTCGACACGGTGTATTTGTGCTCCTTTTAATCCATGCATGTTTTTGTAGTCGGCCAATTTTTCTTTTTAGCGGGTGCCTCGTTGTAGATAATTTTTTAATTTAAAATTACCGTTATTCGTTTACGACACCTTTCCAATTTTTTTGAGTGAACGTTCCTTTATGCTTAGTCGTCTTTTAACGAGTTTTACATATCCAGAAGTTCAGAATCCTTCGTCGTTATGTTAACGTTGGACTTTGAATTAATAGTTTGTATTTTTTTTCAGCCTGGGTTCTTCACTGACTTGTCCCAATTGTTGAAAACTCTCACTATTAATTCTTTCTTCTTTCCGTATGGTTCTTTCTACTTCTTTGCCATTGTTGAAACTTGGCGTATGGTTCGTTCTACTTTGTGGCCATTGTTGAAACTTGACGTATGGTTCGTTCTACTTCGTGGCCATTGTTGAAACTTGGCGTATGGTTCGTTCTACTTCTTTGCCATTGTTGAGTCTTGACTCATTGTTGAATCTCGCCTAATGCATGGAATAATAATGCAACACAAAATGTACTTAGAACAAGAATGTATTATAACAAGAAAGTGTACACAATAAGTACATATAGTATTTCTGTATATTTCTGGGAAGACGTTCCTGGAGAATGTGTTGACTAGTCGCAGTCGATCAGAGTCTCTAGTTGGATCTCGTGATTCCTTCTCCCGTCTTCCGGTACCAACCATTATTTATATAGTTGGTAGTCACCTATGCAGATTAGGTGGATCCTACCACAACAGTAATTAATTTACTGTTGTTTACTATAGCATTTCATTGCTATTAAGCACAATTAAATAGAACCATTTTAATAATAAATTTCTACACTGTTGATCAATTGCTTTGTCTTAATTCTTATTGTAACTTTATAGTAACTCTATTGCCACCCTCCAGTATATATATATATATATATATATATATATATATATATATATATATATATATATATATATATACAGGGTGACTAAAAAAACGGGAATTTTTGAAGTGCATATTGCCAGACATGAGCACGTGGCAACACTTCGAGACACTGACCTTGAGCAAGTAAACATTTCGCCATTTTAGTAACGAGGATGAAATTCGCAGTATCCCAGCTGAGATGTTGCAGCAGTCAACGAGGAATCTCAACAGCAGATTTCAAGAATGCGTTCGTACAGGAGGTCGCCATCTACAGGACGTAATTTTAAAAAAATGAAAATTCCATCATTGTTTCTTAAATGGCATGTTTTAAGGTTTCAATTACTATGAATTAAATATTTTTTTTCCATCACTCTTGGTTTTATTGGATTGTTAAAAAGTTCCCGTTTTTTTAGGTCACCCTATTTCCAATTGTCATTTTATACCAATTCGTCTTGTCCAGAGAATTGATCTTGGAATTTAACTGTATTGTCGAGATGGGAAAAAAAGCTCTTACTATAAAGGTAATTTACATTAACCAGAAAAAAAGTTTGGATAGAAGCGTCTATCTTTCAAAATTTGGATTTTTAATGTAACTATAACAACAGAGACATTTCTTTTTCATTTTTGCCTTGAAAAAGTTGGAAGACGATCGCATCGGCACAAACAAAGATTTTTTCCAATTGTCATTTTATACCAAATATATATATATATATATATATATATATATATATATATTTTAAGAGATTTTTTGCTTATACATTCTTTTTATAGGTACAAATATTTAAGTAAATGCTCTGTTTTATAATAAACAGAATTAAACATTTACCGGCCTGAAAGTTTTCGTCCTCCGACAAGAATCGAACCTGTATCCTATAGGAACCGTCATATAGCCTGACGTGCCTTAACCGTTTCGGCCACAGACGAGCGTTCGGTTAGCAAGGTCGATTTTACAGTCTTTAAACTTTAATCTTCCATGAATCTCTCACCTACATTCATATCTGCTCATGGCGTATCAAATGTAAACAAATGACGCCACACATTATGAAATGGACAAAGTCCGACAATTATTTTAAGACATTTACTTAAATATTTGTATGTATAAAAAGAATGTATAAACATAAAAATGTCTTAAAATAATTTTCGGACTTTGTCCATTTCATAATATATATATATATATATATATATATATATATATATATATATATATATATATATATATATATATATATATATATATATATATATATATTTATGGTAATAATAAATTATATATATATATATTTATGGTAATAATAAATATATATATATATATAATTTATTATTACCATTAATATAATAAATATCGCCAATAATACACCAGAAGTTAGCGTTGCTAAAAAACAAAAACATTATCATCATGCCCACTGACAGAACCTTACCAACGTAGTGGTGGTGGACCCAAACAATGTGTGTAGGTACGGGTCTACATATGTGTGTGTATGCGTGAGGAAATGTGAGTTTATCTGGCGGTGTGGTCGGCCGTTCTGAAAAACGTCAAGACCACCCCCAATCTTTCCTTGTGAAAAGAACATTGCTACATATGTAACGCTAGAGTCTCGACACCGAAATAATTGCGTATATATGTACGCTCGAACACATGGATGTGTGTTTGCGCCTAACATCAGATTATTTATATGGGTGTGTTTGTACGAACTAAAAGGCATGTGTGTCTATGTATGTGAGAGTGTCATCCCAAACAAACACAGATAAAAATCCCCCCTCCACGACACACAAATAAGCATAAATAGATTCATTTTAAAAAAAATAAACTAGTTTTTCTGATGATCGCAAAAGCGTGTTACCCAGGACTACAAACTAATATCAATAAAACTGAAGATATATATATATATATATATATATATATATATATATATATATATATATATATATATATATATATATATATATATATATAAACATATATATATATATATGTATATATATATATATGAAATATAAATATATATATATGAAATATATATATATATATATATATATATATATATATACACGAGGCTTATTCAATAAATAAGGTAATGTTTCGGTATAAGGACTTCTAATACCGATAGAAGATTCCTCTTTTTATTTTTTGTTGTTTTACTTCTTTTTTTCACATGGATTTAATTGCTTTTGCTGATTAAAAAACAACTTTGAGAGTTTTGGCGATGAACAAAGATGACCGACCAAGAAGCATGCTCCAGGATTAAACAGCGGTCAGTTATCAAGTTTTTGGTTGATGAAGGGTGCAAACCAGTTGAAATTCATATGAGAATGTCAACTGTGTATGGTGCCACATGTTTCCGCCCAAAAAATGTCTGCAAGTGGGCTAAATTGTTTAAAGAAGGACAGAGCAATGTTGAGGATGAAGACAGGCCTGGGAGGACTACAGAAGTGAGGTCTCCTGAGGTGATCGAATCAGTCTAACAGAAGGGTGACATTGGATGATATTGCAAGGACATTGAGCTTATCTGTTGGGACAAACGCAGGGCTCATCAGTCAGAAGGAGTCATCTTGCATCATGACAACGCAAGGCCTCACACAGCAGCCCAAACGGTGCAGACCATCAACGAGCTGGGCTGGGAACTGCTCCCTCATCCCCCTTACAGCCCAGACCTTGCCTCTTCAGACTTTCACCTGCTTGGTCCCTTGAAAGCGTTCACGAGAGGCACGAAGTTTAAAAGTGACGATGAAGTCAAAAGTGTTATGAGCGACTGGCTGAGACATCAGTCCAAAGATTTTTACGCTGAGGGAATACGGAAGCTTGTGCACAGATGGGAAAATTGGGTGACAGTGCTGGGAGACTACGTTGAAAAAAAGAAAAGTAAGCTTCTATCTGTATTAGAAGTCCTTATACCGAAAAATTCACCTTATTCACCTTATTTATTGAATGACCCTCGTATATATATGAATGGGTCTGTTTTTGTTTAAAATATGCATACACACACACACACACACACACACATACACACACACACACATATATATATATATATATATATATATATATATATATATATATATACATATATATATATATATATATATATATATATATATATATATATATATATATATATATATATATTTATATATATATTTCCAAGAGGATAGAATTCAGGTAGAACTCAATGTCCAGGACAGACGAAGAATATAATATAAAAGGCTCAAACACTAATATTCCATGATTATATTTTATTACATTGGAATCGTAATCACAGAGAGAAATTTTAAAGAGAGGAGTTATATATATATATATATATATATATATATATATATATATATATATATATATATATATATATATATATATATATATATATATATATACAAATGTAAAAGAACAAAGGATAAAATGAATATGTTCAATGCATTAATTTCAAACAGGGCACTATACAAAAGTAGAGCAATAAATATTTATTTATGCACTGTTACATACCCACTACAAAATTGTATATTTTGTTTCAACCTTTAAAATAAAATGTCTCTTCAGGTGGTTAACAATGATACAAGCTGGGCCAGAAAAATGCGTTAAAAGTGAATATAACAAACTCAACTGGAATTGGAATTCGGTTCTCCAATTAACAATTATGAATCTTTATTTCTTACGCCCACAGCACCTGGTATTCTCAAGCGGTCACCCATCTAGGTACTGAACACGATCATTTTTGCTTAACTTCGCTTATCGTACGAGAACCAGTGTTTCAATATGATATTGCCATAAGCCATACTACACTCTCATAACAGCGTACAACACCTAGTGTTCACAATCGGTTACCCATCTAATGTACTGAAAAGGCTCAACGTTGCTTAACTTCACTGATCGAACGAGAACTAGTGTTTCAATATGCTATTGCCATAAACCATACTACCCTCTCATGCCAGCTTGCAACACCTAGTGTTCACAATCAGTTACCCATCTAGATACTGAACAGCCTCAAAGTTGCTTAGCTTCGCTGATCGTACGAGAATCAATGTTTCAATATGCTATTGCCATAAACCATACTACCCTCTCATGCCAGCGTACAACACCTAGTGTTTACTCTCGGTTACCCATCTAGGTATTGAACAGGCTCAACTTTGCTTAACTTCGCTCAACGTAGGAGAACCAATGTTTCAATGAGATATGGCCATAAGACATACTACCCCCCCTTTCGCAGCGTACAGCGGTCACTCGTCCAGGTACTGACCAGTCTCGTCTCTTGCAAGAGAGTGGGTTTGAAAATCAGTTGTTACCGGAAACTGTCCAGAGTATACCACGCGATAGTGGCAACATTGGCCGGCGGGCGTCCAGTAGGGCGGTAGTATCAGAAGCGACGGTGCATGAACGTTGATAAATATAGATGAACTTAGAAAAAAATAAATTACTTTCCAAAAGACTGACCTATTTCCAAATATAACAACAGAGTAAACTTTGCCAAATATTAAGTAACATGTCATACATAGCGTACAAAAATAACACATCACATATAGAGAAATTGCATATTTCTATGAGTGACTTTCAAACCCTGACCTCCAACCCGACATCAAAATGAGGTTATAGCTATCTGTCTATATTTCTGAGATGAGGTATTATGTACACTATTTACATCATTCGGACTATTGTCCTCATCTTTGTCGCCATATTTATTACAACGTTTCGGCCTTTCAGTATCTGTCTATATTTCTGAGAAGAGGTATTATGTACACTATTTACATTATTCGGACTATCACCCTCATCTTTGTCGCCATATTTATTACAACGTTTCGGCCTTTCAGTATCTGTCTATATTTCTGAGATGAGGTATTATGTACACTATTTACATTACTCGGACTATCATCCTCATCTTTGTCGCCATATTTATTACAACGTTTCGGCCTTTCAGTATCTGTCTATATTTCTGAGAAGAGGTATTATGTACACTATTTACATTATTCGGACTATTTTCCTCATCTTTGTCGCCATATTTATTACAACGTTTCGGCCTTTCAGTATCTGTCTATATTTCTGAGAAGAGGTATTATGTACACTATTTACATTATTCGGACTATCATCCTCATCTTTGTCGCCATATTTATTACAACGTTTCGGCCTTTCAGTATCTATCTATATTTCTGAGAAGAGGTATTATGTACACTATTTACATTATTCGGACTATCATCCTCATCTTTGTCGCCATATTTATTACAACGTTTCGGCCTTTCAGTATCTGTCTATATTTCTGAGATGCGGTATTATGTACACTATTTACATTATTCGGACTATCATCCTCATCATTGTCGCCATATTTATTACAACGTTTCGGCCTTTCAGTATCTGTCTATATTTCTGAGAAGAGGTATTATGTACACTATTTACATTATTCGGACTATTTTCCTCATCTTTGTCACCATATTTATTACAACGTTTCGGCCTTTCAGTATCTGTCTATATTTCTGACATGAGGTATTATGGACACTATTTACATTACTCGGACTATCATCCTCATCTTTGTTGCCATATTTATTACAACGTTTCCGCCTTTCAGTATCTGTCTATATTTCTGAGAAGAGGTATTATGTACACTATTTACATTATTCGGACTATCATCCTCATCTTTGTCGCCATATTTATTACAACGTTTCGGCCTTTCAGTATCTGTCTATATTTCTGAGAAGAGGTATTATGTACACTATTTACATTATTCGGACTATTTTCCTCATCTTTGTCACCATATTTATTACAACGTTTCGGCCTTTCAGTATCTGTCTATATTTCTGACATGAGGTATTATGGACACTATTTACATTACTCGGACTATCATCCTCATCTTTGTTGCCATATTTATTACAACGTTTCGGCCTTTCAGTATCTGTCTATATTTCTGAGAAGAGGTATTATGTACACTATTTACATTATTCGGACTATCATCCTCATCTTTGTCGCCATATTTATTACAACGTTTCGGCCTTTCAGTATCTGTCTATATTTCTGAGATGCGGTATTATGTACACTATTTACATTATTCGGACTATCATCCTCATCTTTGTCGCCATATTTATTACAACGTTTCGGCCTTTCAGTATCTGTCTATATTTCTGAGAACAGGTTTTATGTACACTATTTACATTATTCGGACTATTTTCCTCATCTTTGTCGCCATATTTATTACAACGTTTCGGCCTTTCAGTATCTGTCTATATTTCTGAGAAGAGGTATTATGTACACTATTTACATTATTCGGACTATCATCCTCATCTTTGTCGCCATATTTATTACAACGTTTCGGCCTTTCAGTATCTGTCTATATTTCTGAGATGAGGTATTATGTACACTATTTACATTATTCGGACTATCATCCTCATCTTTATCGCCATATTTATTACAACGTTTCGGCCTTTCAGTATCTGTCTATATTTCTGAGAAGAGGTATTATGTACACTATTTACATTATTCAGACTATTATCCTCATCTTTGTCGCCATATTTATTACAACGTTTCGGCCTTTCAGTATCTGTCTATATTTCTGAGAACAGGTTTTATGTACACTATTTACATTATTCGAACTATTTTCCTCATCTTTGTCGCCATATTTATTACAACGTTTCGGCCTTTCAGTATGTGTCTATATTTCTGAGATGAGTTATTATGTACATTATTTCCATTATTCGGACTATTGTCCTCATCTTTCTCGCCATATTTATTACAACGTTTCGGCCTTTCAGTATCTGTCTATATTTCTGAGATGAGGTATTATGTACACTATTTACATTATTCGGACTATCATCCTCATCTTTGTCGCCATATTTATTACAACGTTTCGGCCTTTCAGTATCTGTCTATATTTCTGAGAAGAGGTATTATGTACACTATTTACATTATTCAGACTATTATCCTCATCTTTGTCGCCATATATATTACAACGTTTCGGCCTTTCAGTATCTGTCTATATTTCTGAGATGAGGTATTATGTACACTATTTACATTATTCGGACTATTTTCCTCATCTTTGTCGCCATATTTATTACAACGTTTCGGCCTTTCAGTTTCTGTCTATATTTCTGAGATGAGTTATGTACATTATTTCCATTATTCGGACTATTGTCCTCATCTTTGTCGTCATAATTATTACAACGTTTCGGCCTTTCAGTATCTGTCTATATTTCTGAGAAGAGGTATTATGTACATTATTTACATTATTCGGACTGTTGTCCTCATCTTTGTCGCCATATTTATTACAACGTTTCGGCCTTTCAGTATCTGTCTATATTTCTGAGAAGAGGTATTATGTACACTATTTACATTATTCGGACTATCATCCTCATCTTTGTCGCCATATTTATTACAACGTTTCGGCCTTTCAGTATCTGTCTATATTTCTGAGATGCGGTATTATGTACACTATTTACATTATTCGGACTATCATCCTCATCTTTGTCGCCATATTTATTACAACGTTTCGGCCTTTTGGGTATCTGTCTATATTTCTGAGAAGAGGTATTATGTACACTATTTACATTATTCGGACTATTTTCCTCATCTTTGTCGCCATATTTATTACAACGTTTCGGCCTTTCAGTATCTGTCTATATTTCTGAGAAGAGGTATTATGTACACTATTTACATTATTCGGACTATCATCCTCATCTTTGTCGCCATATTTATTACAACGTTTCGGCCTTTCAGTACCTGTCTATATTTCTGAGATGAGGTATTATGTACACTATTTACATTATTCGGACTATCATCCTCATCTT
Organism: Acanthosepion esculentum; assembly: GCA_964036315.1. NCBI lineage: Eukaryota > Metazoa > Mollusca > Cephalopoda > Sepiida > Sepiidae > Acanthosepion > Acanthosepion esculentum. The sequence continues at coordinate 17,054,936 of OZ038490.1, read as the reverse complement.
TGTCGCCATATTTATTACAACGTTTCGGCCTTTCAGTATCTGTCTATATTTCTGAGAAGAGGTATTATGTACACTATTTACATTATTCAGACTATTATCCTCATCTTTGTCGCCATATTTATTACAACGTTTCGGCCTTTCAGTATCTGTCTATATTTCTGAGAAGAGGTATTATGTACACTATTTACATTATTCGGACTATTTTCCTCATCTTTGTCGCCATATTTATTACAACGTTTCGGCCTTTCAGTATCTGTCTATATTTCTGAGAAGAGGTATTATGTACACTATTTACATTATTCGGACTATTTTCCTCATCTTTGTCGCCATATTTATTACAACGTTTCGGCCTTTCAGTATCTGTCTATATTTCTGAGATGAGTTATTATGTACATTATTTCCATTATTCGGACTATTGTCCTCATCTTTGTCGCCATAATTATTACAACGTTTCGGCCTTTCAGTATCTGTCTATATTTCTGAGAAGATGTATTATGTACATTATTTACATTATTCGGACTATTGTCCTCATCTTTGTCGCCATATTTATTACAACGTTTCGGCCTTTCAGTATCTGTCTATATTTCTGAGAAGAGGTATTATGTACATTATTTACATTATTCGGACTATTGTCCTCATCTTTGTCGCCATATTTATTACAACGTTTCGGCCTTTCAGTATCTGTCTATATTTCTGAGAAGAGGTATTATGTACATTATTTACATTATTCGGATTATTGTCCTCATCTTTGTCGCCTTATTTATTACAACGTTTCAGCCGTTGTACGGTCTGGCCTTCTTCAGGCGTTGGTTAGATCCAGTGACAAGACCCAAAGAGTATGAGTTCAATACCCGGTTAAGGCAGTGGAGAACTTGGAGACGGGAATTAACAGGAGATAACTGATAACTAACACGCATTAAACATGGTACGTGGAACTAGAACAGTCTACTCCAGTGAGCGAAATAAAGGGTTCAGTTCGACATTCCAACCACCTGAAGAAGACCGGACTGTACAACGGCCGAAACATTTTAATAAATATGGCTACAAAGATGAGGACAATAGTCCGCGTAATGTAAATTGTGTGAGGCTATATCGTGACAAGTTCAGTACTACTAAAATAATGATTACCAGTTTTACTATCCCTAAATATAAAAACTTAAAATCTTCATACACACTGGATTGTATATTAATATTCTTTCGGTTTTATTATTATTACAGTTAGATTCCTCGACTAGTTTCGGCCAACATGGCCAGCATCAGGAGAAAAAAAACTGCTTGTTAGTAGCAGTGAACTACAGAAATGAATCACTTGATGAAGAAAATGAACTTTATCTGTAGTTTTCATTTTTTTTAACATGAATTGTCGTCTGTCCTTGTGTTAGTCAAACAGTCTCTTTTAATTTGTTATTTAAGATAAAGGCTGGATGGATTCATGCTGCGCTGAATTCCCTTGGTCATATTGACAGTTTTATTGGATCTTGGAAAGAAGATGGTGTTTCTGTTAAGTGTGTGTGTGTGTTATTTGGTTCTTAGGGAGTGAGTATGATGTGTGTAAGTGTGTATAGGTGTGTGTATAATTTTGAGGCCTCAACACCTCCGCAAGCATGTCTGTCATGTGTGGGTGAGAAATGTGGGTAGGGCCTGATTTGTGGGGTTATATATTAATTCTATGTTGTTAAATTTGTGATTAAGTCCGTCTGGATGGAGCGTTTCTAGGCGTAGAATCCACTTATCTTCATGGCTTTCTAAAATCTTTCTAATGTTATTTGCTCAGAACTTTTCTATTTTCTCAATTATAGCGAATTTGGCATGGATTTTAAAATCTTGTTGTAGGCGGAAATGTTGTTCTACAGGTAATCTTTCATGGGGAGTCGACTATATATATATATATATATATATATATATATATATATATATATATATATATATATAAATATATATACACTTTCTACTTTCTAGTGGTCGGATCTGACAATTTAATTTATTATCACTCTTATCCTGAAAATTCCTTACATATTTCCATTAGCCATAGTTTTCCCAAGTGAATAAGCGGAACCCAGTATACGTTTTGCAAAGCGCTTCGTTTGGAAGATTTTCAACTTTGTCTCTTCATTTCCATATATAT
>OZ038490.1:16990311-17050311 GCA_964036315.1 Acanthosepion esculentum | reverse complement strand
TTATCCACATGGTAATTTATATTTTAATATTTTCTACTAGCATGTTTCGAATGGAGTCGGGTAAGTTCTTGTGTGTGTTTAAATGGATTCTAACAGAGCTGTGATCGGAGAGGTGTAAGGTAAGGCGTCAGGATAGGCATGTAGTTGTGTGACCGATGTAATTATTTAAGCATTCAGTTTGATTAGAAAAACAGATGAAACTGAGGCGAAAACAATCGTCCAGAGTTCAAGCTCAAAGTCCAAAGAAAAAAAAACTCCAAAACGAGTAAAGGCAAATCCGAAAAGGTTAATATTAGCATTACTACTTCTTTGTAGGCCGATGGTCATGAGGTTAAGCTAAGCTTAACTCAAGTAGTATTAGTTGCTAGGTTAATGAATGTCGAATGTATCCTAGGTATGTTTGCCTGGCTCCTTAGGATTATCTCATATATATATATATATATATATATATATATATATATATATATATATATATATGTGTGTGTGTGTGTGTGTGTGTGTGTGTGTGTGTGTGTGTGTGTGCGTGTGTGACTATGCATAAGCAATCCCAATACATTTGTGTTCCTCGATATCATTCTCGTTGTAACCGTTTTTATTTTGCTATTTTATCTCTCTGTGTTCTCACTATTTGTTTGGAACTGCATAACTTCTACCAAAATACCTTAGCAAATTTTGTTTTGTTTTTTCTTTTAAATTTATTCTCATGGTAATTTTATATTTTAATCCGACATTCTACTTTATTATTTTATAATTCATATAAATAAATGTTTGGACGAATCGTATGGGCATCAGCTTAATTAATGAGAAAATAACGGAGTATATTTTCTTCCTCCTCTGTGTTTTCATATTCAAATCGTCCTTCATTTGTTTGTTATTTGCAATATTTTACGCTTGTACGTACAATGAGACAAACAGTCTGTAGCTGACGATCATTTTTGTCTGATTCTGGAATGTGGAGATATTTATAAAACAGGAATTAATGACGTCAATCAAACGTGTCGGAACAGTTCGATTGGAAATCATAATAAAAAAAAGTGATGGCATTTTAAAAAAGAATATGTAAATCCTCATATCAATCTGCTAAAAAAATTAATTTCATTAAAAAGTTAAATCAATCAAATGGAAAAAAAAGAGTTAATGATAAACAGAAGGAAAACAAAGAGGAAACACGGAATTAAAGCGAGATGTGATGGAAGGTTTGTTACGAGGGAAGTTGTATTAAAGTGAGTGAGGAGAGAGGAGAAAAAAGACGCAGTAAAGAAGGGGAGGAATACGAAAAATAGAAGAACGCTGAATAATAAGTGTAAGGGATTAGAAAGAAAGAAAGAAAGAAAGAAAGAAAGAAAGAAAGAAAGAAAGAAAGAAAGAAAGAAAGAAAGAAAGAAAGAAAGAACAAAAGTAAGAGAAAAGACAAAGAAAGAAAGAAAAAAGAATGAAAGAAAGAAAAAAGAATGTGGGAGAAAAAGAAAGAAAGAAAGCAAGAATAAAAAAAAGAAAGAATGAATGAAAAGATAGAGAAAGGAATAGTACAAGGGGAATGAGCTAACAATATATGAAAGGAACAGAATATAATGAAAAGAAAGAAGGAAAGAAAGAAAGGAAGAATAGAAAAATACGAAGAGAAATAAAAAAGGGCAAAAATCAGAATAAAAAAGAAAGAAGAGATAGAGAGAAAGGACGAAAGTTAAAAAATATGAAAGAAAAGTAAGAGATAAAAAGAAAGAAAGAGCAAAAATAAGAACGAAAGAAAGGAAGAAAGAAAGAAAGAACAAAATGCAAAGAGTAATGAGAAATAAAGTAACTAGTGTTCAAGCACAGTTGGAAAAAATGGTGTGAGTATGATAACTATCAAGATAGCCTGTCCCTGCGCATCCAGATAATAAAAATATCAAGATAGCCTGTCCCTGCGCATCTGGATGATTAGTACCACTCCATCGTTCTGTTCTGAGAAGTTAGAGATAATTGCAAGCTCATTTGCAATGTCGGTTTCCATGATATATGTTGCCGGGTAAGGGAATCTCTGATTATGTTATTAGGTTGAAGCCAATGTTTTGTCTCTCGAATTCCATTGACCAGAACTTCTGTGAACAAATATGCTGCAAGTGTGTCACCTTGGAGAACACCCGCGAGTAATTTAAAAACGCTATGCCTCTATCTGGAGAAAATATTTAAGCTACAATGTTTGGGCCTAAGAGGCTTAAAAGCATGCTCTCTTTTTGCTGGCCTTCATTATGTCTTTATAACTTAATATATTTGTCTATTGTGTATTGTCAAATAGTAATATTAATTGTTTCCTTATTAGGAAACATTTGGCAGTTATTGACCGAGCCGCTGTTAGTTGAAATTTATAAAATCTCTTCCAGTTTCATTTTAGCTGAGTTCCATTTGGTTGAATTAAGTGACTTGACCCAGAGAGTTGTGAGTCCAAATGCCTGACTAGTGTTGAGATGGGAAAAAAAAAAGATCCTGAAGAAGGCCGGAGAGTACAACGGTCGAAACTTCGTGAATATTGCAATGAAGATGAGGAAAACAGTCCAAACAATGTAAATAATTACAATACCTCATCTCAGAAATATAGAACAGATCTTAAAGAAGCCCGGAGCGTATAACGACCGAAACGTCGTGAATATTGTTTCGAAGGTGAGGACAACTGTTCGAACAATGTAAAGAGTGTAAATAATCACGAGATCTGATCTCAGAAATATAGACATGTCCTGAAGAAGACCGGAGAGTACAAAGGTCGAAACGTCGTGAATATAGCAACGAACATGAGGAAAACAGTCTGAACCATGTAAATAGTGTAAATAATTACAATACCTCATCTCAGAAATATAGACAAATCCTGAAGAAGGCTAGAGAGTACAACGGTTGAAACGTCGTGAATATGGCAATGAAGATGAGGACAACTGTTCGAACAATGTAAAGAGTGTAAATAATTACAATACCTCATCTAAGAAATATAGACGGATCTTGAAGAAGGCCGGACTGTATAACGGTCGAAACGTCGTGAATATGTTTGGGAAGGTGACGACAATTGTTAGAACAATGTAAAGAGTGTAAATAATTACAATACCTGATCTCAGAAATATAGACACGCCCTGAAGAAGACCGCAGAATACAACGGTCAAAACGTCGTGAATATAGCAACGAAAATGAGGGAAACAGTCTGAACTATGTACATAGTGTAAATAATTACAATACCTATTCTCAGAAATATAGACGGATCTTGAGTTCCATTTTAGTTGAAAGTTTTTAAGTGACGTGGTTTCTTTCATTTGGTACAGTACTTTGACAGTGATTCTGCAGCGCCAGTGCACAATGATCGAAGAAGCATTGTACTCCATAAGGCCTAGAGGCTTCATTCTCTCCAAGCCATTATTAATCATTCATCTGAAAGAAGAGTTGTATACATTTAACAGTTGTTTCTAAACGGTTGGGCGCTATTCATGCCATCCATATGAGTGTCGATTTGATGATTTCGAATTATTAGATCAATCTTTTCGTTTTGTAGCAACATGCGGTGTTGGGTAAGACTAACTCTAACGCAATCCATTCTATGCTCAATTTCGTTATCTCCTAAAATAACTTGTTATGGCTGATCCATACAATGCGGTATTTGAAGTGTTCAGTATTTACTAATTAAACATGTCGAATCTTTATGCTTTCATTCCAATTACTTATTACTGCTTCTGTTTTAGAAATATATATCTTGAAGAACACTTAGTAGACTACTTGATACAATTCGTAAAGAATGCTAATTCTTTATGCCAAGTTTATTCTTATCTCAGTAATGAATACCTATATCTTCAGCATAGCTCCATCATAATTTCTACAGTCTTCGGTTGTCGGACATTTGGCCGACGTTCATTTAACCGATTGGATATTTAGCCGAAAATATAGTGTCGTAATTACATGTATGTCACACTCTTTATCGTAATCTGCTACATATACTTATATTTATTTACTGTAATAATTTATCATTCTTCTTTTTTTTAAGGCTTTTCTTAAAAATCTATTCTGTATATATGATATTTTACTTCAAGATGAAAAGTATTTTGAGAAAAAACACATTTTAATACAGCAAAAATCTTAAGCTTTTACGGTATGAAAGATGTTTTAATTTCACTTTTAATTATCATTATCTTAAAGGCATGAACTAGCTTTTATCTTACTGTTAAAAACGAATTTACATAATTAGGTGCTACGTTTTAGCCAAATACACTCAAATATTACTAAATGCACGGTGGAGTAATGGATAGCGGCTCGGATTAAGGAATCGGAGATCCGAGTTCGAATCCATTCCACCCACTTACATGCTAATACCCTTGGGAACGGTATGAGTCATCTTCTTCTCCTCCCAGAACCAGGTTCTATAGCCGAGTATGTCAACTGGCCTACCGCAGAGAGAAATGGCAACCTACTGCTGGGAAAAAAATCTGTCTCGTCTGTCAAGTATCGAAAGGTACATGATCGCCTAAGCGTGTATCACGTACAGCACATAACTGACTGAATTTCAATAAACAAATATTGAAATAAGAAAAATTTTAAATTTAGATTAATAATTTAATCACTTGAAATTCAGTGGTAATTATTAGTCCTATTCTACCTTATAATACTGCTAATTAAAATACTTAAAGTATTACTTGGTACGATTTTTGCTTGTACTTTTTCGGTGAAATGTCCGTTCGGCCAAAAGCCCGTCGGCCAAAAACATACGTTTTTAAATAGGTACGTCAAAAAAAAAAGAAAAAGAAAGGAAAAGCCGGTGCCTAAGTATAAAATGCATTTAAAAAATATTAAGGTTTTTATAATATGAAAGATCTTTCAATTTCGCTTTTAATGGTCATTATCTTAAAGGGATGATTTAGATTTTATCTTACTGTTAAATAGGAATTTAAATAATTAGGTGCTACTCTTTACCAAATACACTCACATATTTTCAAAAACACTAATTTCAATAAACCAATATTGAAATAAGAAATCTTTTAACTTTAAATTTAGATTTAGTAATTTAATCATTTGAAATTCAGTGGTAATTATTAGTCCTATTCTACCTTATAATACTAATAATTAAAATACTTAAATTATTGCTGGTTACTATTTTTGCTTGTACTTTTTCGGTGAAATGTCTGTCAGTCAAATGTCTGTCGGCCAAATGTCCGGCCACGACAGTCTTCGGAAGGGAAAGCAAAACGTTTTTTTCCATTAGCAGATTTGTTTGTGATGAGGCATTGAATATTTAAATAATGTGTGCCCATTTATTCATATCTGTGCTTTAACGAAAGTTAATACTGGATATAGTTGTGTTACCTTTCTACTTCCCATAAGTCTCCTCAGCGTGAGAATCTTCGATGAAGATGACCTGTCAGCCTGAAAGACCATTTGGTGTTGCCTGATTAAAGGATCCAGTTATTCCAAATATTGTCTAGCAATATCATCTGGCATTCCATAATTGGAATATTATTATTCTTTAGCTATGGCCCTTCACAACTTCCGAGTCTTCCTAGTAATGTTCGTCTTTTTTTCTACCACCCCGTATTCTGCCATCAATTTACGTAAGCACGCCAGGTAGGGTGCCTGCTACTTCCTCCCGGAATATTAGCAAAACGTTGCCAACTACTGAAGGATGATGAGAATGACATGAGCGGAACATGTGAGCAAAGATAAAGCATGAGGTGCAATGCGAAAGATAAACGAATGAGATAGAGATATTTGAAATTTCCGGCACATATAATGAGAAACAAATTTTCTTGCTATATCCCAGGTTGTTGAGATGAACAAAGACGAATAAAAATAGAAGAAGAGTCTATTTTAACACATAATAAAACAACTTTATTCATTTACTGCCTGAGTACAGCAAGGATATGTTTGAATTTAAACCATGGGATCCACGTGCCTGTCAGCTTATCACCATGTTGAATTCAGAAGTACCCACTCCGACTAGCGGACAAGGGAAGTAATTAAATTGTATTTTGAGTTATTGTCCTTAATAGAGGAAGAAATTAGCTTCCACTATCAGAAGGTTTAGCGAATTTGACATCCACGGGGCAAAGCGGAACTTAGGAAAACATCAAGTAACTTACCTAACGAAATTTTGTAAAAAGATGGTCGAAAAGCGAGTGGGAAGGATCGTACTGGAACGAATATTATTAGAGATAAAGATGTTGGGGAGAGATAAGATCTCCCACGTCCTAAGGAATCGTTTTAATCCACTCTTTTTCATTGAGCCTTGTGCCTGACGAAGGTAAGCTTAACAAAGATGGAAACTAGTTGGAAATCAACATTTTAGTCTCTGCAATCTCAGTATAAAAAGAATAGAGAAAATAAAAGAAAGAAAGAAATTCAGAAAAAAATGCAAAAAGAAAGAAAGAAAGAAACAAACAAAAGAAGTGCACAAAGAAAGAAATGCAGAAATGCAGATAGATAGATAGATAGATAGATAGATAGATAGATAGATAGATAGATAGATAGAAAATAAGAAAGAAAAGAAAGAAAGAAAGAATGAGAGTAAGAAAGAAAGAAGGAAAGAAAGACGAAAGGTGACAGACTGAGAATATTGAAATGTCCAACTGAAGAAAGAATGTAACAAAACAGAATAATAGAATGAAAAAGTGAGAGTGACAAGAAAAACAAACAGAGAGAGAGCAAATCGAAGAGAGTTAAATTTTCTTTTTCTTTTTCGTTTTCTGTTGTTTTTTTTTTTCATTTAGAGAAGATTTTTAGATCGAAATGCGAAAGTCACATGGCATCGGACGGCTGACAGAGTAATTCCTTTCTGACGGCGATTCATTTCAAAACACTTGCAATGTGGAACCTTACGGTGAGGTTGTCAGGCGGGAGTTGAGTTAAAGTTACAAGTGGGAGGCACAAAGAACGAAACTGGAGTGTTCAAATATCGAGATAAGGACCTAGGCAGTTTGTTACGATGGCAAAGCTGACTGGTCGATTGTCTCGGAAAGGGGGGGGGGGTCGATAGATCGGTTTCTTATAGATTGGCATCTGAGAATTTGTGCTCTCTTCAGATGGGAGGCTATCAGTGTCCACAGTCATTGGGCATGTTTTTTGATGATCAGAGAGAGAGAGAGAGGGGGGAGAGAGAGAACGAGAGAAAAGGGAAGGAGGAATGAAGCAGACGGTGTTGAGAAGGCGAAGAGTAATAAAAAAAAACTTCAAAATGAACCAAGCAGATCGAGAAGTGTCCCAGGAAATCTTAAAATCGTGGTCCTAGTAAAGTAACAAGTAGCTGTATATTCTTGATTTCATCTTCCTCTCTAAGTAAAGCTATAACATCATTCCTTCTCTTTCAACGACCCACACTTCGTAACGCCCACCACATGCACAAATACATACACATGCACACACACATATATATATATATATATATATATATATATATATATATATATATATATATATATATATATATATATATATATATATATATATATAAATAAATATTTATATATATATTTAAATTCCTATATATTCCTATATTTATATATATATTTAAATTCCTATATATATACTTATATATTTAAATTCCTATTTATATATATATTTAAATTCCTATATATATATATATATATAAAATATTATAATATTTTAATTATAATATTTAACATCGCTACACAAAAAAATAAATATATATATAAGACTTTTTATGTTTATGCGTTCTTTTTATAGATACAAATATTTAAGTAAATGCTGTTTCATAATAAGCAGTATTAATAACATTTACCGGCCTGAACGTCCGAGAAATTTTCATATTCGTTCTCCGACAGGAATCGAACCTCTATCCTATACAGAACAGTCATATAGCCTGACGTGCCTTAACCGATTGAGCCACAGAGGATCGTTCTGTTAGCAAGGTCGAATTTACTGCTCTTAATCATAATTCTCCATGATTTTCTCTCATACATTCATATCTGCTCAAAGCGTATCCAAATGTAAATAAATGACGTCAGACATTATGAAATAGATAAAAAAACGTATAAAATACAAAATAATAATAAAATAAAAAGAATGTATAAACATAAAAATTGTCTTAAAATAATTTCTCCATTTCATAATGTGTGAAGTCATTTCTTTTCATTTGGATACGCATTGAGCAGATATGAATGTACGAGAGAAAATCATAAAGTATTGTGTTTAAAAGCAGTATAATCGACCTTGCTAACCGAACGGTCTTTTGTGGCCCAATCGGTTAAGGCACGTCAGACAATATGACAGTTCCGTATAGGATACAGGTTCGATTCTTGTCGAAGTTTGCATATTTTCTATGAAAATTTCTCGGACATACAGACCGCTAAATGTTGTTTAATAGTGTTTATTATTGAGCATTTACTTAAATATTTGTATCTATAAAAATAACGTATAAACATAAAAAATGTCTTAAAGAAATAATTGTCGGACTTTGTCCATTTCATATATATATATATATATATATATATATATATATATATATGTGTGTGTGATAAAGTGCTCAAAATCAGAGACAGAGTGTATGTAAATATATATAAAAAGTGAACATTGAAGTCAACACTCAGAGGCGACAGGCTTTTTCATGCTAGACGCAATCGTCAGGCTGACGATTGCGTCTAGCATGAAACAGCCTGTCGCCTCTAAGTTTTGACTTCAATGTTCACTTATATATATATATATATATATATATATATATATATATATATATATATATATATATATATATATATATATATATATATATATATATATATGTATTATAACACAATAAAAACATGTTGAAATCGCTATACAATAGCATTGATATTTCAATACTATGATTGTACTTCTTCAGCCGATAGTAACTGGAGATTAAATGAGTTTTAAGGAAATTTAAAACCAAATTGTTACCCCTTTTCTGAAAGTTAGAGCTGGGGAGGGATATATGATCAGAATCAAAAATGGATTTGTGGGTATGTCTTGATTAACCAATTAAATGTCAGATCTACGCTAAATAGAAGAGTAAGCTAGGTGGATGGAGGTGGGTGAGTTATTTTTTCATGTCACGATAAACCGGGACATAGACATAACATTATTGACGATTATATATATGTATGTATGTGTGTGTGTGCGTGTGTGTGTGTGTGTAATTCCTATGACGATATCCTACATACGATAGCAAGATCGGGGGATATTGGAGTTTTTGAGGAACCTGGAACCACCTCTGAAATGCTGTTGCTCTCACTATGGGCAAATAGTGACCCCCACATAAAAAAACGACAACGAATGAATAAAAATACATTTTAATAGTACCAAAAAAAGTAATATATTTTTATATATAAAAAAGACCAATGCATATCGTAAAATGAAAGCTATACATTTCATCTGTAGTTGAAGACATAAAAAAACAACCAAACAACCATCTTTAATGAACTTTCAGAACATTAATCCATATAATATCGTACATTTTTTAAATCAAACTGTAATATAACTACAATATAAAACACATGTATCACCGACTATAGTAATAATGTCCATACAAACAAGCGTAGACACAAAAGCTAAGTATCACCTAACATGTATTCTATTGTAAAATCAGAATAACATATATTATTATTACTTCAACGCTTAAATTTTCCCCTCATATACAGGGTGCGGCTGGTATTTGAAGACATTTTATGGATTAGTAAAAAAATTGCTGAACAAATGAATATAATATTTGAGGGGTTTCCACCTTTTTACACAAATGGACTCACCCAGGGTATACATATACTACTGCCAGTGAATGCCCAGAGTCGGTCGAGTAGAAGACAGTCGGAAGAAGAGTCACACACAGAGACACGGCAAGAGTCCCAGTCATGAGCACGTAGACTCAGTAAGAAGTCAGACAGCGATACGTCGATATCAAAGACTATATATATATTTCTCTACTAACCTGCGTTCCTAGAACTACTAACCTGTATTACCAGTTTCTATTATTACGTTAATACATTTATTTTCCTATATTCATTCTTGGCGTTTGTTATTATTTGATACCGGATTTCATCCCGGAATCCACAACAATAATTTTATTTGATTACAAACAAGTAAACATGAAATTTAGTAAACTATTGTTTAATTTTATTCAATAATACCACCACTAGCATCAATAATTGCCTCTACACAATGTCGAAATCGGTTGCAAGTTCTGATTAATTGGTCCTTATTTATGTCATACATTACTCGAACTATTGCAGCTTTAAGAGAGTCTTTGGTGTTATGAGGCTGTTTATTAACCTCCTTCTCAACAACGCTCCACACATAGTAGTCTAGTGGGCTGATGTCTGGAGTGTTAGGAGGCCAAATGTTGGGTGTGATGTGGTCGTACAAATGGTCAGCCATCCATTCTTGCAACTCTGAGGAAACGTGCAATATCCAAATCGCTATGATCAGCCTTTAATGCCACAATCACAGCATGCCTTTTTCATTTCATTTGTTATCATAGGGTTTGCCATTCTTGATTTCGGAAAAATAAAATCATTAGAAGTTAGTAGGAAGCAGTATGAATCTTAAATCTGCATGTCCTCAAATACCAGCCGCATCCTGTACAGTGCTGTTCGATAAAATTGACTCACCTTATCCTTTGAATTTAGCTCATCTTTCGTTACATCGGAGTCTTCTACGGTGAAATTTTTTGTAATAGTGAGCCCATTCACGTCTCTTGGCTGTGTTGGCTTTGTTTATTAGCGGATTAAACCTTCGTGTACAAGATTTGAAGCCTTGTTCTAACAGCCACCGACGGACTTTTGAATAGGCAGGACTAACACCTTGATCTACGCTTAGACTGGCTGCAATTTCTTGACTAGTTCTTATGTTGAGCATTGATTATTTTATGTTGAGCACTGATCTGGTTAAAAACTTTGTTATTATTATGAGCAAAAAACAAAAGATATTTTAATTATTAAACTACCTTTATATATATATATATATATATATACACATATATATATATATATATATATATATATATATATATGTGTGTGTGTGTGTGTGTGTGTGTGTGTGTGTGTGTACATGAACAGATTCGCTTAAAATGTATATACCATGATGAAAAAATCCCGCCAACTTAGCAAAAATCAAATGATAATTTTATTATTAAACTACTTTTATACATACCTACATATATATATATATATATATATATATATATATATATATATATATATATATATATATACATATATATATATATATATATATATATATATATATATATATATATATATAATATGCATGCACAGATTCGCTTAAAATATGCAATGGAAAAAGGCCCCCAACTTAGGAAAAGCAAAATTTAATGTTTTTATTAAAAGGAAAGAACAAAGTATTCTTTATTATTAAATTATATTTTTAATCCTCTTTCTTACGTTCGAATTTTGCTTAAAACTCTTGTTTTTTTAGCGTCAGCCGGTATTCCAAAGAATTAGCAGAGGTAATTTTAGTGTGTTTTTTTGCGGTGAAAATCCGTTGATTTGGAAATTCTTGCAAAAATCAAATAATTGTCAGAATTTAATAAACTTTAATTACAAACGAATTAAATTATTTTAGAAATGTTTCAATTTTACAAAATCTTGTTAAAAACATTTTTACATCCACCTTCACTTCGAGAAATTATTTTTTGTACTGTTTAATATTTATATCATTGATACGCAAAACTCATTGAAAAATAACTGATCCGTTTTTTATAAAACAGGTGCCCCATTAACCGAAAATCTGCTTTGAAACGTAAAATTAAAAAAAATGTAATAAAACTAAGCCATTTCGTAAAAGAAATGGGTGACGTTTCTAACCGAGGTTCATTCGGGATTTCGGGTTTTTCAACCTCATCTTTCTCCACGGTGACCCAGCCGATACTGATCGGGTTTCGATTTTGTTAGCTACAATATTTTCCATCCTCCTGATCACACACTGCGACTCCTCTTGCCCAATCCTGCGCTCTTCCATAAAAAAGTGAAGTAACCGCAAGGACAGTTTCTATCTGGTAAGGAAAATCGGATCACCTGGGATATGATCACGCTGTTGAAATAGGGTAAAGGATGGTGGGCAGGTATTAGATGATTACAGGCCCATAACTCTGCTAAACACAGAGTTAGAGATTATTATTAAATTATCTTTTTAGAACATTCAAATTTTGCTTAAAATTCTTGATTTTCTGGCGCCAGCAGTCTAGGGGTGCGGGTTTTGGCAAAAGTTAGTATAGGAAATCATAGCGTCTTTTTTTAAGGTGAAAAACAAATTAACTTAGAAATTCATGCAAAAATCAAATAATTGTCGTATTTTAAGGAAATTATTTTCTCTAGCGTTTAATGTTTATATTTGTTGTAGTAGAACTCCTCGGAGAATTTAAATCATCAGTTTTTTTTTTCTTTTTTGTAAAACGGGACACATAGTTACAAATATCGTTTTGAACCGTAAAAAAAAAAATAGAAATAAAATTAAGATTTATTTAATTATAACAGTTTTAATTGCTTTTTTGGATAAGATATAATATGGGCACTATTGTCTTAAGAAAAAATATTTTCAAACAAATAATGAACTTTTACAAGAATTGTCTTCAATATTTTAAACATTTTAATTAGTAATATTTATAAACTTTTAAATGTTTTAAATTTCTGTATTAATTTGTATCGGTTAGGGGATATTCTTTATTAACTAAACCTATATTTACTAATCATAAATGGAAAAGCTTAATACAATTCAGCGAACACCAATATTTGAATAATAATTTTGAATTTTTCTTGTATATAAACGTGATGATATTTGTAAATACGGGCGTCCATACATGAAATTTTCAGCGATAACTACAGTAAATTCGAAGCCGAATTACTTAAAATTCAGTAAAACATTAGATTATGGAGAATATTTTCTTAAATTTTTAAGATTACTAGGTAGTTAAAAATTGTAAAATAAGGCGCTCACGTTATATTCCTCAAGCAATTTTTACAGATAAGTCCACCGCAGAAAAAAGTTAGATAAATTTTCGTTTATAAGTCAAGCTGTGAACCTGTCAACACCTTAAATAAACATCTCCAGCCATGTTAAAAATATATTTCTGCGATATTTTAAACTTAAAGTAATATTTGTTTTCAAATCGGATTAATTAAATTTTAAGTCAGCTAATATTCCTCAAATAAAGTTTCAGAAAAGTATGCTTTATTTTTGAAAGATTGTTTTTAATAAAAAGAATTAAATTGTGATGACAGATGGCTAAAAATGACACTAAAGCCTGCGAGTTTTATCGATTAAAATTAATTCCAGTCCATTTAAACTAATTTTGCAACACAGCAATGAATTTCGTTTATTCAAAACAATAAATTTAATCTATCAGTGTGAAATTAAAACTAAAATAAAATCTTCAAGAAAGATTTTATTCATTTAAAAAATAATTTTAGACCTTAGATATCCCTTTTCTTCGGATGTACCTACCGTTAATCTTTATAAGTCAATAAATATTAATATTTCTTAATTTTAATCATTAATCTTTATTATAAGTCAATAAACACAGTATTTACTGTCATTTAAATCGGGAGTACATTTCTGGATCACCCTGTATATATATATATATATATATATATATATATATGTGTGTGTGTGTGTGTGTGTGTGTGTGTGTGTGTGTGTGTATATATATATATATATATATATATAGAGAGAGAGAGAGAGAGAGAGAGAGAGAGAGAGAGCTGTTCGATAAAAGTGACTCACCTGATTTTTTTACTAAAAATATTTTTTGTCTATTGTTTTGGGGGTTAAAATAATTTTCAATCTTACTAATATAAAGACCCCTTCCTGAACACCTAGGAAAGAAGATTATTCGCCCTAAGGTATTCTATTGATAATTATAAATTTGGATTCAGGATAAAATAAAGTGACTCAGATATCGCATTCTAATGATTAAACTGGTAAATTTAAAGAGATTTTGACAAAATGTTGAAAACTATTTTATAATACACTCAGAACAATATTCTAGAGAATTCTAGAACAGCTTAAATTAAATTTAGCGTATTCCAGAATATTCCAGAAAGCTTCATACAGCCACTCAAGTCACTAATTAGATGAAAGGGTAAAAACACGCATCAGAACCACTTATGGCATCTATTATTGCCCTCTCAAAAGCAGGCAAGTCTACGAGAGAAATTGCAGAAATTGCTATAACGTCGCAATCAACTGTCTCTCCAGTGCTTAGGGCACATAATGATGCCACTCCTGCTCCAAGGAAGGAAACAAGGGGACGAAAGAAAAAAATTGATGATAGAACTGACAGGGTAATCAAGAGAGAATTTGCCAAGAATAGGATATAAAATAGGAATGTTCAACATAAAATAATTAATTCTCAACATAAAATAATCAATGTTCAACATAAAATGATCAGTGTTCAACATAAAATAATCAATGTTCAACATAAAATAATCAATGCTCAACATAAAATGATCAGTGTTTAACATAAAATAATTAATTCTCAACATAAAATAATCAATGCTCAACATAAAATGATCAATGCTCAATATAAAATGATCAGTGTTTAACATAAAATAATTAATTCTCAACATAAAATAATCAATGCTCAACATAAAATAATCAATGCTCAACATAAAAGGATCAATGCTCAACATAAAATGATCAATGCTCAACATAAAATGATCAATGCTCAACATAAAATGATCAGTGTTTAACATAAAATAATTAATTCTCAACATAAAATAATCAATGCTCAACATAAAATAATCAATGCTCAACATAAAAGGATCAATGCTCAACATAAAATGATCAATGGTCAACATAAAATGATCAATGCTCAACATAAAATGATCAGTGTTTAACATAACATAATTAATCCTGAACAGAAAAATAGGTAATAGAGAACATGAAATATTAAGGAACAACGAAACACACACAATATTTTATGTACGCACCTAAATTTATCCCGTGACTGACTGATTCATGTGCTGGACACAATTTACAAGTGGTATTTTCTTGTTATAGAGATTGGAATGTATCCCATTGAATAATTAACATTTATATTTTCCTTTTAGGGTGAAAGTAAATATATTGGGTGTCCATAAAGTCTCTTGACAATTTAAAAATATATTACAAAGACTACTGATGAGATGTTTTAAACAGAATTGTTCTATATACTCGGTACTTATCAAAGTTTTTAATGACATTGCATTTGTGTATTCCAGATATACTGCTGATGAAAAAGGTACTCTTAAATGAACTCCTAAAAGTACCTACTCCTCAAGAAAAGGCAAAGTGTGTCAGTTTTTATTGAAACAAAATTGGATACGCAGATTCAGCAAACTACAAGACATGAATGCCCCTCCCCCGGTTAGACAGTAAGATGGACTACGCGTTATTCAACACCCACAGGCCTAACCTGTGGTTTATACTGCAACTATGTTGAACAGGTCTTAGTTAAAGTTTATGCGAAAGAGCTTGTTATCTACCGTGATCAACAATTTGAACAAGGCTAGAACGCTCTCTCTATATATATATATATATTGATATATATATATATATATATATATATATATATATATATATATATATATATATATACCAAGTATGTGGTGCAGTTCAATTTACATTACATGAATCATTCATACAAAAAACAGATATTGAGGTTAATGATATAAATGACGAGAATCCATCTTCGTAAACAAATTTAATAAATTACATTAACCCCGAACATGTAGATGAATGTTATGATCCCTGTTTATAAACTCCAGTTGCATAAGGTCTTTTTTTATTTTTTCACAAGCTTTCCTCTGTCCATACAGACATCATCAGGTATGGACATAGATTTGTTTTTTATATCATTATATTTATATCATTAACTTCAATATCTGTTTATTGTACGAATGATTCATGTAATATATATATATATATATATATATATATATATATATATATATATGTCGTAATAATGTGTGAGTCTAGAACAAGTTCTGACCAGGTACGACATAGTAAAAAACGATTCATGATCCTTGAAGCAATACTCATACAACAAAAAAGCCCTCTATAAACAAAAACAACTATAACTTAAGAAACCGCATCTTCAAATGTATGTAAAAAATTGAATAAAATAAGGACACGCAGACGGCACACCTTAACTAAGTCACAACTCTATTTGTCTACTTCAAAGCAGACGCTAGTTCTACAAAACTCACCATTGGTCATTATCTACGCTGATGATGACTCGAAAGTTTGGACCACATTTCTTCCAAAATAAACATTGGTCAATTTCTGGCGGAATGTCTTCCTTATCGACCAATAAAATGAATGGAAATGAAACATTATTAATAATAATAATCGCCGTCGTCGTCGGCATCCGTCCGTCTCAGGAGACGATGAAGTAGCGCTGTAGGTGCTGGCGACAGTGCACTACGAGCCTGGGCGGGATGTATAGAGAACTAGGTCTGCCCGGACGTCTAGTTCCCCACCTCGGCCTTGCTAGCAGAGTCCAAAGGAGAGGATGAACCAATACAGTTTGGTACCAGCTCGGCTGCAGGAGTTGCCGGAAGGCAGCACAGAGTGCCGTCCATCCGCCTTAGGGGCTCCACCTCGGATTTGTGTAGGGTTTACTCCTTAACCTTTTCTTCTCCCGAAGATTTCCACAAGGCAGTGGAGCTATTTAACCCATAGCTGAGATTTGGTTCATTGGAACCAGGGCTTGTCCACACACAGGTGGGCCTGCATGCCGCATGTTAAGGGACCCAAACTTCTCCCCCGTCTCCTGTAGTTTAGCCCAAGTCCGCAAGGTGCTCGGTTGCCATGTGTCGCCACGAGGAGGCACTACATAGGGCTTGCTGGTCGAGAGGCTATATACTGGCAGGGGAAGATTTACGCACTCATCTCCCCTTTTCGCATTGCTGCTAGTCAGCGGCGATAACTGAAAGCGAGAAGCGACAAGCACTACCACTACAAACTACCACACCGCACTAGACGCATCACAACAGCCGTTAGACAAATAATAATAATAATAATAATAATAATAATAATAATAATAATAGCTGAAATTAAGCGAATGGACGCCAAAACGAGAAAGTTTCTCACTTTCTACCGCATGCATCATCCCAAAGCTGATGTTGATTGTCTGTATGTGCAGATGATCCGAAGGAGGTAGAGGATTAGTTCAACTAGAACTGCCCTGTTACTTGGAAATTACAGAAGACTGAATTATGGTATGTGTCAAAGAACATGAACGTAGTAAGCGTCTTTACTCCGTAATAAAGGAAGCCAACAAATTCAAAATGGATTTTCAAATAGGCGCAGAAATACAAGTGCAGCACGGTAAACCGGCTGAAGCTGCAAAATACTTCAAAAAGAAAGCAAAGACAGATGCAACCAATAAGATACAGAAACAATGGCAAGATAAACCGCTTCATGGCCAATACTCTGCCCGTACCAAACAAGCTGAGGTAGACAAAAACCGTACCCATCAGTGGCTACGTAGTGCAGGGTTGAAAGCTGAAACTGAAGGTTTTATCCTTGCTGCGCAGGACTAATGCTTGTTAACTAGGAATTATCAAGCACATATATTAAAATACTGTGTTAGTCCAAAATGCAGATTATGTGATAAGTATCCCGTAACAATTGATCATCTTGTATCAGGTTGCACGATATTGGCACCCACTGAATATAAAACCCAGCATGACAGAGTGGGCCAATATCTGCACTGGAAAATATGCAACTTCTACGGGAAGGAAACTGAAAAAAAACTAGTATGAACACCACCCAGTTACAGAGATAGGACTAGTTACAATTCTATGGGACTACACAATACACACTGACAGAACATTCAAAGCCAACCGCCCAGACATTGTTATTAGAGACCACAAACAGAAAAATTGCTTCCTTATTAATATGGCAGTCCCTGCAGACTGCAATGTATCTTTGAAAATATTCGAAAAGCTGTCAAAATACAAGGACCTTGAAATAGAAATCTCAAAAATGTGGCACATGGGAATATCAACAACCCCTGTTGTGGTTGGAGCCTTAGGATTGGTTGGAAAAGATTCCAGTGGACTAATTGAAGGGATTCCTGGAAGTCCATTCCTCAAAGAGATACAAAAAGTTGTTCTCACAAGTACAGCCCACACTTTACGAAGGTCTTTATCTATACTTTTTTTTTGTTTTTTTTTTTTTGTCAGTGGAAAGTGTCATAATGCCATTTCTAACCTTAAGTCCCTGGGCGGGACCCGGAAAGAAATGTGTAAACGCCAGAAATCAAAGTAAATAATAATAATAATAATAATAATAATATAGACTCATGATATTTCCACTATAACTATCATTGTTAAAATGTATATATTAAAATGGAATGCGGTTAAAAAATCTTTTTTCACCAAATTAGGCACCACACATGAATCAATATAAACGGGTGTCGTCTAGATATAATTTCGGATCCTTCTTGAATTAAACTCGTCAATTTATTCGATATACACTAGAAAATTAATTCGGATCTCATTTTTGGTTTAAAGTACCTTCGTATCTTGCTAAATTTTAATAAATACATCTAGGGTATGGAAATTTAGGGCTATAGATATATATTTTCGGATACTTTTACTGTAAACTAAACTCGTATATTTAATAGATATACACTGGAGAATTATTTCGGATCCCTTTAATTTTACTTTGGTTTAAAGTACCTTCGTATCCTGTTAAAATTTAATGCATACATCCAGGTTATAGAACTTGCGTCTAATAAAGTAAACAACATAATAAATGCATGACATACATGGTTATCAACAATTCAATGTAGCACTATATATCCGCATATTCCCACATATACAGACGTCGCCATAGACTCCCAAGTCGGTATCTACGCTGACGACACTACTATTTACTCCAGCCTCAAGCACAAATCTACTGAGGCGGACAAAATTAACCTGGCAGCTCAAATTGAAAAGGACCTCCAATCGGTTGTGGACTGGGGAGAGAAATGGATGGTCAACTTTAACGCCTCTAAAACAAAACTGCTCTCCATTACCCACCACAAGGACCCATCCCTGCATCCCATCAGAATGTCTGAGGACCAACTTCTCGAGAGCTCCTCTCTGCGGCTGCTCGGTCTCACGCTGTCCGCTGATCTGAGATGGAACAAATACATCGAGTCAATTGCGTTCTTTTTATAGATACAAGTATTTAAGCAATTGCATCATCCACCGCAAGAAAAGTTGGTTCCCTGTGCCGAGCCAGGAAATTCTTCTCCCCGGAATCGATCCTCCAAGTCTATAAGTCTGCCATTTATGTTCTGGGGCCCCCGCGTGTTGCCTCAGGGTTCTTGATAAGATCCAAAGACGGATATGCAATGTGATTGGCCCTGATCTGTCATCTCGTCTGCAGTCGCTCTCTCACAGACGTGATGTTGCATCGCTCTGCCTTTTCTACAAGTACTTCCACGGTAATTGCTCCGATGAGTTGCTTTCGCTTGTCCCTAAGCCTCGTGAATTTAAGCGTCCTACGAGGCTGGCATCCCGTTCCCACCCCTTCACCGTTGAAACTGTTAGATGTAGACGTCTTTTCTACTCTAATAGCTTCATGTCTCGCACATCTCGCCTATGGAACTCCCTTCCCTATTACTGTTTCCCTGACAAATACAATCTCCAACGGTTTAAGTGTAGCATCAATCGTCATCTCCAATTGCCTTGATCTATCCACTTCCCTTCTCCACTTCCTGACATCTTTTATTCCTATCTGCTCTCGCTCTATATCTTCCGTAACCCCCCTGCCTTGATCGACCCTCCGTCCTTCTCTTTCTCCACATCCCTTCCTTTACCACTCCTATCTGCTCTTCCTCCAACCCTTCTGTAACCCCATGCGTGATAGTGTCCACCGGTCTTGCTTGGAGTGATACGCTTAAAAAAAAAAAAAAATATATACATATTCTCCACCCTTATATGATATTACCTACTCTTACATGATAATAAATTTGATGCTTTCTTTTGCCCACCCCCTCGATAAGATAACAGTATTTCTTGATTTTAACCTGGAGTAATTTTTATCGTTTATATGTGGTTTGCAAGTCTGAAAGATTGAAAGCTATTTATATAGCTTTCATGAAATAAAAATTACTTCCGATAAGTGTTTGATATTAATATATATATATATATATATATATATATATATATATATATATATATATATATATATATTATGAATAGTATTGTATGAATGAACATTTGTGTGACTGAATTTATATATTTGTGTGCATATAATAGTAAATATATTGAAATACACACAGATATTGTAAGTACATTTCTGTATGAATACCGCTGTATATCGCTATGGATATATATATCTGGCTCCTGCCCTCTCCAAATTATATAACTACTGCCTCAATGAATCTTGCTTCCCAGCCTGTTGGAAGTCCTCATCTATTGTACCTGTCTTTAAGAACTCTGGAGACCCTTCTGACTCATCTAACTACCGTCCCATCAGTCTCCTACCACTCTTCAGCAAAGTCTTTGAGGCTTTAATCAACGCCGAAATTGTTAATCACCTTATATCCCATGATCAGCTCTTTGATAAGCAATATGGTTTTCGTTTTGCCCGTTCTACGACTGATGTGCTTACGGCCATAACTGAAATTGTTTACCAAGCACTCCACAACAACAGATAAGCTTGTGCTGTGGCTCTAGATACCTCTAAAGCATTTGACAGGGTCTAGCATGCCGGCCTCCTCCGTAAGATTAAAGGATATGGAATTTCAGGTTGATTATTTGACTTAATACGATCATTTCTGTCAAACCGTATAATGAAGCTCGTCCTTAACGGATTCTCCTCCAGATCCTTTCCCACGAACGCAGGTGTTCCCCAATGCTCTACCCTGGGCCCTACTCTGTTCCTTATCTTCATTAACGATCTCCCCGATGTCATCAGTTCCCAAGTAGGCATCTATGCTGACGACACAACTATTTACTCCTGCCTTAATAGCAAGTCTGGTATCGCTGACAAAATTAACCTGGCCGTTAGTCTCGAAAAGGACCTTTAATCGGTTGTGGACTGGAGCAGGAATTGGCTGGTTAACTTTAATGCCTCTAAAAGAAAACTGCACTCTATTACTCACCAGAGAGAACCATCCCTGCCACCCATTAGAATGTCTGACGCTCAACTCCACCTCTTTGCGACTGCTTGGTCTCACACTGTCCGCTGACCTAAGATAGAAAAAATACATTGAATCAATTGCTTCATCCACCGCAAGGAAAGTTAGCTCTTTGTGTCGCGCAAGGAAGTTTTTCTTCCCTGAGTCCATCCTTCAAATATACAAATCAACCATTCGCCCTTGCATGGAATACTGCCGGCATATACGTTCTGGAGCCGCCGCTGTTCGTCCTAAGGTCCTCGATAAGATTAAGAGACAATGTGGTTGGTCCTGATCTGGCATCTCGTCTACAGTCGCTTTCTCACATACATGCCGTTGCCTCCCTCTGTTTTTTTCTACAAATACTTTCATGGTAATTGCTCCGACGAGCTACATTCGCTAGTTCCCAGACTGCATGAATTTAAGCATGCTACTAAGCTGGCATCACGGTCCCATCTATTTACTGTCGAAACTGTTAAATGTGGCTGTCTCTTCTACTCCAATAGCTTCATGTCTTGCACCCCCTGTCTGGGAAATTTCCTTCTTATTAATTGTTTCCCTGATAGCTATAATCTCCAACTATTCAAATGTAATGTCAATCGACATCTGCAGATGCTCTGAACTATACCCTGCCCTTCTCTTCATCCTTTCCTCCATCCTCATCCTTTTTACTCTCTCGCTCTCACTCTGTAACCCCATGCGTACTAGTTGCATCCCGCCTTGCTTGGGGTGAAATATATATATATATATATATATATATATATATATATATATATATATATATATATATATATATATAAAGACATTTATATATATTATGTTTAACGTTCTTTTTATAGATACAAGTATTTAAGCAAATGCTCTATTTTATAATAAACAGTATTAAATAACATTTACCGGCCTGAATGTCCGAGAAATTTTCATAGAAAATGTTCGCTCTCCGACAGGAATCGAAACTGTATCCTATACGGAACCATCATTTCGCGTGATGTGCCTTAACTGTTCTGCCACAGAGGAGCGTCTGGTTAGGAAGGTCGATTTTAAGTTTAAAGATAGTAAAATCGACATTTTTTAGATAGATATGTACAAACTAAGATAGATAGATAGATAGATAGATAGATAGATAGATAGATAGATAGATAGATAGATAGATACGAACGGAATGAGATAGATAGATAGATAGATAGATAGATAGATAGATAGATAGATAGATAGATAGATAGATAGATACGAATGTACCAGATAGATATGAACAGACTGAGATAGGCAGATAGATAGATAGATAGATAGATAGATAGATAGATAGATAGATAGATAGATAGATACGAATGTACCAGATAGATATGAACAGACTGAGATAGGCAGATAGATAGATAGATAGATAGATAGATAGATAGATAGATAGATACGAATGTACCAGATAGATATGAACAGACTGAGATAGATAGATAGATAGATAGATAGGAATGTACCAGATAGATAAGAACAGACTGAGATAGATAGATAGATAGATAGATAGATAGATACGAATGTACCAGATAGATAAGAACAGACTGAGATAGATAGATAGATAGATAGATAGATAGATAGATAGATAGATAGATAGATAGATACGAATGTACCAGATAGATAAGAACAGACTGAGATAGATAGATAGATAGATAGATAGATAGATAGATAGATAGATAGATAGATAGATAGATAGATGAAAACAGGACTAGATAGATAGATAGATAGATAGATAGATAGATAGATAGATAGATAGATAGATTGAGTTATAAGTAATTGCCGTTTTGGGGACCAATTGTAATGACCATTGGATCATCCATTCTAGTAATCATACGTGTCATAGACAGCACTTTGCAATGTTGTCATGGAGATACTAAAGTTTTCTTTTTTATCATCAGGAGAGTGTCAAATCTGATCTTGTTAAGATTATGTTTACCAATTATAATTCCTGGTAGGACTTCTAGATCTGTTAAGATTTGACTCGCTGTACAGGTTGAATATATCCAGTGAGAAAACATACCCTTATTTTCCGTCTTTTTTTATATTTTTGTGTTTTCTTGCTCAATTCATTTTTATTGAAAACACGGCATATTTGTCTGTAAGCTGACAACTCTTAACAAAAGTACCTGTGTAGTGAGTTTAATGTTCTCTGGATGTTTCATTTTTCTTGCGCAGTTTCACGCTTACTTTTTATCATACGACAGACACTGGAATATTGTGTGTGTAAAATAAAGGAGTATAATTTAGGTTTAAAGATTAGAAAAAATATTTTTAAAAACATCTGGTTCGGTTCGGTTCGGCATCCGTCCTTCTCGGGAGACGATGGAGTAGCGCTGTAGGTGCTAGGCGATGGAGTTACATGCCTCTGGTGACTGTGTAGTCTCACTGTGGAGCGGCAGTCTCTCAGGCACTTGGCGCAGATGAAGCTGGATGACACGGAGACGGAGGCTGCCCTTGCTTTTCTCCTGGCTCTCTTTGCTGCCTGCTGATCTTCCCTCGCGGCTTCTGCAGTCGTAACGCCGTCTCTGACTGTGGCTCTCCAAAGCTGACGGTTGTCAGCCGGGGCTTCCCAGGTGTTGGGGTCGATGTCTCGTTTGCAGACATCCTTGAAGCGGAGCTGAGGTCTTCCAATTGGGAGGGACCCCTCACAGCTCTCCGTACAGGATGAGTTTTGGGATGCAGCCGATGCCCATGCGGCGTGCGTGCCCCAGCCATCTGAGACATCTTTGGCCGAGCAGCGAGAAAAGCCTGGGGATGCCGGCACTTTGCAGGACCTCTGTGTTAGTGACCCCTCTTGCCACTTAATGTGCAGCAGACGTCTGAAGCAGCGGAGGTAGAAGGTGTTTAACCTCCTGTCCTGACTGGCGTAAGTTGTCCAGGACTCGCTGCCGTACAGGAGGGTGCTGAGAACACAGGCCTGGTAGAGCTGTATTTTGGTGTTCTCCGTCAGCTGGCTGTTGTTCCGGACGTGCTTGTTACAAACATACCCCAAATAATAAACAGCCCCACAGGTTGTTGGAAATATATCGCATTCCTGAAATACGATATAAGTGGTAGGGTAAGGGTCACAAATGTCGAAAAAAAAGAAGAAGTGAGATGAGGCGTTGATTTTTCATTCGTCTGTGAATTGACGAATCAGCAGGCAGCAAGAAGGAAAGATTCTCCCACCTAAATTTTTCAGTAAGAATTTCCGCCTCGAGAAGAACAGGTGTGCCGGCAACTGCTAGAACTAGGAAGTCACTGTCACTCACTTTTCCCTCTTCGTCACTGACAAGTTGCCAGCAAAATTTCCCTACTAAGGATGATAAAATTACCAAGTATAAAACATCTGTTACGATATTTGTATAGAACAAACCAAAAACACTTCCCCTCGTGAAAAGTGGGGGAGGATTTTATTTTCAGCAAGAAACAGAGACAATGCAACTTTCGATATGTTGTTCTGAGCACAGCTGTGGAAACTAACATATCAACTCAACCAAATATTGCCAAACTCTCATAAATCATTAGGAAAGGCAATATTTAAAATTTTAAATTGTTTATGCAAGCAAAAAATACTTTAAAAACAACTCCTTAGATTGTAAAATCGAAGCAATAGCATGGCGAATTTCTGCTGGCCCTGTTTATCCAATGGCAACAAATACTGAAAAAAATGTCTCACTAATGTTTACCAAATATCAGGAGAAAGGAATCATTCTTCCCGATGTCAGCAGGTGGCCTTCTTGTTCCTTCATGTCTTTTAACCTTTCTATTTCTAACGGGTTTCATTCCTCACAACTGACAATAAAAATTAATTCTTCTTCGACGCCATTTCAATAGAAAACATTTTATTTAGAAAGAAAGCTTTTGACGTCAGTTTTTTCGTCGAAGACGACCTACTTTTAAAAATACTTAAAACTCTAATTGAACGAGAGAAAATGTACAAAAACACACAGCATAACGTTTTATGATATATATATATATATATATATATATATATATATATATATATATGGTCTAGGATAAGGACTACTCTGAATTCAAAACCTGCGGAGGGTCGTTTGGCGACCCTGTGGCACGTAGTGCACCAAGTCTCTGTATTCGGCCCTTCAAAAAGTGTGGATGATTCTGCACAAAACCTTCACCACTATAATCAAATCAAATGTGCTGTTGTCGGGCTGTCGGTTTCCTAGGAACTGATCTGCTTGACTCTCGTACGTCGAATTCGACGGGAGAGTCGATTATATATGAAAAATAAGTCCCTATTTTATGTATGAGTGGTCAGCCAGGCATCCTTGTGACTTGTTTTGTTTGTGATTTGCTAAAGGAGCAAGTCTACTATAATAAACCAAGACTTTGGAAGAACTTGAAGGGCGAATGCAAAATTTACGTCTTCCATATCACAAGAGTTCCTGTTGAAATCAGTTGACGTGATTCTTGTGCGGCTGAATAAGTTGGTAGCGAAATCTGGTGTCCATATCGAATTTTAAATAGAGCCTCATGTGAAACACTTTCCTCCCATATCCATTTCTTGTAACTATTATAGTTAAAAATGAATTATCTCTATCTATAAAAAGCAGGATGTGTGTGTGTCTGTGTAACGAAGGCACGGCCGCAATTTTCGACGGATTTGGACCAAAATTTACATGCACATGCTCCAAGTAAGTTGAAAGGCCAAGACCGACGTTGCATTTCCCAACTCCCATCGATAGTGGAAATAATCGATTTTTCATGCTTCTACGGCAGTTTTCATGTAGTTTGCGGCCATTTTCTACTGGCCAGAGTGAGAGCCAATAGCTGGCTGCCACGAATAGGCAGGAAGATTCTATTAGTCAGCGTGAGAGCCAACAGCTGACTGACACGAATGTTAACTAGCATGCAAAAAATCGATATATGCATTCGTCACAAGTGGGAAAAATTTAAATCTGCATGGCACTTTACTCCAATTGGCTCATTCTCTTGCTTAAACTTAACGTTGATTTTGATTCCGCAGAACTAGTTTGGGTGTGAAAAGTATTTTTGTTAACATTCTTTTTTCATTCGGTTTTTCCAGTTACGAGTCCTTTTTTAAAGCTGATCGTTTTGTGGTCATTTTGTTTAGTTATTTTTTCGTAAGAGATTTAATCTTTAGCATAGAGCTTAGAAAAAGTTCGCAGCGTGAGAAGTAAGGCATGTAGCAACATCAGCACGGCAAAGGGCACTCCTTTAAAGGCAAGGAAGGGCAAAAATATTTTAAGTCAAGTGATAGCGATTGCTGTATGAGTCGTACGATTTTTTAATCAAGCACGGGCAACACTGGGCCATGCTGCTAGTAGGTATTCTAAAATGGCCAATTACATTTCAATTACACAGACTATATATATATATATATATATATATATATATATATATATATATATATATATATATGCGCCCGCAGAGACACATACATCAACATGAAGCTTCCGACCCTATCGTGTTCAGACACTGCTTCTCGTCTGATTAAGTAATGTTGAACTTTGTCAGTGACTAGATTTATGGTCATTCGGGAATACCACGTGCTGTAATCTGGGATTTGAGGAAGGTGTTATGGATGAAGGCTCGGAATTAGGAATCAAAGCGCCGAGTTCGAATTCCAGTTGGATTCGTTCTACACATCTATCATTAGGTAATGTATGAATCCGCCTCTTCTCACTCCAGCTATAGGTTAAATAGTAAAACGTGTATCAGAAAATCGTTGTTATCTCCAGGAACCTCTTACAAAAACCTAAATATGTTGCGGCTTTAAATACCCTAAAAAACGGTTGATATGCATTAAAAACAAATCATTCTGGGAGACACTCAAATATACACACACACACAAACACACACACACATATATATATATATATATATATATATATATATATACATATATATATAAGTATAGAATTGGTGCATAAGGAATAAATTCCAATAACCAACAAATACTATTCTTAAAAGTGTGCTCAATACAGAGTAGAGCAAACATAATTATTTATTCGAAAATTATAACATAAATATGTTATAAAATCACTACAAAAATAGACATTTTGTTTCAACAATTCTAGTGCATTATCAAGTGATTGTGTTGAATGTAGATTTCAGAACCAGAAGTGTTGAAACAAAACGGCTATATTTGTAGTGATTTTACAACATGTCTATTTTATAATTTTCGAATAAATAATTACAAATATATGTGTGTGTGTGTGTGTATGTGTGTGTGTGTGTGTGTGTGTGTGTGTGTGTGTGTGTGTGTGTGTGTGTGTGTGTGTGTGTGCAGAAAAATAGGAAAGAACACGTTAGCTAAATAATCCGGAGTTCTTTAGAAATTCTGTTTTTATTTTTAAAAAGACAGTGCTCCATACAGACGTAGAGCGTATATTATAATATTTAAAAGAAAAAATATGATTCCTTCGCTACATAAGAGTTCTCATGTTTCAAAAACGAGAGCCGAAACCCTCAATATAATTATGAGTTGAATTATCGAGTATCGAGTCCTGTTTCATCTTCAAGCGAAAATTTAGGAATAAGCTGTCTTGTGGTTTGCGTGTGTTTATAAGTATGGCCTCTTGTAATATTAATTATTATGGAAACGGCTGGGGACGGCCATATTGGTTAGGTGGTCGAAGAGTTAATTCTTATCTACAGACCAGTCACCTTCGTGACCCTTTGTGAAGTCGTCAAAAAAACAAATTGTAGTCCAGTACAACACGTTTGTATAAGAAATAGCCATTTGACTAGACAAATAAATAAAGAGATTAATAGATAGATAATAATAAAACAGAACCCTCTCGACACTTACGACTTGCCGGCGCGCCATAAAATAACTTCTCCCACTAAGCCGTCAGCGTACGGTACGGGATGAGGGTGAATTTTAGCGTGTTTATTTTTAGATTCAGATAAACACACAGTGACTGATAGTGACTCAATTCTGTCGAAGAGTCGTGCAGTATTAGCTTAATATATATATATTAAGTTGCATGGATAGTATTTTGTAACATCGGGTTTCACGCGTTGGTGATCATCAGACAAACTGGTTTATTTAAACAAACAAAGAAGAAAATTCCCCCACTGAACCGCACATAAATAATCAAACAAAATAAGCATAAATAGATACAATTTTGAAAAAATAAAACAGTTTGTCTGATCATCGCAAAAACGTGAAACACGGGGTTAGAAACTACTACTATCCATGTAACTGAATATATATATATATATATATATATATATATATATATATATATATATATATATATATATATATATTAGGAAAATTAATAAGAAAGTGGGAAAATTTCCACTAAGTACCGCCTAATATATATATTGTCACTCACAGGTAGTACGACTCGGTTTTCATGCACAACGCAATCTTCAGATGTTGAATTGAGGCAGACCGTCACATAATTTAAATTTTAATCAAAATATCTTCTTAACGCAATGATGGCGGAGTCTATATATTATATGAGAATTAAACTTTGTTTTTTTTTTTCATTTTTAAAAATACATATATATATATATATATATATATATATATATATATTGCATTTAAAATAGACGAGATTGGTATTTGATATTTAAATTAAATAGGGATTAATATTTTATATTTAAAATAAACATCAATTATTCGTATTTATTAAAACATATATATATACATATATATTAAATCGTGAACTCTCCCGTCATTGATCGACGCGGGCTGTTGACCCGCTCCTAGCGGGGTCCCTTTTACTACATATGAGGGTCAGGCAATTTATTTCCCAGGTGTCGGCAGCCAGAAAACCTGAACATATGATTTGATTATAGTGGCGAAGTTTTTGTGCAGAACCAACCACACTTTTTGATGGGCCCAATACAGAGACCTGTTGCACTACGTGACACAAGGTCCACAAACGGCACACCACAGGTTTGGAATTCAGATTTGTCCTTCTCCTAGACCAGTTGTCATTCAAGGCTATAGAACCCAGTCTGTCCTGCTATTTACCCATAGCTGGGAGGCGAGGAGAAGAAGTGGATCCATACCTTTCCCAAGGGTAATAGCACGTAAGTGAATGTAATGGATTCGACTGGAATTCGAACTCTGTTCTCCACAATCCGAGCCGTTATCCCTTACTCCACCGTGCCTCCTATATATATTATATTAAATAGGCAGAACAAAAACTATATAAATTTAAAAATAATAATAATTTCTGTTTAAATTTGGGATTTAGACAGGGTGTCCATAAAGTTCGCTTTGCACTTTAAAAAAATGTTTAGTGCACAAGAACTTTATGGACACCCTGTATTTTATATTAAACATAAATAGGGGTTACTATTTTTTTAAATTTTGTTTAGTTTATGGTACATGGATTTTATGAATTTAAGCGTAATGCTAGTAAGGGTCATCTTTTTACTGTTGAACTTGCTAGATATAAACGTACGTTCTACGTTTACAGTTTCTTTTCTCGATTGGGAAAATTTCTTCCGGCTTTTTGCTTCCCAGTCAACTCTTAAAAATTTAAGTGCAATGTCAACCATTATCTTCTGTCTTCTTAATTCTTTTTCTTTTATTTTCCTCTCTCCTTAATAGTAGTTTATCTCATATTCTCTAACACACAGTAGCCCCCTTTGTGTCTTAGTGGCTTTATTGCCTTGCTTGGGAGGAAATTCAAATGCAATGTCAATCATTATCTTCTGTATTCATAATTCTTCTTCTTTTATTGCCCTCTTTCCTTAATAGTAGTTTTTCTAATATTTTCTCACACTCAGCATCCCCCCTTGCGTCTTAGTGGCTTTATTGCTTTATCTTGGATGAAACGATTAAATGAAATTCTTTTATTTAATAGAAATACGATTATCCAGAAGTAATACTGAAAATTACAGAGACGGAGCGAGTAAGCAACAAGGAAGTCTTAAAAGAAATGGTAACTGAAAGAACTCTTATACTAAAGACCATAAAAAAAAACGACTAAAATTCTTTGAAAATTTAACCTCTTCCACGCCAATTATTTTGTAGAAAACGTTTCATTTTCAGACGAATTTTTCTTATTTGTTTTTAATTTAGTAACTAAGAAACTGAGGTACCTTGAAGTACCCGAGCCGTGGCTCACATCTCTTCCAGATCCATTATTTGACACTTAGAGTCGTTTTAAGTTCAGAAAGGCCCGTCCTGGGTAAGACGATAAACTACATGCGGCAGCAAGGTCTCTGATCAGGAGGTTTTGAGGAGCGTGGAACTATATCTTAATTGCTGGTGTTCCCATCTCTACACTGATCCGGGGTAGTAGCATCTGTTAGGGTCCCAACTGGGGTCAAACATGTGAAAATAGGTTTAAATACCAACGATACATTTTTTAATAAAAAAGTATTACCAGCAATACATTATTACCAGTAATAGTCTTTTAGTAAATAATATTACCAGCAATACATTTTTGAAAAAAATACCACAAATAAAAATATTGTCGGCATTAAGTAACCCATTGCTGTAGATAAGCCTTAAAACAAACTAAACCAAACCAAACCAAACCGGAAGGCTTCAAATAGAATCCAGATCGACGTATAATCACGTTATTGGCTGGTTTTGTACATTTTTTTTTTAAATGACTTTCTATAAATAAAAAAAAACGTATATACACGTTTACGCCGGGGAAGTGTTAATGAAGAAAGAATACTTAGAGAACTTATCACGGAACATAGCGGAAGACAACGAGTCACTTACATGACGAGCTTCTGTGAATGAGTGGAGCGACGAGCGACGGGAGCCATTAAGATAGGGAGAAATCTGCTAAGAGACACACACGTTAGTAAGTTATACAGAGCCATGAACGCCTCTGCCCTGAAGTTCTGAAGGGACGCAACACGCAGAAGATAAAATAGACATGCACTGATGAAGTGCTAGGTAAGGCTCGAAAAGTGATAAATTGGCAACGCTGTTCTGAATGTAGCGAGCATTCCAAACAGCGCCAAAAAAAAACTAAAAAAAAAAACAACAATAAAAACAGTAAGTTTTTTAAAACCGTGATTACCGTAGTTTTGAAGCGAGAGTTCACTGGATACATTATCAACGACTCACTACGTTTTTTTTCCTGTATGACGATTAGTCTGTTTTCTATCAAACATGCCTATCAGGGTCGCGCTCTCGCAGTTCATCCAGTGTCGATCGATTCCACTGAACTAGTTTATTCGGGTCAAACCCTTCTCTTAATCGGTAGCAATTTATTCTTGTCTTTAAGAATTCACTCTGTGTCTCTTTGAGCTCTCTCTCTCTCTCATTCTACATGTGAGGAAATTCGAGATCGCTTCACGTTTCTCTTCATCAATCTCAGTTTGCTCTATCAAAGTCGAATTTCACGAAACCTTCGCAAATTTCTATTTGCATTTTCATCTCTCTCTCTCTCTATCTATCTATCTCTCTCTCTCTCTCTCTCTCTCTCTCTGTCTCTCCCACATAACATTCCATGGATAGTAACCTCGACGTGGTGTAATGGTTAGCGTGCTTGTTTTCTTAGAACAATTGCGACTGAGTAGTGAATTCGCACCTTGCTGGGTGCTTCACGCTTTCGGCTTTGTTCGACATCTAGGCCAGGGGTCGGCAAACTTTTTGGCTATGTGCTGACTTATGGTTTTAATATCATCCAATGTGCCAACAGCATCCGTAGTTTTATACATGTCAAGATCAATATATCTGTTGTACAACATATTTTATATAGTAATATATACAATAATACGTAAACCATATTAACAGAAATAAACTGCTTTTAAATGTTTGTAAAAGTATTTATCATTAATGGTGGCCTTGTCTTTACATGGTGTTAGCATTAATAAAAGATTCAAGTTCATACAAAAGTTTCCTTGTCTATTAATTACTGTCCTTATTAGCGGTGCTCTTAGAAGATGAAACAAGAAGGGAGTCCAACAGTTTTGAAACAGCTAACTATCTTCTTTGCGTTGTATTGGTTCGAACTTCGTGATATCATTTGCGGCTGCGTGCCGTTGGAAATTGCTTGGCGTGCCACGTGTGGCACACGTGCCGTAGGTTGCCGACCCCTGGCATAGAACTATGTTGAGAAGATCTTAATGATCAGTTGTTGAACAAGGCCATTTCACTAAAACCCTAGACCATGATGACACGCGAATTCGGGCTAGCGCCATCATTGACTGTTTCCAAACAGTCTCGGCTACCCCAAATGCTTCACAAGTCTTGAGTCAACCCGACGCATGGTTTTCAGAAAATTCCCCATCAGTGCCGCACGCTGGGATCGTCTTCACGGGCCAGTATTATCAAGAAATCACGGTGAAAACCAGACCCCGTTTATTGGCTGACGCTCCAACCCCATCGCCCGTCTTATATTAAGAGCTATCATTTAAAAGACAATTCTCCTATAGGGCAGGGGTCAACAACCTTTTGCTAACTATGTGCCGACTTAGGGTTTTTAAAATCATTCAGTGTGCCAACAGCATATGTATTTTTATACAAGTCACGATCAACATACAATATATCGCCTCAACTGTGAAATTAAATATAAATAAATACTTTCACAAAAAACACCGACTTTTTTTCTTTTAATTTGCAACTTTTCAGTTGTTTTATCCATATATTTTATATAGATATATATATTATATATACTTTAGTATATATTAAAATTGAAACAGCTAAATATCTTCTTTGCGTTGTAGTAGTTATTAGTTCGGACTTTATTTGCAGAGGCGTGCCATTGGAAATTGCTTGGCGTACCACATGTGGCACGCGTGCCGTAAGCTGCCGTTTCCTGATCTAGTCAACTCTTAGATAATCACCATAGCATTCTATGCATGAGCTTAAGTACAGTTACACATGGGCACCCCGACGCGGTGTGATGGTTATCAAGCTTGTCTCGCTAGAACAATTACTCCTGAGTAGTGAATTTGACCCTCAATGGTTGCCCCCTACTTTCGGCCTTGTGCCACATCTAAGCCACGCTTGTAAATTCACTAATTGTAGTTACACATAACATTCCACGTGTCGGTCGTTCGGTTGTCTAAAGAGTTAAACTTAAAAAGACATAGGAATATACATAGTGGACAAAACTACCATTGGTCGGGCTGGGATGGGGAGAGACAAGATGCGCCACTATCATAACATTATATAATGAGCCTTTACGATCTACTGCAAATAGCTTTCAGTAGATTATGCGTGTGAAATATAAAGTTGGTGCCAAAACTGATTTTAAATCTGTCTGATATCGACCTGTTATTTGACAAATAAGTGGACGTGAGAGTTTTGCCCTACTTGACGTTGTCTCAAGGGTTTTGCCAGGCGCTCTAATGATTTTTATTTGCGGACATTAAAAGCGAGATAGCCAAGCCAAAGAAAACAGGATGAATGCTTTGTCACATCTGGACAGGCGCATCTGCTGCGCATTTAGAGATTCTTGATAAAAATTCGAAGAATCTGCAATATTACCAGTTCTGACCTGACATAACGGCTTCAGTTACTTTCCCATCGCCATAACGTTGCCTCACTGTGCCTTCTATCTATCTATCTATCTATCTATCTGTACACACACACACACACACACACACACACACACACACACACGCATATATATATATGTATATGTATAGATAAGAGTTTGTAACCCTGGGTGATCGCAGAAGCGTGAAAACCCAGGGTCACAAACATATCCATACAACTGAATATATATATATATATATATATATATATATATATATATATATATATATATATATATATATATATATATATATATATTCATGGTAAATGTTCTGATTAGCTTTCTTTGTTTATCGAATTTAAAAGCAGCTCTACATTGGCAGGTCTCTTCATTGATTCTTTCTCTCTTCATCGCTTTCTTTCTTTCTTTAGATTATCTTCTTTACTTTTTGATATGTCCCGGAAAGGGATATATTTGTTCGAAGTAGCTAAGTGGTTTTGGCTACTGTAACTGGGTAGTACAATCTAGAAGGTAGCCGTAATCGACTGGTACTCGTCGTAGGCAATATGATTAGGCGATAGGCGTAGGCCAATAGGCGTCGTCAATGGCTCAGTTCAATGGCGTACTACACTGGCGTACCTCTACATCAGCCTGTATTTATGGCTGACACCAGCCAATCATATTCCTGTGAAGGGGACACAGGTGTATGCATATTCCTTACATTACTTTTCCTCTTCCATTTCTTTCCTCCTTTTTTTTTCTTTTTCTTCGTCAGGTTTCTCTATTTCTCTTTTTATTGCATTTTTCTTTCTTTCGCTTTGTTCATCCTGTTTTATTTCCTCATCAGGAAATACGCCCACATCCACTCTCTCATTATGTCATTCTCTCCCTTTCTCACGATTATTTTCCTTTACTGTCTTTCTTTTTCCTTCCTTCTTTCTTCCTTCCTTCTTTTTTTCCTTCCTTCCTTCCTTCTTTCCTGCTTTCTTTCTTTCCTTCTTTCTTTCTTTTTTCCCTTCCTTCCTTCCTTCCTTCTTTCTTCCTTCTTTCTTTACTTCTTTCTTTCTTTCCTTCTTTCTTTCTTTCTTTCCTTCTTTCTTTATTTCTTTCTTTCCTTCCTTCTTTCTTTCTTTTTTTCCTTCCTTCTTTCTTTCCTTCCTTCTTTTTCCTTCCTTCCTTCTTTCCTTCTTTCATTCTTTCCTTCTTTCTTTCCTTCCTTCTTCCTTCCTTCTTCCTTTCTTCCTTCTTCCCTTATTTCCTTCCTTCTTTCTTTCTTTTTTTCTCTCATTCTTTCTTCTTTCTTTCTTTCTTTCTTTCTTTCTTTCCTTCTTTCTTTCCTTCCTTCTTTTTTCATTCCTTCCTTCTTTCTTTCTTTCCTTCTTTCTTTCTTTCCTTCCTTCCTTCCGTCTTTCTTTCCTTCCTTCCTTCCTTCCTTCCTTCTTTCCTTCCTTCTTCCCTTCTTTCTTTCTTTCTTTCCTTCTTTCTTTTCTTCCTTCTTTCTTTCTTTCTTTCTTTTTTCTTTCTTTCTTTCTTTCTTTCTTTCTCCTCGCACTCTTTTTCTATCATACTTCTCTTTCCTTTCTCCCTTTTTCTTTTCATTCACATGCATTCAATAAACCAATTTTCTTTTAACCCATATTTTTCCTTTAGAATTATTTTTTCCAAACTCATAATTTCTTTCTAACTAATTAAACCAGAGAAAACAAAAGCCTTTCATTTTATTTGTTTTATATTCGACAGTGAGCCATTTTGAACTTAAAGTTTTTTTCTCTCTAAAGAAATTTCTTCACAACACATGTTGTTTTCAAAAAATTACAAACACCTGTGTCACTTCTTCATTTCATTCTTTGTCTCTTTTGCCCCACCCCAAATATTTCTTCATTGGATGAACCAAGATTAAAACGCAGAATGTTGGGTGTGACTTTGTTTCTACAATCTGGTTTCATTTGGTTTCAAAAAATACTGTATTTGATAACAAGAAAACACACCCTCGTCATTTAAGCTCAACCCACCGTTGGGGGGGGGGTTCAAATGCCCAATTAAGTTCTTAATTTAAAGTATTGAAGATCAAGTATTGTGAAACAGTTAATTTTATTTTGAAACGAATTACCGTAATTTAAAAATAATACGCACCCATAAATAATACGCACCTCCAACAAATTATGCCAAAATTAAGAAATATATCTGTCCCTATGTATAATACGCATCTATATATTTTGTCAACAGAAAACAAAAAAATAAATACGAAGACATTTTATTGACCTTAATATTAAGAATAAAATCAAAACTAAGCGGCTAAAATAATATTGAAAATTACCAGCGGTTTTCTCGATAACATTTTATTTAAACAAGAGATGCGCAAAAAATGGCATGACTGGATATTTTCTGGTGTTCCGAGTTTTACTGCTGATGGCACCAGGAAAAACCAGAGTTGGAATTTATTTTAAAATGGATTCGGGAATCTTGGGATTCCGTCAATGAAGATGTTATACAGACAGTTTTCAAGAAGGGTTGTCTCACGACAGCCATGGTTGGCTCTGAAGATGACATCTTTTGGCAAGAGAACTGTTGTGGATTCCGGGATGAAATCCGGTATCAAATAATAACAAACGCCAAGAATGAATATAGGAAATAAATGTATTAACGTAACAATACAAACTGGTAATACAGGTTAGTAGTTCCAGGAATGCGGGTTAGTAGCAGAATATATATACAGTCTTTGATATCGACGTATCGCTGTATGACTTCTTACTGAGTCTACGTGCTTGTGACTGTGACTCTTGTCGCTACGTTATTCTACTGACCGACTCAACGTTCCACTACTACTGCTACTTACTATTCGGGTATTCACTGGCATTAGTATATGTATACCCTGGGTGAGTCCATTTGTGTAAAAAGGGGAGACCCCCTCAGCAAGAATGAAGAGGCCGAAGATAATTTTGAACAGGATGAAGATAATATTGGGAATGATAATTTGTTTAATGACAATTTAGATATTGATTCTATAATAGAAATGGGGATGATGATGAAGATGATGAAAATTAAAATTTCAATAAATTCTTAACTTGATATCCTCTTTTCGTTGAAATTGGTCTTTTTATAGATTTTTTTTTTTAATTTTTTCGCCAAATAAAAAATGCGGTTACTAATAAACATAAATTTATTGAAAAAAAAATGTTACGATCATTATTGTTGGATTTAAAATGAAAATTGGGATAATATCTTTCTTATTTTAGAACAACAAGTACGTATTTATTATTATAAATCAATAACGCAAAAATATTTTTGTTCTAAATTCTCGTAAATAATTCCTAAAGATTTCTGAATCTCTGTTCTGCCAAAAATTTAAACATGGTCGTCAAGTACGTTGTACGCTGCTTTCCTCAGCGCCTCTTGTCTTCAAACGCCCTGTGAGTTTCAAATCTCTATACCATCTTTCCTCAGTATGTGCCCTGGAATATTTAACTGTCTCTTTCTGATTCTAAATACAAGAATCAAAATTTTCTTAGGGATTATATGAAAATGTATTAATAGATTAATTAATTAAAACAAATATGAGATTAAGATTCGACATCGATAATTATTGTGCCTTAATATTCCTGATTAAATAATATATATATATATATATATGTAAATATATGTAGCGATTTTCCAAGCGTAGCTTAGATGTGGCAAAAAGGCTGAAAGTATGAGGTACACAGTGAGGATCGAACTCACTTTTCAGTAGTAACTGATCTAGCAAGACAAGATTGCTAACCATTACACCACGCCGAGATGTCCATATATGTAAATATATGTATGTGTGTGTGCGTCTATATAAAATTTCAGATACTGCATATCTGTAAATGGATATCCTCTCACAATCCTTACCCTTGATACATATGTGACCTGCTTTATAAATCACTATCGGGACATAAGTCCTACTTAAGATTATCGCACAAAATTTCATAACTGAATCAATTACTGACTTTTTAAGCGTTTCACCCCAAGCAAGGCGGGAAGCCACTAGCACACAAGGGGTTACAGAGAGTTGGAGCGAGAGCAAATAGGAGTGATAAAGGAAAGGATGAAGAGAAGGTTAGGGGATAGATCAGGGCATCTGGAGACGTCGATTGACATTACATTTGAATAGTTGGAGATTATAGCTATCAGGGAAACAGGAAGAGGGGAGGGAGTTCCATAGGTGAGAGGTGCGAGACATGAAGCTATTGGAGTAGAAGAGAGGGCTACATTTAACAGTTTCGACAGTGAAAGGGTGAGGGCGGGATGCCAGCCTAGTAGAACGCTTAAATTCTGGGAACCAGCGAAAGCAGCTCATCGGAGCAGTTACCGTGAAAATATTTGTAAAAAAGACAGAGGGAGGCGACGGCACGTCTCTGAGAGACCGATTGCAGACGAGATGCCAGATCAGGGCCAATTACACTACATATCCGTCTCTGGATTTTATCAAGGACCTTGAGACAAACAGAAGGGGCTCCAGACCATATATGGCAGCAATACTCCATGCAAGGGTGAATGGTTGATTTGTAGATTTGAAGGATCGTCTCCGGGGCGAAAAATTTCCTGGCGCGGCACAGGGAGCCAACCTTCCTTGCGGTGGACGAAGCTATTTTGCTTCCAGTTTTCGTAAAACATTGTCATTGCTCACATATTAAGCCCGTGGTAATCTTAGCATCCTTCTGTAGAACCACATTTCTGTTGCTTCAAGTCTCTTCTAAATCTGTGAAGAGTTTGTCAAGCATTTACTTCTATCTACGAGAAGTGGTATTACATTACAATCCAGTATTTATTTCTTTGTCTTTAACATTTTCCCGTGTCTTAGTAATTTGCTTAGCTTTTCGAACGCTTCGCTTTTTTTACAATTTTAATACGCTTTCTTATTACGCTGTCACATTTTCCGTTTTAAAACATTTCCTATGTATTTCATTTCGGGGACTTGCCTGATTTTAGAGTCTGTATTTCGTAGTTCGCATTTTGAGATTTTCCTCTTGTTGACAACGATATGTCTTTTTTAATTTATGGGGCGTGATACTGACAGTCTCCATGCAACGTTGATTGCTATGTTCCCAGAAACTTGAGCTGCGAAGGCTTTATATACACAAAATCTCACAAGTAGATAGATAGATAGATAGATAGATAGATAGATAGATAGATAGATAGACATGAACTGACTGAGATAGATATGAATAGATAGATAGATAGATATGAACTGAATGAGATAGATAGATAGAGAGAGAGATATGAACTGACTGAGATAGATATTCATTTACTGAATACGATAGGTAGATAGATGCATAGAGAGAGATGTGGACAAAATGAAATAGATAGATAGATAGATAGATATGAAATG
Organism: Acanthosepion esculentum; assembly: GCA_964036315.1. Taxonomy (NCBI): domain Eukaryota; kingdom Metazoa; phylum Mollusca; class Cephalopoda; order Sepiida; family Sepiidae; genus Acanthosepion; species Acanthosepion esculentum. The sequence goes on along the minus strand of OZ038490.1, from coordinate 17,011,481 downwards.
ACTCAGACAGATAGATAGATAAATAGATAGATAGATAGATATGAACTGAATGAGATAGATAGAGAGATATGAACTGACTGAGATAGATATTCATTTACTGAATACGATAGGTAGATAGATGCATAGAGAGAGAGATGTGGACAAAATGAAATAGATAGATAGATAGATAGATAGATAGATAGATATGAAATGACTCAGACAGATAGATAGATAGATAGATAGATAGATAGATAGATAGATAGATATGAACTGACTGAGATAGATAGATAGATAGATAGATAGATAGATAGATAGATAGATAGATAGATAGATAGTCACTATTTAAAATTTTATAACGGTAGACAAAGGTTCTTGTAAGAAATTCCACTCAATTTTGACGCTCATAATTTGGTATGAAAGCAAAAGATATAAAAGATGAAACTAAATACTATTAAAAAAATTATTAAAAATGGACATGCTTCGTTTCAGAAATTCAGACAACTTTTGATTCTGAATCTTCTTACATAAACAAAGGCAATAGATGCGGTAATATATTTGATTCTGGGTAGCTGATATGAAATCTAATCGCATCAGCTTCACTCCCCTGAATCCAATTTCTCCATTTCGGTATTATCTATTCATCGAACTAAGCCTCCATTGGCTGAGAACGGCACCTATTATTTCATCAAAGGACGACAACGAATTTAAATCAGACACCCTCTACGAAGTTTCATGGCCTGTGTTGACAAAGTTGCGATATAAATACATAAAAAGGATTTCCATCATGAAGTGCATTTTCAAGATACTTGTATGGTAAGAACGACTTGCCAAGTTAATCCAATCGGCAAGCGGTGGGATTGCTGTCTGTATATCGCCTCCATTGCAATTCAGTAACACCAGCTGATAAGGTTTAACATAGATCTGTTTATGAACAACGTTAAAGCGATATCACATACCTGCGTATATAACACAAAGGGTTCAGAAAAGTTAACCGGAAAAAAACTAAGAAGGAATTTATTTATTTTTTATAAATGACATTTGGCGAGATTTTTGGCCATTGGGTTGAGCAAGTAATACTTCATTTCCAACATACACACTTTTAGTGATCTTCCAAGCGTAGCTCAAATGTGGCACAAGGCCGAAAGTGTGGGGCACCCAGTGAGGATCGAACTCACTACTCAGTCGTAATTGTTCTAGCGAGACATGCTTGCTAACCATTACACCACCTAGAAGGGCCCACACACAAAATTTCCACCTCTCTTTTTCTCCCCCCACTCCACAAATATTATATTGATTTTTTTATTTTTCTTTCGTCCTCTTTTAATATAATTTTTTTTTCCTTTCCTTTTTTCGTCCTCTCCTTCTTCCTTTTGTCTAGACAAATTGACTCTATTTATAAAATCATTGGTTTTCAGAGATCAATATTTTTTTATATATATTCATGAAATAAATTATAACCGAATGCATTTTTAAGGATCGCCTGTGATTAATTAAACGCACAAAAAAATTCATAATTTCCTGTTTCCAAGGATACAGAGAAATCCAATCATTCAGACAAGGAGTGGTAGCGTGTTCATTTTTATTAACTTTTGTTGTATCAGTTATTAGTTACTTCATATATATTGTATCAGTTACTAGTTACTTTATATATATATATATATATATATATATATATATATATAATAGTGGACTCTCCCGTCGGTTTCGACGTATGAGGATCTGGCAGCTTAGTTGATTCAGTTATGAAAATTTGTGCGATAATCTTAAGTGGCACTTAAGACCACCTAGTTATTTACAAAGGAGGCCACATATGGAGCAAGTGTGAGGATTGTGAGATGAGATTCATTTTCAGACATCCTGTATCTGAAAATTTACATAGACACATACACACACATATCCAGGGTGTCCATAAAGTTCGTGTGTTCTTAAAAAAATTCATAACTTTATTTGTATTTGCGATAGAAATAATTTCTAAAAAGGATTAGAAAGAAGTAACTCTATATTTTGTAAGGTTTTATTGAAATTTCATTTAAGTTTCCACATGTCCTCCATCATTAGCAATACAAAGGCTAATACGATTTTGCAGTTCACGGAAAACATTTGCCAACTGATTTACAGTAATGCCTGAAATTACCTGAATATTGCGTGGTGCATGAATCTCCGACTCACGCTACCGGTGAAGGCATATATATATATATATATATATATATATATATATATATATATATATATATATATATATATATATATATATACTAGCAGAAAAGCCCGGCGTTGCTCAGAGTTTTATATAGTTAAATTGCCTTGGGGTTTGAATTACGCACGTATCCACAGTTTTTGAGGTCACTGATAGGCCGGGAATCTCACTGGTAACAAAATCAATGAGATCAAGGGCAACCGGTTGCAATAGGTGGCTGCTGTGTTGCTGTTCCGTGCTTACCCGAAGATTGCCACCTGTTCATAATCGGTCAAGATTTTTAATTCTGGCAATGTAAAATAGTGGTTGCGTTTTCATTGTAGGACTCGCCCCATTACTATTAAATCCATAAGTTTTCCCAGTTATGTCTGTGATTGTAATCCTGTCCGGGTAGGAGTTCACCCGTTATCTCACCCATTTGTGGTTGCAAGTAAACGTTATAAATAAGTCTGGTCACCCATATTGCCTAACGTATGTCATAGCGTCTTGCGTGCGTTCATGCATGTAACCCCCACCCCCCGCTCAGTGTAGGTTATTTTAGCTATACTTAAAACTAGGTAAATCAAACTTTATAACATTTTTTACAGATTATTTCTATCGCAAATACAATGAAGTTAAAAAAATTTTTAAAGTGCACACTAATTTTATGGATACCCTGTATATATATATATATATATATATATATATATATATATATATATATATATATATATATATATATATATATCATTGTTGTGGATTCCGGGATGAATCCGATATCAATGAATAACAAACGCCAGGAATGGATAAGGAATATAAATGTATTAACGTAATAATACAAACTGGTAATACGGGTTAGTAGATCCAGGAATACGGGTTAGTAGCAATAATATATATATACAGTCCTGGTATTGAAGTATCGCGGATGACTCCTTATTGAGTCTACGTGCTCGCTTACTGTGACGCTTTCCGCCGTCTCTGTGTGTGACTTACTCTGCTACTACTGAACTCTATTACTCTTCTGGCGTTCTGTCTCGTCTCCTTCACTTAACGTACTCACCCCCCGGGTATTCACTGGTAGTAGTATATGTATACCTTGGGTGAGTCCATTTGTGTGAAAAGGGGAGACACCTTAACAATTATTTAATCAGGTATATCAAGGCACAATAATTATAGATGTCGCATCTTAATCTTGTATTTGTTTTAAGTGTTAATCTATTAAAACTCTTTGATATAATCCATAAGAATTTTAGGAATACCAATGATAAAAAGTGCATAAAAAGAAAAAATATAAGCAATTAATTGCTGATACCCACTGAAGATATATAATGTGTGTGTGTCTGTGTGTCTGTGTGTGTGTGCGTGTGAGAGAGAGAGAGAGAGAGAGAGAGAGTTTGACCGAAGAGTGCTTCATTGGACTAAAAGTCTACCTTGTTAGTACGACTACACATGCGTTTTAACGAGAGGTGCTGGGGATTTTAGAATTTTGGTGAGGGCATATATATATATATATATATATATATATATATATATATATATATATATATATATATATATATATATATATATATATATACCCAAATTCACTTAGATTTATTTATTTTTCTTTCCATCTACTTTTGTTAGCATGTGTCCCTCATTGAAATTATAAATGATCTAGCGGAAATCGTGAAATGTTGTAAGGTCATTGGCGCAAATTTATTTTAGATGATCTTGCGATCAAGGGTGAAACGCGTCACAAGTAAACTTTTCTAGTTTGTCGTACAATTTCCCCGAAATAAAGGATTCAGTTCGACATTCCAACCACCTGAAGAAGGCCGGAGCGTACAACGGCCGAAACATTGTAATAAATATGGCGACAAAGATGAGGACAATAGTTCGAATAATGTAAATAGTGAAATCTACGGTTTTAATAAAATAGTGCTCGATACAATATGACAGATCCATAAAATATATATACATATTAACATCACCCGTAGTACGAGTTGGAATTTCGTGTACAACGCAATGTTTAGGTGCTGGATTGAGACTGACGATATTCAAGTCAGCACCTGAATATTGCATGTTACATGAATCTCCGACTCACGCTACTGGTGAAGACACACACATAGATAGATAGATAGATAGATAGATAGATAGATAGATAGATAGATAGATAGATAGATAGATATGAAGAGGCTATGAGATAGATAGATAGATAGATAGATAGATAGATAGATAGATAGATAGATAGATAGATATGAACAGACTGTGATAGATAGATAGATAGATAGATAGATAGATAGATAGATAGATAGATAGATAGATAATGAACAGACTGGGATAGATAGATAGATAGATAGATAGATAGATAGATAGATAGATAGATAGATAGATAATGAACAGACTGGGATAGATAGATAGATAGATAGATAGATAGATAGATAGATAGATAGATAGATAGATAGATAGATAGATATGAACAGACTGTGATAGATACATAGATAGATAGATAGATAGATAGATAGATAGATAGATAGATAGATATGACCTCATTTTTAAAAGCGATAACCTTGGGAACTACTAAGTTTAGGTGTTGACCATCATAAGTTTATTATGGGACCGATTTCATAAGTGTTTAATATGTGCACGGCCTGTGACACGGCAAACGTCAAGTCGGTAGTGAAGCTCTTGCCAAACACGCTGTAGCATGTATCCAGTAACATTATCCAGTGCGGGAGTGATTCTCTGCTTGATTTCATCGATGCTAGCAGAAAGAGGGGACACACAGACTACCCCCTCAACATATCCCCATAAAAAGAAATCAAACGGGGACAGGTCGGGTGAGCGCGGCGGTTATTTCATGAGAAAACTGTCTTCATTTCCAACACGCTCGATCGAGATAAGCACGTACTGTCCTCTTTCATTAAATATAAAATCTTGATCTGTTTCTATACATTCTGTGAAAATCTGTTGTTATTTCAACAAGAATTGCCAAAATTATTGGCCTGCAAAATGATGTAAAATTTTGCGTGGATTTATATATATATATAAATTTTGAGTGGATATCCTATATATATATATATATATATATATGTGTGTGTGTGTGTGTGTATCGTAGACTCTCCCGTCGTTGACCGCTTGATGAGGGTTAGGAATATGTCAATATGTGCACCGCCTGTGAAACTGCACATGTCAAGTCGGTAGTTAATCCCTTGCCAAAGACCCTGATGTTGATGATGGTCTATTTTGTGACCAAGTGGTTAAGGAATAACAAAACAAGAGGTTGCAGATAAATAGTGTATTGAACAGCAACTACAACAGAAGAGTGTTTACGACTTGGGAGTGTGTCGGCTGACCACCGTTCAGTCTATATCACTATTAATACTTAACAACCCCGCCTCCGAGGGATTTATGCGGCACAAGGCCGAGTTTAACGTGGGTTCTCTAGCCCGTAGTCTCGGACAAAAATATTCCCTTAGAAACCTGCATAAACGAGATCAGGTTCTGTCTACCTCCCCGGACGAAAATTTGCCCTTCAGCAAACCCTCGTCCGGGTCCCTCTCTGCTCAAGGCAGAGAGTCTGAGAGTAAGGAACATGCTATGGCACTGTTAATATTTAACCCCTCCCCCCACGAGGGATGTATGTGGCACAGTACTGAGTTTGCCGTGGGTTCTCCGATCTCGTAGGCACGGCCAAAAATATTCCCTTAGAACCAGCATAAACAGGTTCAGGTTCTGTCTACCTCCCCGGACGAAAATTTGCCCTCCGACAAAGGCCTCGTCCGGGTTCCTCTCTCCTCAAGACAGAGAGTTCGACACTTGAACAGGCATGGCACTGTTCCGCCGCGGATTACTTTTACTATTAACTGTATAGCAAATGGAAGAGTCTACAATAGACTCATTAGAGGGAAGACACCACAACAGTCTACTAGATCCTTTAGCCATGCATAAGCAGTCTTTCTCTTTCAATTTTTGTTACCAAGTCCAAATTTGTTTGAAGTGTTTCCATATTTTGTATTGAAGGGACGCTGCACAGTCTTGGGTGACTGTGTGCGAGCATATTCCAAGACGCAAGATGACTTCTCTTTGAAAGTGAACGACATGGCTCAAGCTGAAAACAGAACAAAAATAAAACATTAAATATAAAATCTTGATCTGTTTCTATACATTCTGTGAAAATTTGAGGTTATTTCAACAAGAATTGAAAAAAATTAATGACCTGCGAAATGATGTCAAATTTTTCGGGACACCCTGTTAATATATATATATATATATATATATAATTTCACTGTTTAAGAAACTAAAACTCAGGTATTGCAACACTATATAATAGACTTAGGCAGTAACTATCTATCCAAATAAGTTTTATTTATTAAATCCACCTGAGACAATGTGTGTCCTTTCAATTTTTTTTATTTAATTTTTACAATTTTCGAAATAGGTATTGTATATCGCGATCAAACTCTTTATAAATAGTCCGAAGAAATGTTGTTCTATTTTGAATGTGTCAGTCATTACCAAGAACAATGTGTTATCACTCTGGGATGCAAGATTCCTTTTATTTTGCTACATCCTGGCATTTTTCTTCATATTTTGAATCAAAGTGTCGTCATAGGAAAAACTTTTACACAGGACTAGACCTCATCGGAAAAGCATGTATAAGACATTTATACGTATTATTATTTTTATTGTTGTTATTTCACCAGTCCGGATTCACTCAATCACATTTCGCTTATAGTATAACATGTACACGTACAGTTTCCTCTACTGTTCGGCAACAAACATCACAAGAATTAAATTCCGGGAATTGCATTGCCACATTTTGATACTCATTGACAAATCCTGATGAAAATCCATACAAAAAATTAGGATTTTAAAACGTTTCACTGAAGTTATAACATTTTATCTTTCCGGAATTTGTAGCAAAAATATAACTTTCAAAGCTAGGTACAAAGAAAAGAGTACTGAACTCTTATGTAATATCAGTCCTACTTGAAGGTGAATGCTGGACAATCTCCTTAAAAATAAAATAAAAACAATTGAAGCAACAGAAATGTGGTTCTACAGAAAGATGCTGAGAATTCCATGCACAAAGTGGGGGAACAACGAGGAAGTCTTAAGGAAAATAGGAGAAAAGGACATTAATACTCAGAATCAGAAAGGTACCCTAAACATCTTGGGCACATAATTGAAAGGCTTTGGAGAACGTGACACTTAAAGGACATATAACGTTAAAGAGCTATGGGTGAAAATTTTATTCTCCCAAATATTTCCCCCATTATGGGCATTATTATATCCGTGATGTAATAACACCGTACTTCGCGGACGGTACACATTGCCGAAAAGGAATGACAAACGTGCTTTGTTATTAGAGACTTCTACATCACTAAGACATATACAAAATTATATATGCAAGTGTCCCACGCAGAAAATTATGTATCACATGTATCCACACGGCGATCAAAGTGTAAGGAGAAACAAAAAGGAAGGGCCTGAGATTTAAACGGACAGAATAAGGTACTATGATCTAGGCGAGAACATATTCTACGAACGGGAGATAGCCGGTCTTGGGTTTTCCCAAATTGAGGTCTGCTAACCGGAGTTTCTATATGTGAGAAAGTTATATTCACAAAAGGGAAACGTCACCATGAACTTGAAAGCTGCTGTGGAGGCAGGTTTAGCCTCTGCCCGGGTCATGGGTGGGTGGTATGCTAAAGAAAGCAACCTTTCGCTTTGGTTGCTGTAAACAAACTGAAATTGACAGCCACTTTGGTTACTGTATGGAGTGAGGACATTAAGTAACCCATGTGACTTACCTCCTCCAAAGGGAGATGATCAGTTTTGTATCCCTACAGACATATCGAAGCGAAAATTGACAAAAACAAGCGGCTGAACACCTACCTGACGATCTTCTGAAAAGAGATAAAAGAATGAGTGATTGGTGCTGGGATGGATAGCAAAAACCTAAATAAATAAACAGGCGGAAGATGTGGATAGCCATGATAGCTTCTGTTTTGATAGGACACGCTGTAAGATGAAGAATTTAAAAAAGAAAATAAAATGTTTTCGTTAATTTCCAATTTAAAGATGTTAAATAATATTTTGCTTTCAAAGGACACTATAAAATGTGAAGTCTGGAATAACATCTCCAGTTTTATTCCAAACTGCTCCATATAAACATTTTTTCGACGCAGAAAAATATTCATGACTTTCAACAGCAAAGCAAATTATGAATTTTAGCACATCGTTTTTCTATAGAGCATGGAGAACTTCATTAAAGCCAATGCGTTTATTTCAGCATTTCTAAGCACTTTGTTTAATGGACATCCTATTATAATCTGGAATTAAGGTTTCATAAATAAAATATATTCAGGTGAACAAACTTTGATCCCTAATCCAGTATGCTTTATGGAAAATGGCGTAAAAAGAAAAACCGTTTGTTGGTTGCCAACAAATGATATTCCGTTGTTTGCATTTACCGGGCTGGCGGGACTGAATGATATTTTTGCAGGGGTGGGAAGGAGGGAGAAATGCGTAGGCAGACGCAAGGACGTTGATAGTTTTACTTGATTTAAAACGACAAGAATATTCAAGAGAAATCATGGAAGTAATAAAACAATCATATATTGATGGAATGCTTGTTTTATTAATCGAATTATATATATATATATATATATATATATGTGTGTGTGTGTGTGTGTGTGTGTGTGTGTGTGTGTGTGTGTGTGTGTGTGTGTGGAAAGAACACGTTGGCTAAATAATCCGGCGTTCTTTAGTATTTTTGTTTTTATTTTTAAAAAAACAGTGCTCCATACAGAAGTAGAGCTTATATTATATGTTTAAAAAATATGATTCCTTCGCTACATAAGAATTCTCATGTTTCAAAAACGAGAGCCGAAACCATCAATATAATTATTGAAATTAAGTTGAATTAAGGTATCGAGTCCCGTTTCATCCTCAAGCGAAAATTTAGGAATAAGCTATCTTGTGGTTTGCGCGTGTTTATAAGTATGGTCTCTTGCAACATTAATTACTATGCCATTTTGCTTAGGTGGTCGAAGAGTTAATTCTTATCTACAGATCAGTCAGTTACAAGTTTACAACCCTGACTGCCTTCTTCCAACAGTGAAGTATGGAGGTGGATCAGTTTAGTTTGGGCCGCCATATCATGGAAATGCCTTTCAGTGGAGAACTTTCAGAGGGAAATTAACTCATAACTGACAACCATTAAACATGGAACTAGAATAGTCTACCCCAGTGAGCGAAATAAAGGGTTAAGTTCGACATTCCAACCTCCTGAAGAAGGCCGGAGCGTACAACGTTGTAATAAATATGGGGACAAAGATGAGGACAATAGTCCGAATAAAGTAAATAATGAAAAATATAAATGCAATGTCAATCGCTATCTGATGTCCTTCTGATTACTCTTCATTCTTCTCGCTCAGTATTGATGTTTCTGTTCCTAATTCTTCCACACTCAGTAACCCCTTTTGTTTTAGTGTTTTTACTGCCTTGCTTGGGGTGATTCCAATTAAAAAAAGATGTTGCAATGGTATATGGGTGTACCTCCAAGAATCTACTTAACCAGAGTTTAGAAGCTGAGCCTTCATCTGTCCTAGCTCTAAAAATTAAAGTGGGGAAAACTAGCTGGTCACATTGGAAACTTGTCATGAGCCCCTGGATTTCCCTATATCGTACATATGAATGCATGTTCTCTGAAACTTATTGGGTCTTAAGCTTAACTCAAATCTTAAGCGGAATTCTTACTTACGATGCGTCACTAAAGATGCTTCTACCACCGCAGTGAGTACCAAATACCTCTTGTTATTCTCTGCCTATGCAAGAGCCGGATTATGCTAAAAAAATGGAGTACAGGTTATTCGGATTATTGTCCTCGTCGCCACATTTATTACAACGTGTCAGCCGTCGTACGTTCCGGCCTTCTTCAGGTGGTTGCAATGACGAACCCTTTATTTCGCTCACTGGGGTAGACTAGTTCGACGTGCGATGATATCTGTTATCTCCTGTTAATTCCCCTCTCCAAGGTCTCCACTGCTTTAACCGGGTATTGAATTCACATTCTTCGGGTCCTGTCACTGGATCTAACCAACGCCTTTATCCACTGTGCCATGTGTCCTTCAGGATATCTGTGTATGAATTTATGGGTATTATAAACCTAATGTCTCAGCAACCATTTTACCAGAGCTCATATTGTAATTTTTGATGTTTTCAAGCATAGTTTTACCAGAGCTCATATTGCAATTTTTGTTGTTATTACCGCTTTTTCTCTGACACTCCTTGTTACTGGTTCCCATATTGTATTCATTTCTATGCTTGGTCGGCTCAGGAGATTTTTGTGGCCTGGCGTATGTGCTGATTCCTTAAGTTTACGAATTTTCCAATGGTGTTCTTTGTCTATGACCTCAACCTGATACCACAGAGGGCAGTGATCTCCCATTTTCGCTCCATATGTGGTCAGCCACGCCTGATTTTTCCGCTTCCGCTCGTGTTACACCTTTCTGGTGCTATTGAAGCCTTACCTTAGAGGGGCGGCCTGTCTCCCCTTTATATTTCTATCCTCATCTCAGAAATATAGACAGAACTGGCCAAGTCTCCACTTCCTCATCTCAGAAATATAGACAGATACGCACACACACAAACACGCACATATATATATATATATATATATATATATATATATATATATATATATATATATAAATTTATATATATATATATATATATATATATATATATATATATATATATATATATATATATATATATATATATATATATATATATATATATATATATATATATATATATATATACTAGGGTGGATGTGTGCCTGCAAATATATTTGAGAGAATCTAAGTTGTGAAAATTTAAACAGAGCATGTGTATTCATAAATTATTCAAATATTTGCACGAATCTTTTGCTTGTTTTTTCCACTGATATTGTCAGTGGGATTTCTCGAATTATTTCCAAGTGTTTTTTTTTTGGGGGGGGGTCGTTGTTTTCACGAATTATGAAATATTTGTTGCCAGATTTTGAGCAGGATTTTGTTGGTAATAAAAGTAATTCTCCCCCCGTTGTTTCAATTCAGACCGACGGCGGTGATTCCATTTTAACAACCGACTTTTGCTGTCCCTGATTAGAGACAATCCGATTTGCCCATTACTGCTCGGACGAATTCGTCGATTGAAAACTTGCCAATGAACATTGTATCTTCCTCCAGCCATCACAACAGGTACTGATTGCTGAAGCCAGAATCTATTAGTATCCCGTCTGGCTATCTTTACCCACCTTTTTTTTTTTTTTTTTTTTTTTTAAATATGCACGGTCATTTTGTTTAGTTTTTCTTTCTTTTTTTTCTCTTTTTTTTGGCTAAGTAACTTTCTATTAAAGCCAAATCAATTAGATCAAGTCGCTATTCAACCGTTACTGTTTGCTGTAGCTGAATTGAGGCAAATTATGTAGCCTTTCAAAAAACGGTATTTCTTTTGGCTATTTATCAACATTGACCACTTAGAGAAAGATGATCTTGCATCGCTTGCAGAAGGGAGATATTTGAAGCTGAAAACATGCGTGAAGTCCGAATAATACAAACCCTCGCCCAGTTCGAACAGGTGAGCAAGTCTGGAAGCATTTTAAAGAAAAAGAAACATTTTTGAACAAAATAATAACGGGATCCACGTCCAAAACAAGCTGTTTTAGAACACATGTTGTTGAAAGAAAGAATTGTAAGAAAATTAAAAGAAATTGGATTTTTTTTTAAATTATTAAAATTAAGACCGTCCTGTATATGACGATAAACTACATCCGCGTCCAGAGTAAGACGATAAACTGCATCCGCGTCCTGGGTATGACGATAAACTGCATCCGCGTCCTGGGTAAGACAATAAACTACGTCCAACAGCAAGGCCTCTGATCAAGAGGCTTTGAGAAGCGTGGAAGCACCTATTAATTGCTGGTGTTCCCAGGTCCACCCTGACCCGGGGTGCTAGCACCTGTTAGGGTTCCTGCTATGGGCAAATAGTTAACCCAGAAACTGAAGTAAAAAACATTATGAAAGTGTAAAAATAGGTTTTAATACTAGAAATACTTCGTAAAAAATTACCAAAAATAAATTTTTGAAGAAGAAAATATTACCAGCAATACGTTTTTGAAAAAATAATATTACCAGAAATAGATTTTTGACAAAACAAAAATATTACCAGGGAAAAAAAGTTATCGGCATTAAATGACCCATTGATTTTGATATGACGTAAAACATAAACAAACCAAGCCAAGCCTAAAATTAAGATAATTTTATTAAATTAATGCTAAATGTTTCCTTACAGGGAAACGGCGAATATTGGCATTGGCATTACCATTAATCGTGGGGAGATATTCTCTGGTATATAAAATGTGGCCCTACTAGAAATAAATTCATGGCATTTTTAAACTGGTTCGTAATCGGTCCAAACTTGAATTTGCCACACTGGTTATACGTTCCAATTGTAAAATGTTAATAAAATAAAAATAAACATTTGTTTATGAATTTGAGATCACTTCAACCGCAGAGATCGGAAAATTCGGAATTGGAGGGCTTGTAGGAATGGCTTTAAATTGGTTATTTTTTTATATTCGGAATATTTTCTTCAACTTTGTTGTTGTTATCACGATTTGCTGTCCTTCCTCAAATGTATATCAATCTGGGTCATCTACAGGGGATTTTGAACTGAACCCTTCATTTAATCTACGAAGGTAGTCTCTCTCCACTGCCCATGTCTAGGGTCATCATCTTCTTCCTATTTTTACTAATAATTCCGACAAGAAAAATAGTAATTTCACGGCAGAGAGAACCAACATTTCCAGCAGTAAACCTAACAGTTTAGATAATATAATTAGTTCACTTCACGTCAATGAAAGATGTAATACCAAGAAGCAATGACACAAAGGTTAGCATCAGCCATGCTGACTGATTTGTCATTTAATGAAAGTGTTCACATTTTATAACTTTGCATTAAAGTAAATTTTGTTCATGTGTCCCGACCTTTCACCAGTAAAACAATACATCTAACATATAACGGTATTAAGTTCCTATTCCTCTGTTTGGTTTGGTTTGTTTTGTTTGACGGCATATCAACCTCAGCGAGTCATTTAATGCCGACAACTTTCTTTTTCTTTCTGGTAATATTTTTGATTTGTCAAAAATCTATTTCTGTTAATATTTTTTCCTCAAAAATGTATAGCTGGTAATATTATTTTTTTCAAAAACGTATTGCTGGTAATATTTATTTTTCTTCAAACATTTATTTCTGGTAATAATTTTTTGGTAAAGTATTTCTGGTATTATACACTTTTATAATGCTTTTTAATTCAGTTTCGGAGTTAACTATTTGCCCATAGCTGGGATCCTAACAGGTGCTACCAACCCGGGTCAGGGTGGACCTGGGAACACAAGGAATTAAGAGAAGGTTCCACGCTCCTCAAAGCCTCCTGATCAGAGGCCTTGCTGTTGGACGGAGTTCATCGACTTACCCTGGACGCGGATGTGGTTTATCGTCATATATATGCAAAATGTGTATGTATATAAATATCTATATATCTATATATATATCTATATATCTATATATCTATATATATATCTATATATATATATATATATATATATATATATATATATATATATATATATTGCATATTCACAGGGGATGGAAAAAATAATTGGAACAGGTGCAAATTCCACTCCTATATTTCAAAGACCTATTATATTAAGAACTTTAACTAAAATTGTGTAATTGCAGGTTATATCTATTGTAAATACGTTTATTTATCTAATTTACTGTCTTTGTCTTATTTATTTTTAGAATTTAGTAAAATTTAAGCTAAATGCGTGACCTCTCCGAGTTCGAAAAAGGGCAAATTGTTGGAGCTCGCATGGCAGGAGCCTCGATCACTAAGGTTGCTGAACTGTTTGTTTTTTCAAGTGCTACCATATCAAGAACTATGACACAATTCCAGAAACACGGCAGAACCTCTACAAACCGTAGCAATTCGGGACGTACATGCAAACGTGCATTGAAACGCAATGTGGCAAAAAATCATCGGAATAATGCAGCCAAAGTGACTGCTTAGTTAAATAATCATCTGAATAGTCCAATTTCTACTAAAACTGTTCAGCGTGAGCTCCATAAGGCTGCCTTTCATGGAAGAGCCGCCATGAGGAAACCTCTTCTCTCCACTCGCAACATTCAAAAGAGTTTGAAGTGGTGCAGCGATCACAATGCCTGGTCTGCAGACCAATTGAAGCAAGTCATATTCTCAAACAAGTCCAGTTTTTCTCTTTTCCCAACTTCAGGGCGAGTTTATGTGTGGAGGCAGCCCAAAGAATTTAACAACACCGATTTTCTTCTTCCAACAGTGAAGCATGGAGGTGGATCAATGATTGTTTGGGCCGCCATATCATGGAAATGCCTCGGTCCAATAGTTTCCCTGTATGGTAGAATCAACAGCAAAGGTTACCTGAACATTTTGGGAAACCATATTCATCCAATGGCCCAGACTTTATTCCCTGATGGTGACTTCCAAGACGATAATGCTCCAATACATACCGCTTGAGTGGTTAAGAATTGGTATGAAGAGCATGAAAGTGAGCTAGAACACATGGAGTGGCCTCCCCAATCTCCAGATATCAATATTATTGAACATTTGTGGTGCATTTTGGAGCGACAAGTTAGGAGTCGCTATCCTCCACCCTCGTGTCTTGAAGAGCTGGTGTAGGTGTTAATGGAAGAATCGCTGGAAAATTCCCCTGGATGAAGTCAGGAAGCTGTATGTTTCCATTTCCAGGTGTATTAAAGCTGTATGGGGGGCTAAAGGAGGACCAACTCTATATTAAATAAATTTTCTTTGAATTTAACAAGGGTTTCAATTATTTTGTCCAAACCCTGTATATATATATATATATATATATATAATTATATATACATATATATATATATATATATATATGTATACATACATATATATATATATATATATATATATATATAGAGATAGATAGATAGATAGATAGATAGATAGATAGATAGATAGATAGATAGATAGATATATGCTATCTTATATAGATATTATTTATATATTATATATGCGCGGTACTTATTGGAAAGCGCTCAATATCAGTGACAGATATAACATAATGAGTTGGATTCAACTATATATATATATATATATATATATATATATATATATATATATATATTACTATGAAATTGCGTTTACATTTAATTTAAATTAAACATAACATTTAAATTATATGACAATTTTTGAAAATAAATTTCGATAAATAATTAGTTTGTGCTGATTTTTTATTCAAATTTTTAAAATTGTCGTATATAAGCATGTTTGTATAGAAATAAGGTATATATTCCTTGTCAAAAATCAGTCGTAAGTTCAAAAACCTCTAGCGTTCGTATTAATAAGCATTGTCGACGTCTGATATTTCACATCTTTACAAATAGTCAAACAGAGCCAAAGTAATGTGGAGTTATCTAAGTAAATCATAGTAATCTATTTAATTCATTTCTTTTGAAACTGTAATGCAATATATTTTTTTTAAATGTATGTTTACTGAATTCATTTTGATTGCTCTTATTCCAGCGTAGAAAATTCAAGTAGACTTAGGATAATGATAAAAAGAAATTTATAAAAGAGAAGCCTTATAACTTATTTTTCCTGTTCTTAGGACAGATATTCAACAAGTATATTCAAATAATTATGGAATACAAAGGAAATGGAGATGTTTTGTCCAAGTGTTCGTATGACTAGTGCAACTATGGTCAGTTTTATGTAGCTATGTCCAGCATAGTAAATTCAAATACACTTTGGATAATTTCAAAATGAAATTTATAAAATTTATGTTCTAATAAAAATGTTGTTTATACAGAAATTTTAGAGTGGTAAGAGAAATTCTATGTGAATTTCTGTTTGGAGAACGGGTAGTTCGTGTTCATAATAAGTATTGTTGTTGTCTGATATTACTACAAATTGGTTGAACAGGACCAAACAGACAATTCTACTAATTATCTAAATGTCAAAATAATCTGTTTAGGAGGTAACTGCCTGAAGCCAAGTAATAAATCGGACTTCCAGCGCCAATTCATAATAGCCAACATGGGATATACGATAGAGTAGATTTTGGGATAATTACTTTATTACCATTTAGGTGCTCCTTATATATTGGGAAAATAGGGATGAAGTATAGGGATGAAGTAAAGTGAACGTTCAGACTCATATAAATTCGCGTAAGGCTAAATTTTGTTTATTTGTTCTCATCTATTATTTATAAAGAGAGCATTTACTTAAATATTTGTATCTATAAAAATAATGTATAAGCAGAAAATACATTAAAATAATTGTCGGACTTAATCCATTTCACAATATATGATGTCATTTGTTTATCTAAAGATACGTAAATCATCGGAACTTTATAGTTCAAAATCAGTAATTCGACATTGTTAAACAGACGCTTCCTCTGTAGCTAAATGGTATAGCACGGTAGGCTATTTGACGGCTCCGTTTAGGATACAGGTTCGATTCCTAACGGAGGAAATATTTTCTATAAAATTTCTCGAAATGTTGTTTATAGTGTTTATTATAAGCTCACCCTGCAAGCCAATAAAAGGAAGTCGCAGATAAATAGGACATTTCTGGACTAAGTATGAACTAAAAATGTATATCCTAGTGATACTCTTGATAGTGTCATGCGGGATAAGATTATTTGTTTTCGAAAGGATAAACAAATAGAAATGTCATATTTATCTGCGGCTTCCTTTTGTTCGTTCGCAGGGCGAGCTTATGGCTAAGCGGATTTTGTCTGCTGTTCAACTGTGCTATTTTTCTGCTCAACTAATGATTCAATTTGCGACTCGTTTTTGCCATTTCCTCTATGCGTAAGGATCCTATTCCTCCCCATCATGTTTCGTCGGGGATTTATTCATTTAATTGTGGTTGTGGTAGCAACTACATAGGAAGGACTTCCCAACGCTTGGATTGTAGGATTAGACAGCATGTCCCATTACAGTTTCTTAATCCGGATGCCCGTAAGAGCCAGCTGGTCAATACTTCCGGATCAGCTATCACTGAACATTTTATAAATTGCAGGGATTGTGCAATGAATTTGGTTCCCTGTTCTGTCTAGTTCGCACTCTCCTTTTCATTTACGGGCACTGGAGTCTGTGTACATCCAGTTCAGGGAGCCGTCTTTTTGTAAGCAAAAAAACTGTCTCCTTAGACTTCACGTTATTAGACTCTAGTATCTGTGAATCATACATCCCCCCCTTTTTCCCTTCTTTTCGCTTCGCAAATTCGTGTTGTCTTGTGTGTGTGTGTGTGTGTGTATAGGAACTTCGAACAGTTTATCATCAATTTCGAGCAGAATATTCAACAACCTATTCGACAATTAGAAAAAATGCAATAAAAAATTTGAACAGAGAGTCCTTCTCGGATATATTCAATAAAATGTGTTTATATATATATATATATATATATATAGAGAGAGAGAGAGAGAGAGAGAGAGAGAGGGAGGGAGAGAGAGCATACGATGGATAAATTGTCGTCTGAATTACGCAAAATTAAAAATAACATCGACATCTCATTTTGACAAATATAATTACCAAAATTACTCAAAAATATCTTGAAATACTAAAGAGTAAATTTATGCAACAAAATCATAATTAGCTTCAACCACGGCCTCCAGATTACTTCGGAATCTCCTGAAACTCTTCATGTCGGTCTCCTTGTTTAAGTTGGTGAATGCTACAATAATCCTTGCCTTCAGTTCATCTTTTGTGTTACAAGTAGTTTTTATGGTCTATCGCACAACTCCGCCCCACACATATTAATCAAGGTGTTTGCAGTATGCGGAGGTAGTTGGCCAGATGTAAGGGGAATTTGAAATCGCAGAAATTGTCTGACAGCCATGACTGGGCTCTCTTGCTTGCGTGTCATGGTGCAGAGTCCTGTTGCCAGGCATAAGTTCTTCCAGCAGTCACCCTCTTGACTCAGGCAGCACTAACTCCTCAAGGTACCTGACGTAGATCTTCCTGTGGTGTCTGAGGCCCTCGCCAACAAATTCAGAAGTTCTTTTCTCATCAGAACGACTAGAGTGAATTTTGCGAGCTTCTGTACCTTCGTAATCACCATTAGACTCATCCGACTCTTTCCGTATCCTCTGCACTGTCCTTAGCTTGACATCCAAACACCCTGAAATGTTCGCATTTGAGCTTCCGATGCGAATGCCAAACAGTGAAGGATATTGTTTTCAAATTTTTAGCGGAGTGAATTGCGCCATGGTGCTATTTTTTCTCAAAGACGGTGCCCAAATGATCCAACTATACTGTGCAGTCCTTAAAATCAAAAAACAAACAACGCGCATGCGCGAAATTAAAAATGGCGGCAAATTACACTTCGCCCTTTGTGTATTTGTGTATGTATTCTAATTAGACTTTTTTTCTGATATAGATTTCTTGATATTTGCCAATTGTCTCGGCTTTGTTATTACTAATTCCGTGCTTCAAGATGGCATGGCGGGAGGCCATATGCCAGTAGGAATCAGATTTAAAATATGTCTGCAACAAGCTGCCAAATACACACCCTTCTATTGGGTGCTTCCATTTTTACTCGGATCCGTGATCAAACTGGTATTTGTCTACGCTCCGATACACGCACAGACACCCACACGCACACATGTAAACATACACACACTATGCGCAACACAAACCAATACATGTGGAGCAGTTGTATAGCCAATCAATAATATTTTAAATTTTTCCACCATATAATTTCTCCCTTTTTTGCCAGTGTGAGCAGTTGACTGTCCAAAGTCGATTTGTGTGCACTTCCGTTTGCGGTGTGATAATTTTACGGAAAGAACACTGCGAGACCCGGCGACAGCATCAGGAAAGAAAGATATTGCCTTTCTGATATCATTTCTTCTCTTTTATATAATGATAAATTGCTTCTTTGACGAAAGCTTGGTAAGACTTCGATTGTCAGAAATAATTGTACCTGATACAGCCACAGTGAGACCGTCCACGAGTAAAAATACATTTGAACATATTACAAACACTTCTAATAAGAAAAAAACATACACTCGCATTTTCTATTAGCCGTTTACATTAAGGCGTGAACGATCATGGCTCTTCACAACTTCCTATACTTTGTAGATCATAAGTTTGACTTTTTGCTATATCTCCTAATCCCAGTTCTGCCATCTGTAATCTGGTTAAGGAGGTTATTCGCTGTTTTTCTCTGTCCATATTATCATCTCTATGACCTCTGAATGTCAAATTCTCCAAGACGTCTTTTCTCATTATATGCCCCAGAAATGCCAATTCTCACTTTCTGATTATAAGAATCCGCGTCCATTTTTGTTTCAATTTTTCTTTAAATCTTCGTTATTGCTTACATGTCTGTTCCATGGTATCCTCAGAATCCTTCTGTATAACGATGTTGAGAACGTGGTATTCACATTTCTGCTGTCACTTTTACATCTGTGAGGCGACTGTCCGGCATTCACTGCCATATATGAGAATCAATATTAAAATTAGTATACTATTTTCTCAGTTTTTAACGAAATCATACCGTTTCTTAATACTTTGGTTAGTATTTGGCTGATGCGTACGGATGTCGGTGTCATATTTGCCGTCCTCTACAAAAACACGTCCGAGATATTTAATTTCTTTGTTCTGGTTTGATTTTGGTATCTCCAATTCATATTTAATATGTTCCAACTTTTGATACTAGATAATGATGTTTTTTGAGTGATATGCGTGGGTGAATTACACTTTTTAATAGTTTTTTCATCCTGTTTATAAACATAATACACCAACATTTATATTTATAAAGAGGATAAAAAAATGCTATTAAAAACGTAATTCACCCATACATTTATGTTTATAAATAGGATGAAAAAGCTATCAACATTTACTCTGTTTGACTATTTGTAACAATGTGAAATATCAGACGTCGACAATGCTTATTAATATGAACGCTAGAGGTTTTTGAACTTACGACTGATTTTTGACAAGGAATATATACAAACATGCTTATATACGACAATTTTAAAAAATTGAATAAAAAATCAGCACAAATTAATTATTTATCAAAATTTATTTTCAAAAATTGTTATATAAGTTAAATATTATGTTTAATTTAAACTTTAGCAACCTTAGTGATCGAAGCTCCTGCCATGCGAGCTCCAACAATTTGCCCTTTTTCGAACTCAGAGAGGTCACGCATTTAGCTTAAATTTTACTAAATTATAAAAACAAATAAGACAAAGTGAGTAAATTAGATAAAGAAACGTATTTACAATAGATATAACATGCAATTACAAAATTTTAGTTAAAGTACTTAATATAATAGGTCTTTGAAATATAGGAGTGGAATTTGCACCTGTTCCAATTCTTTTGTCCATACACAATATATATATATATATATATATATATATATATATATATACATATATATATATATATATATATATATATATATATATATATATATTGTGTATTTAGTCAGCAGTTCTTTTTCATGCAAGATCCATTAAATATATTTACTGTTAACTGGAAATGGATTGTTAAAATTTTGAAAATAAGACAATCTATAATACTAAATGCATACACGCAATAATCTATTTCCATTTAACAGTAAATATATTTAATCATTTAAAATAGCTAAATGTATAGCCGAAAACGCTTGGAAAAATGAAACATTTGGACAGTTTTTGTATAACTTATCTATTGAAAAAAAATAGTTATATGATCTTATGTGAAATTATATAGAAATATCAAAGGACCATGACTATCATATTTAAAGAAACTTGCATATATATATATATATATATATATATATATATATATATATATATATATATATATATGAAGTTTAAAATTTGTATATTTTGGCAGCTTGTCAATATTAATGCAAGTGTTTTAAAAGACAACGGATCTTTTCAATTTAATACTCTTTTTTCTGTTT
>OZ038490.1:16937811-16985311 GCA_964036315.1 Acanthosepion esculentum | reverse complement strand
TCTACAGCCGTTCATCTCCAGGGCAGGTAAAAAGGCTTTAATATTTACGGATTAAACTCTGTACCCCTTCTTCTCCAGTGTAGGTACTAAGGCCATGTATTCTTCTGATTAACCTCTACAGCCGTTCATCTCCAGGCCAGGTACAAAGACCTTGCCGTCTTTTGATTAATTGCTCCGTTACTTTAAGAACTTACAGAGACACGGTTTGTGCAAGAGCCTACTTATTTAGTCTCTGCGCAAAACTTACCGCTTTCCAAATACCTGCAATTATGCTACACTATGTTTATATTCTAAATGTAGATTTTGAACAAATCTCAATGGAATGTGCTGAGGGTATAAGATATGCAGTCCCTTACGAACGTATTGGAAAGACAAGGCCAACTCCTTTGTTTTTATTGTTCATTGAAAACATTTGTGCTAAAGATCAATATAAGGAAAGAGTTTAGAATTTCAGCTCTTATTTCCTAATATTTACATTTAGATTCCTTAAACCGCTTAGGACATACCACTTTTTGTTTGAACCCACCTATTTTTTTAAGTGAGAAAAACTATTGGGACACATGACTGATAGGTGTTTCTTGTTACTCAGGTGTTGCCTTTACAGTTTCGCAATCCACCGTTCAAAAAAAGCTTCGGGAGCAGAAAGATAGTTGACATACAATGATGCAAACCACTCAACAGTAGTAAGAATTGGAAGGCTAGATTGGAATTTGCAAAGGAAGTACAAAGACGACCGACAAAAGTTCTGGAGAAAAGTTTTATGAACTGATGAGACCAAGATTAATCGCTACCAAAATGATGGAATGGTCATAGTGTGGAGAAAGAAAGGATCTGCTTATGATCAAAGGCATTCATGCTCAACTGAGAAGCATGGTGGAGGTAGTGTCTTGTCTTAGGCTTTCATGGCAGCTTCTGGAACAGACTCATTCATATTTACTGATGATGTAATTCATCATGATAACAGCAGAACGAATTCAGAAATCTACAGAAACATTTTATCTGCCAATTTACAGAGAAATGCATCCAAACTAATAAGGAGGAATGTTATGCAGAAGGACAATGACCGAAAACATACTGCCAGCACAACAAAGGTCTTGATAAGGGGAAAAAAGTGGAAAGTTTTAGACTGGTCAAGTCAAACACTGGACCTTAACCCAATAGAGCATACATTTCATCTTCTGAAGAGGAGACTAAAGGAAGGAACACCTCGAAACAAGAACTGAAAGAGGCTGTCTTAAATGTCTGGAAAAGCATCACAAATGAAGAATGCAACAGTTTGTTGACATCAATGGATCGCATGCTTGATGCACTTACTGAAAGCAAGTATTACGCAACCAAATAGCAAATGTCATTTACTTTAAAACTATCAGTTCCTTTAAATTTGATCACTTAAAAATGTTATGATCTGATATAAAGGTAATATGCCCTGAGATGTTAAACACAACTAAATGTAAAATCCAGGAAAGAAATGCTGAAATTGTGAACCTTTATCTATTATTATTAAATATACACCTTTAAGTGCCGAATCTAGGGGCGTCGTCAGTGTTCCTACTCCCATGTTACTAGAAGTTTCGGGTCTAAATAAACAACAGACTTCTTCGTTGGGCGACCCCACCGAATATGATCAGTATTCGGCCTACACCCAGAGTAAATTTGCTACTTGCTTTAGGACGTGCTTCATCCCCCCACCCAGAAGACGGCCACTAATCAAGTCTACACTTGGATTATTCGATGTTATAAATCGAGTAGGCTTTTTTTCAATCGTTTATCCTACATGCGCCAAGACAGGGTGTTTTTTTTAAGAAAATAAAATCAAACCATATATACATTAATAAAATAAATTAAAAAATCCGATTTATTATGTATAAAATAAATAATGTATGTAATTTTATGTATAAAATTGTTGTCGGATGGATCTGGTGTAATTTTAGAGCAGAAAGTACTTTTGAATACATCATGTAATTGTTTTCATTAGGAATAAAACTCCAAGACGATATACATGTATTGTTAAAAATACACCTTTAAGTGTCGAATCTAAGTGCGTCGTCAGTGTTGTTGCCCCCATGTCACTAGAAGTTTCGAGTCGAAATTAACAACAGACTTCTTCGATGGGCGACCCAACCGAATATGACCAGTATTCAGCCCGCACACAGAAAAAAATTGCTACTAGCTATAAGACGTGCTTTTTATATAAGTTCCCCCAGAAAACGGCAACTAATCAAGTCTTCACTTGGGCTATTCGATGTTATAGATAGGGTATGCTTGGTTGTACTGATCTTCCTAGATGTGGCCAAGACAGGGTGGTTTTTGGAAGAAGAGAAGAAAACAAACCAATAAATATATATATACATTAATAAAATAAAAACGATTTATTATATTGGCTCGTCTTACCGCTTACTTTTCATTCTCTTCCTCCCCTTCTAACTTATTTGTTTCTTTGATCTTTCTCTTTTTATAACTTTCATTTTTTATTTTTTCTTAACTACACTTAAGAAAACGTATACAATAGTGATTAAATAGTGTCTCGTATTCATCTTTTGATCTTAAACCAATAGAGCATACATTTCATCTCCTGAAGAGGAAACTAAAGGAAGAAACACCTCGAAACAAGAACTGAAAGAGGCTTAAATGTCTTGAAAAGCATCACAAATGAAGAAGGCAACAGTATCTTCAGTGAACAACAAAAACAAAAGAATTGTCCTTGCTGTTTCAATACTATTGGAGGGGGCACTGTATACGGCAGGGAATGATAAGTCGGGCAGCTGAGTCCGAATTAAATTCGAATTCGTTACATCCATTACGCACAAATGCACTTGTGAAAGGTAAAACTCCAGAAATCCCCAACCATGGGTTAAATAGTAGATAAGATTGGGCTCTTCAACCTTGGTTGTGTATCCAGTCTAGAACAACAACAACTATGAATTAAAAAACGGCGTTTATATCCTGGTGAAACAAATACTAAGCAGTTAATGAACCGATCGTGGGTTACACAATGACGGCATGACCTCCGACTACGGTTTGCTTTCTTCAATGGATCACCACCACCCATCACCTTTTCTTGAAACTATTTTTTCTGTCTTGGATTATTAACTATATACACTTGCTATTCGCAGTCAGTATTTAGTTCTATTCATTCCGACCTCTTTCGTGTCAAAATTAAAGAACTTTCCTCAATATCTGTTTGGACTTCGATACTGCCGTGGACTGAACGATATCGATCTTCCCAAAATACCCTATGTATCCATTTTTAATTCTTATATAACCCACTGGTCAAAATCTTAAGACCAGATACAAAAGTGTTTAAAAAAATTATAAAATACTGTTACTTTAGTCAAAATATCTATTTACGTTTAATTAGAAAATGTAGTTTATCAATAAACAAGTGAACATTTTAAACTTTTGAGTGATTAATTTAAACAAACATTGAAAAAAGGATTTTGTTTGGTTGGTCATGATGATAAGAACATATGTGAAAAAACAAATTACTGGACACAAATTTTAGAACTAGTCAGTGTGTTCATAGCTTCAGGCGTGTAGACATCTACGTAGCTCATTTGCAGTATTAAATTTCAGATTTTAAAATGGCTAAGAGTAAAATTTTAACAAAGTTTGAACAGGGCAGGATTGTTGAACGTCAACGACGTGGTCTTTCGCAAGGAGCCATTGCAAATGAAATTACCCATTGCAGATCTGTCATTGCTAACTTCATTAAAAATCCGGATGCTTATGCTTCTAAAAAATCAAGCGATTGCCCCAATAAAATCTCACCATCTCTAGACAGACGCATTAGGCGAGAAGTTAAGAGAGATTCAAGCCTAACATCAAATCAGATAAAAGCGAATACAGATGCTGAATTCAGCTCACAAACAATTCGACGGCATTTAAATAAGAAAGCGTTTAAGAACTTGAAACGGATGCAGAGGCCTCGCCTTCTTCGTCGCCATAAAAACTTTCGTTTACAATTTGCTTCCGATTATCAAACTTGGGATGTGGATAAATGGAAGAAAGTGTTGTTTGCCTACGAAACAAAATCAATTTTGATGGCCCAAACGGTTTTCAGTGTTACTGGCATGCAAAAAAATGTCCCAAAACAAATTCCCTCAACACGATATAGTGGAGGTGGATCAATTATGGTTTTCGGTTCATTTTCGTACATGGAACTCTTGCGTTACAGGAGGTAAAAGGTCGTCAAACAGCTGTTAGTTACATTGACATGTTAAGAAAGGCATCGCTAATTGCTGAAGGCCCTCATCTATGTGGAGAAAACTGGATTTTCCAGCAGGACAATGCTGCAATCCACAATGCTCTTCAGATCGAAACCCAATCGAGAATGTTTGGGGATGGATGGAAAAGATGTTTATAAACATGGATCGCAATGTGAAACTGTGGATGCTCTTCTTGCTGTAGTCTATGCATCCTGGGCGAGCATCTCAAGCACCCTCATGCAGAAGTTAATAATGTGTATGCAAAAGCGAATTTTCGAAGTAATTCGCAAAAAATAGGGGATGTACTGATCAACTGTCGTTGTTACTGATTTGTTCTGTATCTACTATTTTCATTTATATGATCTTATCTTTATGACCAACCCCAAAAATCCCTTTTTCAATGTTTGTTTAAATTAAGCTTAAAATGTTCACTTGTTTGTTTTATATTTTTTTAACCCTTTTGTATCTGGTCTTAAGATTTTTACCAGGTGTATATATATATATATATATATATATATATATATATATATATGAAGGAAATTTATTTTACTGTTTAAAATTCAGTGCATTTTAATTAGCTTTCTGTTTTTATTTGATTTATTTTTTTTTTTAGTTGACCGAAATCAGATTACGAATCTGTTACGTCTGATTTAGTTCAAGTTGGCTGGTCACAATAAAACTAAAAAAACAAAACAAAAGCACCCCTACAAAAAAAAATTAAACGAAAAAAAAACATCATAAAACAAAAAGAAATCCCCCCAAAATACACGCTTGAAAAGTTATTTTTTTTTAATATGATTCCTTCGCTACATAAGAGTTCTCATGTTTCAAAAACGAGAGCCGAAACCCTCAATATAATTGTTGAAATTAAGTTGAATTAAGGTGTCGAATCCCGTTTCATCCTCAAGCGAAAATTTAGGAATAAGCTATCTTGTGATTTGCGCGTGTTTATAAGTATGGTCTTTTGCAACATTCATTACTATGGAAAAGGCTGGGGACGGCCATATTGGTTAGGTTGTCGAAGAGTTAATTCTTATCTACAGACCAGTCACCTTCGGAAAGTTTATGTCAGGTTATCGTGGGGTCTCTATTTCAAATCTGATGGTGGCGGTCACCTTCTAGTTAGTTTATAGCGAAAGATATTTTATGGCCCGACGGTAGGTCGTTAAGTGTCGAGAGGATTCTGTTTTATTATTATCTATCTATTAATCTCTTTATTTATTTGTTTATTCAAATGGCTATTTCTTATACAAACGCGTTGGACTGGACTACAATTTGTTTTTTGACGACTTCACAAAGGGTTTTTCTATTTAATGATTGGGCTAAGTTTTTTAAAACTTTTATTAAACTATGGAATTTATTAATTTATCTATTTTTTATGTTAATTATTTAATGCGAAAATTTGTTGATGTCGGCAAAAAACCGTTAACTCCTGTCTATGGTTTAATAACTTTTCATTATTTAGAAACTTAATGATGTGTAGTTTTTCATGTAGGCATAAAGGGCATAAGTCATCCCAGGTCATACAAGTTCTTGTTCTATTTATTATTTTCCATTTTACTTTTGGTGTTTTATTCGTTTCTTTTAAATGCCAGAAATATTGGGATAGAGATGTCTGATTTCTATTTTGAATATTGTTGAAGGAGCTCTTGTGTTGTCTCCATCTAATTTTAAATTTATTCTTCGTTGACCCAATGAATATTCTGTCAGTGTTAGGACTCTCAGTGGATGAGATAGTGCATTGGTATACCACAGATTTTGGGCAGTCTTTAGGGTTTCTACAATCACATAATTTTCCATTATTTGTGTCTAATTTCAGTTTAGTACTTTTATTAATACTGTTTTGGCATGCGTGTTTTTGCAGGATTTTTAATTATGTTTTTTATGATTCTTTCTAGATTTTCAGTGCAGCTGTAACTTAATTTTAAGGCGTTTTTATTAAAGATCTCGCTAAGTTTGCTATTAGTGGGAAAGTGTTTTTCAATTAAAGCTAGGAACGTATGCCCTAGTTTAGTACTGACCCTTTGGTTGAACGGAGGGGTATACCATATGATCTTTCTTTTCCTGTTTTTCTTACTATTGGTACTATTTTTTCTATAGCTTAAGTCAGCGCTTTTGTATCCGCTATTTTTAAGAGCTGTGTTGTCGGATTATTTCCTTATTTGCGGAGTCCATGCTAATTCTTTTCTCTATTGATGTGGGTATATGCCTAATTATAGATGGAGGGTGCTTTTGATTTAGGGTGTACATAAAAGGGATTAGTGTTAGGTTTTCTGTAGGGTGTGTAAATGTTGCTTATTAAGTCTAGAGGTTACGTCGACGAAGTTTACCCTTTTTAATTTAGTGTTGACTATAGTTTTTAGATTTAGTTTTCCGAATTCACTATAAATTATCTTTCTAATTTTATCTGTTTTAAAATTTGTGGAGCTCTTCACTACCATGGGCCCGTCATTCTGTATATCCCGATGTCCTTAATGTCTAATTAACGGTGCGCGGTTAGATTGTACAGTATAAATAGACCGACAAGGTCCGAAGATTCTGCAGAGTCCAGAGATCCCATGGTGATGTCAAAATTGTTATTGGTGTTTTTAATCCACTGGTCCCCATTATGGATTAGGACAGATTTCTTGGCACTAAGAATTATGTTTGTTTCTTCCTTAATTAAGTCACAATATACTATAGCAAACTCCAGGGCAGTCGTGAAGAGGTCTTTTGATATTGACTGGTAATAATCCCCAATATCGAACTGAATTAGGGTGCAATCAGGCTTATTGTCGATGTTGGTAAACCAATTGATGACTTCATTGGTATTCATCTATATATATATATATATATATATATATATATGTGTGTGTGTGTGTGTGTGTGTGTGTGTGTGTGTGTGTGTGTGTGTGAATGAATGAATGAATAAAATAACAAAATGAAAGACTATCCTTATCCGAAGCGGGACTTTATCAAGACAATGTAGGATTTAATTTATTGCACGTGTTTATATGCAAAAGCAAACGTTTAAGTTGAACGCTTAAATTCATGAAGTCTGGGAATCAGCGAAAGCAGCTCATCGGAGCAGTTACCGTGAAAGTACTTGTAAAAAAGACAGAGGGAGGCAACCGCACGTCTGTGAGAGATCGAATGCCAGATCAGGGTCAATTACATTGCATATCCATCTCTGGATTTTATCAAGGACCTTGAGACAAACATAAAGGGCTCCAGACCATATATGGCAGCAATACTCCAAGAAATGGCGAATGATTGATTTGGAGATTTGAAGGATCGACTCTAGGGAGAAACATTTCCTGGCGCGGCACTGGGAGCCAACTTTATACGGGGAATTCAAAGTAGGTGTGGATCATCAGATTTGCTCAGATTCATTCCCCTTACTTAACATAGAAACGGCAAGTCATGGATTAACAGGAATTAAATACGGTGACAAGATTGATCTGAAATCGTCATATAAAGAAATAGAAATTGACGGAAATTTTAAAGCCACTACAATACCCTGATAGGTTTACTAAGCTGGACTCATCTTCCATTTCGAGTTAAGACTTCAAGCCACATTTTCCAAAAGGCAATTGAAAAAGTTCCATCTGAGGGGGGTAAAAAATATAATCATATACCAAGACGATATAGCATAGGGGCTTGCAGTAAAGAGGATTTTTCTAAAAAAATGAACAAATTTGGAACCAAAATTCGCTTGAGGATTAAACTGAGCTGATTTTTAGCTTCTGTTTTGGAAACGTGAGAACTCTTATGTAGCGATGGAATCATATTTTTAAAAAAATAATTATAATTTAGTCTCTACTTATGTATTGAGCACTGTTTTTTAAAAATAAAAACAAAAATACTAAAGAACTTTGGATTATTTATCTAACGTGTTCTTTCTTATTTTTCTATATTTGCACACACACACACACACACACACACACACACACATATATATATATAAATGAGATAAATAGTCAGAGAGAAAGATAAAATTTGATCTAGAAAATTCATATATACAAGAAAAATGTCAGGAAATAGATTGGCACTTTGAAAAAATATATTTACGGTGTTAGGGCAGTTTTGGTATTGAATTTGAAATATACTTAATACCAAAAAATAAAATAGTAGCTGGTGTAAAAAAATTATCCCTTGTTTCCTGTTTAAGATTGGGTGTCTGGTTCCTTGTAAAGTCTTCTCATCCTCTGTCACTCCCAATAGCCTCTTTCCCCTCAGCGTTATTTTGCTTGAGGCGAATTGATTTTAAAAAGTGTCATCATAGGATTGTGGGGAGGAAAACTAGGTATATCTCCTGAGAGACAAGAGGGCGACAGAAAATTAATCCTGACTAAACAAACTAAAAACAGCGGTTTAATCAGAATAATTTTTCTCATTAGTGATGGTATTAATTTCTGTTTTAGTACAAGTAATGCCTTCACAAGTAGAGTACGTCAAGCCGTATGGTTAGAACATTCACACTCTGACCATGAGAAACAGGCTAGAACCTCACCATGGTTGAGATTTCCTGATATTATCGGACTGGAGGGGTCCATCCCAGCGTCCGGCACCTTTGGAAAGTGCCTGAAAACTATACCAGCGCTTAACCCAAGCCTGGTGAGTGAGATTGGGTAGACGGAACCCTTGGAGGCCGTCGATAGCTGTGAAAGCAAGAAGTCACATGTCATCGTGCTGGCCTTGTTCCAATTGTTGATCACGCTAGATTACACGCCTTTCCCCAGAAACTGTAAGTAAGGTCTGCTCGGCATATTTACAGTATAAGTTACAGGTGGGATCTGTGGGTATTAAACAAAGACAAATGTGCCCGAGCAAGCGTCTGCAATAGGGATTGGTTAGCCACCCTAGTAGATGGGCATTCTCGAATACGAGTGGCAAGCTGTACATACATACGTCAAGGTGCTTGCATTCAGCCACGTGTAAATGATATGGAGATCAAAATTAGGCAAGCCGGTGGGTGGGGCACTAAACGACAAGGAAAGGGCATGGAAGTTGAATTTCTAAAACTATTTGAAAATACCTTTCTTTAGAGCCACAGTGTGAAGAGTGATGATCTGTGCTGAAAGCTGGACCTGAACAACGATGATATAAGACAGGTTTTACGGGAAATGTAAGAGGATGCTCAGGGCTATTCTTCTTTTTTTTTTCTGTGTCACGTCTCATCAGGACATAGGCGATCATGGCTCTCCACTACTTTCTATCTTATTTGGCTCTGCCTTTGCTATGAGCCCAGTTCCGACATCCATTCACACAAGCTCGTCAGCTAAGTATCTCGCTACTTTTCCTCATCTTACTTGCCTTGAGTATATCCCTCCCGTGTGTGTTAAGTTTTTCAAGCCCTCCTTCCTCATTACGGATTCAAAGAATTTCAACTGTATTTTTCTGATTCTGGGTATAAGACTTCTTTGTTGATTACTCTCTCCGTTCATGGAATTCGCAGTATCCTTCTGTACAAACCCTGGGTTTCCGTTGCTTATTTAGGAAATAACGTAAAACAAAGAGGGGATTCTACAGAATACTGCAAATTGTGACGAAATCATAAAGGATTCATATAGTGCTTCAGTTATCTTTAGACGTTTTTTATAATTAGCTCTTTCCATAGTGACAGCTTAGAATTAATACAACTTCTACGCAACTCACCTTAGAAGATAAAGACAGGAAGAAGTCTGGTATTTGCTGAGCGCATTTCAAGGAGGAAAAAGAGCTGTTCATAAAGTCCCTTTGCGTGAACCTAAATTTGGAAAATGGAAGAGAGGGAGACCGGTTAGAACACGCGTAGATACCAAAAGAGAAACGAGAAAGGTTTGACGAGCAATCTATTAATGGAGATAATGGGAGACAGAATGAAATGGAAAACATTTGCCAATATCGTTCGAGTTGGCTCCAAATAGAAGGATATCTTTGACATTGCTCGCCAACTGATAGTGACATTCTTCTTCTTCTTCTTCTTCTTCTTCTTCTTCTTCTTCTTCTTCTTCTTCTTCTTCTTCTTCTTCTTCTTCTTCTTCTTCTAATACTACTACTACTACTACTACATTTTCTCCCTATTCTTCTTTTTTCACATTTTTCTTTTTCTTTTTCTCATACTTCTTCATTTCACTCTTCTTCTTCTCATTTTTTTATTTGTCTCGTTCTTCTTTTGCACATTCTTTTTTTCCTTTCTTCTTCTGGTTATTCTTCTTCTTTCTCTCATTCTTCCTTTTCTTATTCTTCTTCTTCTGCTGATTCTACTTCTCCTCATTCTTCTTTTTCTTCTTCTTTTTCTCATACATTTTCCATTCTTTTTCATTTCATTTTTTTTACTTCTTTTTCTTCTTTTTCTCATTCTTCTTGTTCTTTCGATTCTTCTTTTCACTCTTCTTCTCATCTTTCTTATTTTAATTCTTTTTCTCATACTTTTTCTGTATTTCATTCATTTCTTCTCATTCCTGTAACTGTTCTTGATTTTTTCTCAATCTTCTCTTTATTTTTAATTTCTTCCACTTTTTCTCATTCTTCTACTTCATTTCATTCTTTTCTTCTTTTTATTTTTCTCATTTATCTTTTTCTTCTCATTCTTCTTTTTCTCAATCTTCTTTTTCTTCTCATTCTTCTTGATTTCATTCTTTTCCTCTCATGCTTCTTGATTTCATTCTTTTCGTCTTGCCATTATTCTTTTTTGCCTACTCTTCTTCTTTTTCTCATTCTTCTTATTATTATTATTCTCGGTTTTCTCTTTCTTGTTATTCTTATCATTCTTCGTTTCTACTTCTTATTCTTCTTTTTATCATTTTCACGTTGTTATTGTTGTTGTTGTTCTTCTTCTTCTTCTTTTTCTTCTTCTTCTTCTTCTTCTTCTTCTTCTTCTTCTTCTTCGTGTTCTTGTTTCTTTTCTCATTCTCATTCTTTTCATTTTTCTCTTCTCATTCTTCATCTTCTTGTGACAGTAGCACTAGCAGCAGTACTGCTACTTTTTTAATCATCTCATCTGCCATTATAATTACCACATGCTAAAGTAGTATTGTTGTTTCAAATCTAAAATTTAAACTGCACGTCTCGTGACCGTGAGTTTGATGACGTATCGTTGCCTGTAATGGCAGAAAGAGCCATGGTTACGAAAGGCCGTTATTGTAAGCAATAAAACAACAACAAAAAAAGAAAAAGCAAAGACAATTCCAGATGTTTTCCAAGACGTCGATCGGCAGTGGCCTTCTGTCGTAAATTCTCGACAGGTCGAAATCTGAATATCCGGTTTACAAACCAAAAAACAAGGGGAAAGACGACGACCATTAGAAACTGTCTTGGAATTTGTTTCTTTGACAAGATGATCGGCAGTATATCCAAATGAAGAAAAATGAAGATTGAATCGTATTTTATTTTTAAAAGCAGTAATTCCCTGTTGCGGGTGTCTTTAAAACACCGCCAACACATTACTTCCGTTTTGAAATAGAGTAAGGCTGAGACATGGCGTAAACCGATTCTTATAGTATTTCAATTATATTTAAACGTCTTTTATAATTAGCTGTCCCTATACTGACAATTTAACACAGCTTATAATTATTACCACTGCTACACAACTCAGCTTAGAACATAAAGAGTGAAATACATACGAACAGCACCCCCCAAAATCACTGAATTACTGGGATAAGGAATTATCGTAATTTATACTATTTATATTTGGATTATTTTCCTCATCTGTGTTTCTTTCTTGTTGTTATAACAATGTTTCGATCGTTATTTCGACCTCATGTGTATATCGAACTAGATAACGTAGAGGGACGCCTGAAATGAAGCCTTTTAAATTGAGAGAAATATTGGACAAAGATTTATTCTCAGATTTAAATTTCCCCCATTATGGGCATTGTTGTATCCATGACACAGTATTTCACGGACGGGACGGAATTGCAGATTGGAAAAGGAATGATGAATATGTTTTGTTTTCAGAGAATTCTAACTCATATATACATTAATGCCTTTATATATACAAATTCCCCACGCCAAGAGAATATAAAATAGGTCTGTCTACACAGCAAGTAGAATGAAAGAAGAACGAAGGGATATGGTCGTATGTATAATACGGAGATGCTTCTGTGTTTCTGAAGAAGCCATTTTTAAGACTACAGGTTTAAACGGGCCGGATTCATCTGCCATGTCCCAAGCTAGGGCATTTTAAAAGGAAAATGTTTTCTCTCTCTCTCTCTCTCTCTCTCTCTCTCTATATATATATATATATATATATATATATATATATATATATATATATATATATACCTATATCTCTATATCTCTCTCTCTCTCGCTCTCTCTCATGCAGTCTATATTCTATTTTGGGATTTTCTACTCAGAATCAAAAATTAGCCATCTCATGGCCTCAATGTCACTATTTATGATTTTAATATCATGGAACAGTGAAAACGGTAAAGTTACTTTGAATAAATTTTCTTACAGACTACAGTTCCATTTTCAACTTGTATTTCGTATATATATATATATATATATATATATATATATATATATATATATATATATATATATATATATATGCTTATAAAAAATTTAATAATTGTTTTGTTGGGCAGTAATCCCTCATTTATATAAGTTTGGTTAAAAACGACTGACTGCGGTTAAGTTCTTTATTTCATTTTTCTTCTGCTTTTATAATATTCTTTCTCTTCGGGACATAAAGTATGTAGAAAAGAAAAAAGCCGACACTTAACAACATCAACTAGGATCACGGCCACAGTGTGCTGAGCGTGTCTGAAAAATATTTTTAAAAAAACCTATAATTCTACATACATAAAGAAAATCCACACATTCAGTTACAGGTAAAATAAAATCTTCCTTGATAATGGCTAAAAGAATAGCTAGCCGAAAGTGCTCAGTCATACAATTTCTACATCCTGAGGGGGGTGCGGAAATTAACCAAGTTTTACTTAAAGAAAACAGGACTGTACTATATATTCATTATGCATATTTTTAATTAAAGGGTAGAGTTTATTTACACAAATCAATTATGGTATATAGGATTCGTGATCAGCGTTTACTTCCTTCCCTCTGCCACCTCCTCCCGGACACCGTTCTGTCATACACTTGCTTAAGGCCGCTAGGTATGTTATGCGTTGTTCTCCCTTGTTTCTGAGTCCCTCTATTCGACCCGTTAGTATCAGATTCTCCAGACCTTCCTTCCTCATTATGTCGAACTTCATGAAATTGACCCGTTTGAGTTCAAATTTGAGTAGAGAACCTTTGCAAAAATCTCCTTTGGAGAGTTATGAATCTATTACTTCCTCCGGATCTAGGAGTGAATAGGAGTATAGTCTGGGTACTTTGCCCCTTTTGGGAACGGGTCCACGAGAAGGACAACTCGGAATCAAAAAATGTTTGGATATTGGGTTAGCAACACCACCTGCCTAAAATCTACTAACTACAGAAACCACCTAGGGTGATGAACTGCTGACACTATATTCTCCTGGAAGTTTACAGATTTAATATAACATTAGCATAAATTATTATTATATCGGATAATATAACTGAAATATTAATAGAAATTAAAACATCACTTATTGGTTACATAATAACTGCATTATCCTATTGACTAAGTTGACATCTAATCGATAATATACCATTTAAAGCGTATATCAACAGACAAAACAAGAATATACCACGAGAATAAGACCGATATATACTCATCGATATTACAAAAATAATATAAAATACGAATTAAAATGAATTAAAAAATAATACTTGTAATAATAAATATATCGCTTAACATATGTCAACATCGTTATAATTTTTGACAAAAATACACAATATCCAGAATAACAATTGTTGCATTAAAAATATTTAAATATATTTATCGAAGATCGAATCAGAGTTACACGAAGGTTCCCTCTTCAGAACCGCTGTATGATCCTTAACTTGGCCGTGAAGAGCGAATAATCAGGAAAATGGAAACCAATCATCTAGAAGTATTTTGAACTTCATTTTTGCTTTATTCTTCAAATTAAACCATTTTAACGGTATTTCCTTAAAAGAAAGTGTCGTGGATTCCGGGATGAAATCCGGTATCAAATAATAACAAACGTCAAGAATGAATATAGGAAATAAATGTATTAACGTAATAATACAAACTGGTAATACAGGTTAGTAGTTCCAGGAATGCGGGTTAGTAGAAAAATATATATATATTCTTTGGTATCGAGGCATCGCTGTATGACTTCTTACTGAATCTAAGTGCGTGTGACTGTGACTCTTGCCGCTACGTTATTCTACCGACCGACTCGACTCGACTCTACTCTTCGGGTATTCACTGGCGGTAGTATATGTAAACCCTGGGTGAGTCCATTTGTGTAAAAAGGGGGAGATCCCTCAACAGAAAGAAAGAAAGAAAGAAAGAAAGAAAGAAAGAAAGAAAGAAAGAAAGAGTGACTGGTAAAAAGTAAGAATCAAAAATAAGAGGGAGTGGAAATAATTGTAGAAAGAATGAAAAAAAAAACAAATAAAATAATGTAGTTCGATGGAAAAGAAAGAAAGAAAGAAAGAAAGAAAGAAAGGAAGAAAGAAAGTGGATTCCGGGATGAAATCCGGTATCAAATAATAACAAACGTCAAGAATGAATATAGGAAATAAATGTATTAACGTAACAATACTAACTGGTAATACAGGTTAGTAGTTCCAGGAATGCGGGTTAGTAGCAGAATATATATACAGTCTTTGATATCGACGTATCGCTGTATGACTTCTTACTGAGTCTACGTGCTTATGACTGGGACTCTTGTACTACCCTCGTCTGTGTGACTCTTCTACCGACTGTCTTCTACTCGACCGACTCAACGTTCCACTACTACTACTCGACTTGACTTCTACCATTTCTCGGGTATTCACTGGCGGTAGTATATGTATACCTTGGGTGAGTCCATTTGTGTAAAAAGGGGAGACCCCTTAACAGAAATTACGATTGCAAACACAGCCATAAAGCGAATACAGAATTGAAAAATGTTTAATGTTCTACCCTTAGGGAAAAATCTCCTTTGAAACCCGGAAACCAAGTCGAAAAAAGCTCGAAAAAAACTAAATTCAAAACCAGATGAAACACGTGAATTTCTTCTTACTCTTTATTTGAAGAAAGTGCCTTCACTCTGAGCCCCCCAAAAAGTGATATACACAGGATGACTAGGAAATTGAAATATTCAAGTAGATGCTCAACACTAGACATATCTTACCATAAACTTTCTTTCTATGTGCCGTGTTCTTTCACAGCCTTGGCGATAATGACTCTCCACCTCGCTCTATCCCTTGCAACTCTCAACAAGTTGCTTCCCTCTGCCACCTCCCCCCGGACATCATTCTGTCATACACTTCCTTAAGGCCACTAGGTGTGTCATACGTTGTCCTCTCTTGTTTCTGATTCCCTCTATTCCACCCGTGAGTATCAGATTCTCCAGACCTTCCATCCTCATTATGTCGAACTTCAGCTGCCTCTTCCCGGTGTTAAGTATAAGCTTCCTCCTTGTTTGCATCCTCTCTAAGACCTTATCGTTGCTCACACGCTCCGTCTATGATATCCTTAGCTTCCTTCTATAGAACCACATCTCCGTCGCCTCGAGTCTCATAAAAAGAATTGTAGCAAACACGTCGATAAGCCAGCTTAAAGTTCCCGAGGAGATAAGAGGTCTCGTCGTCATCTTCAAGCGTGCCATGGGCGAATGGTCCCAAATCAGAGAGACCCATATCGCCGTGCCGTGCCCCAGCCTTGTTCGAGCAATTGTCCGAAGCACGAGATCCCCATTATTTTCTATAGCGTTTCGAACTAGTAAGGGGGGGGATAGTTCTTTTCTTCTTCACGGCATGCGTGGTTGATTTTTATTTTTTTTTTTTTTGCAGTTACCTTCTTCTAGCCTTTGCTAGGCAACAAGTGATTTGAATTTAGACTTTTCCATCTCCTACGCCAGATGCCAACCATGGCTGAAGAGCCCGGATTTTCCTGTTATTTATCCATATCTGGAGGGAATAGATGGATTCATTACCTTTCCCAGGTTAAATGAATGCGTAGGACTCGGCTCTAATTCGAACTCGGCTCTCCGATTCCTCAATCCGAGCTGCTATTCATTTACTGCATCGTGACTCCTAGATAGACGGTACGAACCCAAATTTACATGGATCGAATTAGACGGTACGTAGAAGCCCAAACATGAATTTTAGACTAAAAGGTTGGTCTCTAGGTGTGGTTGAGATGTTTGCCATTCTTACCGGATATTTGTTGGCGAAAAAAGACGACGAAGAACGTTA
The DNA here is from genome assembly GCA_964036315.1 of Acanthosepion esculentum. Lineage (NCBI taxonomy): Eukaryota > Metazoa > Mollusca > Cephalopoda > Sepiida > Sepiidae > Acanthosepion > Acanthosepion esculentum. The sequence continues at coordinate 16,968,842 of OZ038490.1, read as the reverse complement.
AACATTAATATAGTGAATGAAAGAAAAACAAACTGATTTCATAATCGAAAACTTATAATACAAGAAGCAAAAGAAAATCAATAATTGTCAATTGATAAGGAATGCTGACCGGAAATATGAAGTGCAAAGAATGTTTCCGGGATTCATTTTTGTTTTGTTTTCGAAGAGCAAGAGCCCATCGATTTAGCCGTCATGTTCGATTCTATTGGCGAAATGAAGCTTTTCCGGCGATCTATTTGTCGGAAAGGAATAGAGTGGAACGGACGAAGAAGAACAAAATGGACAGGAACGAGGTCTGAGTAAAGAAGAAAAAGGGACTCCAGCGAAAATCTTTAAGGCCCTAAAAGAGAGGGGGAAAAAGCTGTAGTTAAAAACCGAAAGCATTCCATTTACAGTTGGCTGCGCTGAGTGATGTACAATCGAGTTCTATACGTACTTTAAAAAAACTGAAGATTACAGTGATGGACGTCTGAGATTTTAAATCATGCTAACGCACACAATCACACAGACAAATACACATTCACAGACACACACACAAAAACATGTCAATACATATACATATTTATATATATATATTTACATATAAACATATATACCAAAATACATATATATATGTACTAAAATCTATCTATGTATCTATCTATCTATCTATATATATATATATATATATATATATGTAAGAGTATATATATATATATATATATATATATATATATACATATATATATATACATATACATAAACATACCAAAATGCATATATATATGTATATGTATCAACATATATATATATATATATATATATATATATATATATATATATATATGCAACAATATATATTTAGGTATATATATATATATATAAAAATATATATGCAACATTATATATATATATATATATATATACTGTTACATATATATATATATGTTGATACCTATATGTATTTTGGTATATATGTTTATATGTAAATATATATATATATATATATATATATATATATATATATACACATATATATATATATATATATATATATATATATATATATATATATATATATATAATGTTGCGTACATATATTAAAAATAAAATTAAATAAAAACAAGCAAAATAATTTGACACAAATAAATAATAAACAAATAAAAGACTTCCGGTAAAATAACCGCAAAAATAGACTACACACAATGCACGGTATATATAAATAGCCGAGAAAAATAACAGCACTCGTGGCCTGACGATTGCATCTAGCATGAAACAGACTGTCGCCTCTAAGTGTTGACTTCTATGTTCACTTTTATATTTACACACGCTCTATCTCCGATATTGAGCACTTTATCCCATAAATATAGCATACTTTATGACTATATTTCTTCATATTTCTTCACATATATATATATATATATATATATATATATATATATATATAGCTGCATGGATATTATTTTCGTAACCGCTTTTGCGATCATCAGACAAAAGTTTTTCTGATGATAGCAAAAGCGTTAAACTCGGGCTTACAAACCAATCTCCATGCAACTGAAGATGTAGCTCTATCACAGATATTGAGCACTTTCCACTAAGTACCGCGTATATAAAGTATATATATATATATATATATATGTGTGTGTGTGTCGGTGTGTGTGTGTCGGTGTGTGTGTGTCGGTGTGTGTGTGTGTGTCTGTGTGCGTTTGTTTTCCTTAAAAGGATAAAAAGAACATTTCCGGGAGTTCTAAAGTAGGTCGGATCGAAAGGTGTTTTCTTCTACAAGGGGGAAACAAGTTCGAACCCTGCCAGAGAACACTATTTTTCTCAAGTGCGCACGCTGATCAATGCATTAAGTCTTTTTATTATTAACGTTTCAATTAATGTTAAGCTTTTATCTAGCGTGGACACCAGTCTTTGTACAAGTTGAACCCTAATGTAAAAAATGTGTGTGTGTATATATATATATATATATATATATATATAAGTACTCTTGCCTTCTCAGTGTTAAAGGGAAATTCCCGCAACAAAGATATTCCCAGTTGCATAATTGATAACCATACCAGAGTATTTAAATAGACTTTAAACTTTTACGGCCATATCACGCTGAAACACCGGTTCTCGTAAGATCAATGAAGGTAACCCTTTGAACTCTGACCAAAGCTTTACCGGTGGTAAAGAAAAATAACTTAATGCACAGCCACCGGTTGAACGGTGGGTAAATATTCGTTTGATTTCTCTTACAGCATATCAACTTTTTTTACTGCTGGTAATATTTTTTCCAAAAATGTATTGCTGGTAATAATGTATTGCTGTTAAGAAATTTTCATTCAAAATGTAGTGCTGCCATTTTTTTTTTTTTTTCAAAATCATTTTGCTGGTAAAAGATTTTTCCAAAAATGCATTTCTGGTATTAAAACCTATTTTTACACTTCTATAGCAGGGATCTTAATACGTGCTACCACCCCGAGTCAGTGTGAACCTGGGAACACCAGCAATTAAGAGGTGGTTTCACGTTTCTCAAGACCTCTTGTTCAGAGGCCTTGCTCTCGGGTGTAGTTTATTGTCAAACCCAGAACTGTTGAGTAAACCCTTGTAACTATTTTTATATCTTCCGTGAAATATTACATTCCAATTATTTGCTAATTTTGACTCAGGAGCTCAGGCAGCGGGGTTAAAATTGTTCAGGAACGCAGGGCTCAAAAGGTTAAGCAACATTGATCTGGGTCAGTAGCTATATGGTTGACAACTTGCGAAAAGCGGGTGTAGAAAGCTTTGATGTTCGGCTGTTGTAATGGATAACGTGTCAGATTTGTGAATCGGAGTGCCGAGTTCTAATTTCAAGTAGATGCACAAAAAATTATGAACAAGGCGAATTCGCTGTCGACCCTAGCAAAAAGGTAAAAATTACAATAAGCTATAGCAAAATAAGAACTGCTAGCTTCAAAATTACCACTGAGAACACAATTAAGAAATATAAAAAAAGTAGGAAAGTACGTAACAGACGCAAATCTTTCTCATACTCCCGAAACATTCGTATCTAATCAGTTTCGTATCCTAACGTAAACAAAGCAATTCCTAAAGAAAGAGATGGATTTTTATTCATTAATCCGACAGTTTTTATTTTTTAAACATTATTTTTAGTGGATACTCATATTTGTGTAGACGCTCTTTTTTATTTATTAAACAGTTCATTTCTTTATTTCCATTTACCGGGCAGAATATTCAAGAAATCTTATTAAAGAAAAATATGCTATCTGCGGTATGATTCGAACTTTCGTCCCCAGATAAACAGAGCGTCTAATCAAATATTGGCACCCACATGTGTGTGTGTATGTGTGTGTATGCATATACAGCAATCATTATATATATATATATATATATATATATATATATATATATATATATATATATATATATATATATAGAGAGAGAGAGAGAGAGAGAGAGAGAGAGAGAGAGAGAGCACACTGCGACATAGGCGACACACTGTTTCATGCTAAACGCAATCATCAGGCCACCTGATGATTGCATTTAGCATGAAACAGTCTGTTGCTTCTGAATGTTGACTTCAATGTCCACTTTTATATTTACGTACGCTCTATCTCTGATATTGAGCATGAATATAGCATAACTTAAAACAATATTCCTTCATATTTATAAATGTAAAAGACGATAGGAAAACTGTAATATTAGCCGACGCATTTCGTCTAATGTCGACTCTTCAAGGCAAAAACGAAATGAAAATGAAATGAAATTGAAAAAGTCCACATTCGACGAAAGGCGTCGGCTAATCTTACAGTTTTCCTATTACCTTTTACATTTCTAAATATTTTTTCTACAGGTTAACTCGGAGAAATTTTTCATTTCTTCATTCATATACATACATACATATATATATATATATATATATATATATATCGGTTTTGTAGTGCGTATTCAATTTATGTAACGTAAATAATTCAAACGAAAAACAAATATTGAAGCTAGTTATATGGCGAGAATCACTCTCACAAACAATATTTAATAATAAATTACAACCAACTTCGAATCTGTTAATGAATGGTGTGATCCTTGTTCATAAATTCCGGGCTTATCTGGTCTTATTTTTTTGTACGAGCCGGCTTTCAGTCGTTCCGAACGACCATCATCAGGTAGACATATCAGTGTGTTTTTGTTAAACTCCGAATAGTAATGCGACATCGAAAGATATTGTGGTCCAAAAGAGAGCTTTTTTAGTAATTTTTTAATTTTTTTAAAAAATTCAACCTCAGCGTTGTGTCTGCAGCGCTCCAAAATTATTCTTACATTTAACAATATCTCATTACTAAAAAAGCACTCTTTCGGACCACAATATCTTTCGATGTCGCATTACTATTCGGAGTTTAACAAAAACACACTAATATGTCTACCTGAGGATGGTCGTTCGGAACGACTGAAAGCCGGCTCGTACAAAAAAATAAGACCAGATAAACCCGGAATTTATGAACAAGGATCACACCATTCATTAACGGATTCGAAGTTGGTTATAATTTATTATTAAATATTGTTTGTGAGAGTGATTCTCGCCGTATAATTAGCTTCAATATTTGTTTTTCGTTTGAATATATATATATATATATATATATATATATATATATATATATATATAACACATGCACACACATCTCCAGCCCAACGTACACAAACATACACACACACACACACACATATATATATATATATATATATATATATATATATATATATATATATATATAGATAGATAGATAGATAGATAGATAGATAGATAGATAGATATACAGTAATCGTCATATATTCAGTGATTGCCTATTTATTGCCATGGACCAATAAAAAAGTTTGTTATGGCTAAAAGTTGTTCACTTGGGAAAAGAAAAAGAAAAGGCCATATTTTCATGAATTTGCTCAGATTGTTTTTCTTACAAGAAAGATTTTTGACAATTCTTTAAATATATGCATGACAGACGAAGCTGAATTGGTTGCATATTTTGTTTCAAATCAACAGGGTTTTTCATACATTTTTCAATAATAATATATTCAACAGACTGTATATTAATGGACTTTTCATAAGTGCATTAATTTCCATATTTAAAATGAGGAAATTACAACAGTGTCAAATAATTTTCATGCCATTTATGCTATATATTTCATGCATAATATTCTCTCTGTTTGAGATATTAGTACGGTGGAGTAATTGATAGCTTCTCGGATCAGAGAGCCGAGTTCGAATTCCAGTCGGATCCATTGCATTCATTTACGTGCTAATACCCTTGGGAAAGGTATGAATCCTCTTCTTCTCCCTCCAGCTATGGGTAAGTAGCAGGACAGAATGGGTTCTCCTTTGATGACAACCAGTCTAGGAAAAGGAAAAAAATCTGGCGAGTTACCTTCTTCTAGCCTTTGTCTAAATAGGCAGCATGTGATTTGAATTTAGATTTTTCCATCTCCTAGACCGGTTGCCAATCATGGCTGAAGAGCCCGGTTTTTTCTTCAATTGATCCATAGCTAAGGAGAAGAGATGGATCCATTACCTTTCTAAAATTAAATGAATGCGATGAATCCTCTTCTTCTCCCACCAGCTATGGGTAAATAGCAGGACAGAGCGGGTTCTTTAGCCTTGGATGGCAACTGGTCTACCGCAAAAAGAAATGGCATCTCTCATGCGGGAAAAGATACTTAATCGCCTAAGCGTGTATTACGCATGGCACATAACCGACTGATGGCGCTATACCTTCTATCTTCAACGTCAAATCAGTGATATTACAAACCATCATATCATGCCGAAGGCACAGTTTTGCGTTCGACTAATAAAGTTAAGCAGCGTAGTGGTGTTTCAATACATGGATGGGTGACCGCTTGGGAACACTGGGGGCATTAAACCTTAGGGCAGGCATGTCAAACTGAGGGTTCCCTGAGGGCCAAATGGTCACATATATGTTGTCATGAGGGTCACACCAAAGTATAGAAATTAGAACTAGTTCGAAAATTTATTGCAGAATATTTTTGTTACTTACATTTAGCAACACGCAAAGTGCATAGAAATGTTTCATCAGAATTCTTGTATACGAAGTAAGGAAGTAGTCTTATAACGAAAATAAAATATTTAAAAACATATCCTGCCATATTGCAACCACAAATACATTGTACAAAAATTACAACAGTTCAAAACAAAGCATTTATTTGACACTATTCAGTCAGATTTTGACTTTTTTGTCCTGACCCCTCTTTTGGCTGACAATTTTCGGTATGTCTGGCTAAAATGCTTGTGCAGTTCCGACTTTGATCAGAGATGACAAATGTTGATCAGTTAGCCTTGTTCTCTGAGAATTTCTTGCTGTTTTCATGAAAACAAATGTTTACAGACATAGATAGAACCAAACATTACCAGAATCTATGTGACTAACGTTCTGAAGGTTTTAAACTTTTCAGGAAGGTATGAAACAAACCCAGGTTTTCCTGCTTCAAGATACTTTGCTCTGAGTGTACAATCCGACTGCATCTCTAATAGTTCCATCTGCAGGCTTTCTTCTTTCTTGGAAACATCAAAGGTGAATGGTGCCGAGAATAATGCAAACTGATGTTCAAAAGATGAGAAATCACTAAATCTTTTCTAAAATTCCTTTGACAACAATTCCGGGTGACTGTCATATTTAGCAAATCTAAGTACAGTCTCGGTATTGGCAGTGTTTTTCGGCTCTTTCCACGTAGGAAAATAAACTAAAATTTCATTTGACAACAATTAAATGTGAGTGTCAAACTTAGCAAAGTTAAGTACAGTCTCAGTGTTGGCAGTGTTTTTAAGCTCTTTCCACGTAGGAGAATTAATTAAATTTCATTTGACAACAATTCCAGGTGACTGTCAAAAGTAGCAAAGCTAAGTACAGTAACGGTATTGGGAGTGTTTTTCAGCTCATTTCTCGTAGGAAAATAAATTATATTTCATTTGTCAACAATTCCAGGTGACTGTCATAGTTACCAAAGCTAAGTACAATCTCGGTATTGGCAGTGTTTTTCGGCACTTTCAGCTGAGGAACATAAACTAAAATTTCATTTGAAAACACTTCCAGGTGACTGTCAAACAACGGAGCTAAGTACAGTCTCGGTATTGGCAGTGTTTTAGGCTCTTTCCACGTGGGAAAATAAACTAAAATTTCATTTGACAACAATTCTAGGTGACTGACATACTTTGCAAAGCAAAGTAGGGTCATGGTATTGGCAGTGTTTTTCGGCTCTTTCAACTTGGGAAAAAAACGAAAATTTCATTTGACAACATTTACAGGTGACTGTCACACTTAGCAAACTAAGTACAGTCTCGGTATTGGCAGTGTTTTTCGGATCTTTCCACGTAGTTAATAAACTAAAATTTAATTTGACAACAATTCCAGGTGACTGTCATTCTCAGTAAAGTAATGTATAGTCTAGGTAATGGCAGTGTTTTTCGGCTCTTTCCACGTACGAAAATGAACTAAAATTTCATTTGACAACAATTCTAGGTGACTGTCATACTTAGCAAAGCTAATTACTGTCTCGGTATTGGCAGTGTTTCTCGGCTCTTTCCAAGTTAGAAAATAAACTAAAATTTCACTTGACAACAATTCTAGGTGATTGTCATACTTAGCAAAGCTAATTATATTTTCGTATTTGCAGTGTTTTTCGGCTCTTTCCACGTAGGAAAATAAACTAAAATTTCATTTGAAGACAATTCCAGGTGACAGTTATTCTTAGCAAATCTATGTACAGTCTCGGTATTGGCAGTATTTTTCGGTTCCTTCCACGTAGGAAATTAAAATGAAATTTCCTTTGACAACAATTCTAGGAGACTGTCATACTTAGCAAAGCTACGTTCATTCTCGGTATTGGCAAAGTTTTTCGGCTCTTTCCACGTAGGAAAATAACACAAATTTAATTTGACAATTCCAGGTGACTGTCATATTAGCAAATCTAATTATAGTCTTGGCATTGGCCGTGTTTTTCGGCTCTTTCCACGTAGGAAAAATAATCTAAAATTTCGATTGACAACTCTGACTTCCAGAAGCTTAGTTTTTTATGATGCAATTGATGTCATCATACAACTGAGTGATAAGTTTGTTTTTACATTCTATTTTCAAAATAAGGTGAGTTAATTGCGCTCTTATATGAACAGCAAACCCAGATCTTTTATTTAATCTGTGTTGTGATCGTTCAACTCTAAAAACAGTTATTTTTTTCTCAACCAATAGGAAATCTTTTCAGCACTTTGTGACATGACAGACTGTTCAACACTCTGAAAGATATCTTGGCTTCTTGTAGCGTCATGCATGGAGACCAGTTCAATCAGTTCTTCATAAATATTAAATTCACTGTCACATGCCCTGATAAAGATTGCAAGTTGTGCTTTTCTAGTGATGTCAACAGTCTCATGAATAGCAATAGAAAAATGTTCAAACCTTGATGATACAGCCTTCAATTGTTGTTTCAAATTACCTGAGATTTTTTTCACTCCGTTCAGTGTTCCTTGGTAATGAAATGTCTTTGAATAAGTGTGCTTTTTGACATACAAATTCAGCTGTTTGTACAAGACATTGCTTTAGGAAATCTCCTTCACTAAGATTTCCCACTTATGGCTATCACTCGGCTGAGTTCATAGCTTTCAATAACGGAAGCGACATTCTGTCTCTGAATTTTCGTAAAAAATGTCTGTTGCTGCGTCAAGTTAACCGTCAATTCGTTAAGTTTTGAAATGCATATTAGTCCTTCATAATTAACGGAAGTGATTTATTTTCTTAAACACTGTAACTGATGAATTAGTTACCCATGAAACTCTGAGTTGCACTACAAACGTAGGTATATATATATATATATATATATATATATATATATATATATATATATATATATATATATATATATAACGAAGAATGAATTTAAAATTACATGGAGACAACTCAAAAGCTCCTTCAACAATATTAGAAATTGAAACCAGACATCCCTATCCAAATATTTTTGACATTTAAAAGAAAACACCAAATGTAAAATGTAAAATAATAAATAGAACAATAACTTGTAAAACCTGGGATGACCCATACCCTTTATGCCTACATGAAAAACTACACATTATTAAGTTTCTAAATAAAGAAAAATTATTAAACCATAGACATGAGTTAACGGTTTTTGCCGACATCAACATATTTTCGCATTAAATAATTAGCATTAAAAAAAAATTAAATTTCATAGTTTAATAAAAGGCTTAAAAGCTTAACCCAATCATTAAATAGAAAAACTATTATGAAGTCGTCAAAAAAACATAATTGTAGTTCAGTGCGACGTGTTTATATATGAAACAGCCATTTGGATAAAGTAAATAACTAAATAAATAAATAGATAAAATATAATAAAACAAAATTCTCTAGACACTGCACGACATACCGTGGTGCCAAAAGCTATCTTTCGCTGTAATTGACCAGACGATGTGCGTACACGAATGCCATCTTCCGCTTTGAAATAGATACCCCACTCTACCTCGGCTTGACCTTTTCGAAGGTGACTGATATGTGGATAGGAATTAACTGTTAGACCACCTAACCAAAATGGCCGCCCCAGCCGTTTCCATAGTAATTAATTTTGCGAACGAACATGCTTATAAATATGCGTAAATTTCAAGATTGGTTATTCCTAAATTTTCGCTTGAGGATGAAACAGGGCTTGATACTTTAATTCAATTTAATTTTAATAATTATATTGAGGGTTCCGGCTCTTGTTTTTGAAACATGAGAACTCTTATGTAGCGAAGGAATCATATTTTTTTAAATAATTATATATATATATAAGATGCCGTAATTTTTTCGTACCCAAGTATTTTCCATCTCCAAGTTTATTCTCAGGGTTGAACTGCAAAGACAAACATTGTAACAGGGATCGTTGTAATCTACAGGAAAGGCAACTAACCAACACCGAAAAAAATCTATGACGTGTGTAGCAGCGACGTGTTGAGGGTGTATTTAATGCCATTTGCATTTCTACCAATTTTCCTCAGACATATATATATATATATATATATATATATATATATATATATATATTATTGAATATGACAGACAAGATGCTCTTATTTAGTTTTTTATACAATTTCTCATGCGATCTATTATTTTTTTTCTTTTCGGATGATAAATTATATAAAAACCTTCCGAATGTTCTTTTTATCCGAGCGCTTTCGGCTATACATTTAGCTATTTTCAAGGATTAAATATTTTAACTGTTAAATAAGAAACAGTTTGTTGTATGTATGTTTTATAAAATGGTTTTATTTTTCAAAAAACGGTCAAGATATTGTGTCCATGTTCAAAGTTTTATATAATGAGAAATTGTATAAAAAACTAAATAAAATCACCTTGTCTGTTGTATTCAATGAAAGAAAGATTGCTGCCTAAATACACGCACACACACATATATAGTTACAACTGATAAATTCAAATTTTAAAATAGTTATAACAGAGCGAGTTCATCACAACGATCATAGTAACAATAGTTTTATCTTTGGAATTTATTACTGAGGATGATCTTGGAGAAGATCGAAAGTACTTCGGTAGGAAAAAAACTACGGCACCTTCCTTGAATTTAATGTTAACATCATAAAACTGGTTAAAGAACTAGAAAGGATTATTAAATAAAAAAATAATTGACATAATGCAGGCTATCCCATCATTTTTTGAAAGTAAGAGGGTCAAGCAACTCAGTTCCTAGGAACCAGCAGCCAGACATCTGCACATACGATTTTATTATAATGGTGAAGGCTTCATGCAGAGCCAACCACACTTTTTGAGGAACCCACTTGCACAAGGTCCCCAAACGACCCTCCGAAGTTTTTGAATTCAGAGTTGTCCTTCTCCTTGTCCAGTTGCCATCAAAGGCTATAGAGCCTAATCTGTCCTGCTATTTACCCACAGCTGGGTGGAGAAGAAGAGGATTCATACTTTTCCCAGGGATATTAACAAGTATTCGACTGGTATTCGAACACCTCAATCCGAGCAGTTATTCACTACTGACATAATATATCTCTATTTAATGAAGCATGTTTTAATGAAGATATGCTGCCTATATATATATATATATATATATATATATATATATATATATATATATATATATATATAGTTGTATATTTAAACAGCAATCCTTCTTTTATGCATGTTTCATTAAAAATAATATTAACAATATTAACTACAAACAAGGCCACAATGTGCTAACCGTATTCGGAAATTAAAAACATCCCTACCACACACTAAGACATACACATAACGCACACACTCAATTAAGCTGGAAAATCGAATCATCCTTGATAATGGCTAAAGGTATAGCCGAAAGCGCTGGAAATATAAAATATGTGGACAGTTCTTAAACGCGCTTTGTCATGTAAAGAAAGCTCTTGTTCGAACACAAGAAACATTAAATAAAAAGCTTAACCGTAGTACCTTGTCTGTCGTTTTTAATGAAACATGCATATATATATATATATATATATATATATATATATATATATATATATATATATATATATATATTCAAACAGGTTTGATTAAATAATTTAGACATATGTCGATTAGTTTTCGATGTGATCCTTTCACGTTCGAGGATTAATTTTTTGTAAGGTTTAAAAAATTGAATAAGAAAAATACCAAAAATTTCTCTGGAATCGTTTTTATTTTCCCAAATGCTTTCAATCTCATCTGAGAGCATCTTCGGGGGATTAAGTTTTCTGTGAGACTGTATATGTGTTTCTGTGAATTTAAATAAAATATATATATGTATGTATGTGCGTATATATGTATATGCGTGTGTGTGTTTAAATTTTATACGGTACTTAACATCGTCGCGCTTATCATTAGTTTTTTTTTTCTTGACGATGGTACCAGACGAATGAAAAGTCATTCTTCCTGGTACGATGAGATTGCCAAAGGGAGATGTCGAGATAGAAACAGGAAAAGGTCGAAGACAGTCGACAAACGTAACAGGAAATCCTGCCGTTTTCTCGAGCAGCGAGTCAGCACAACAGCTGTCCAATCAGCGCTGACTCTCGGCTAAGACAAGTAATGGTTCGTTCAGTAGTTTGTCTGCCGTATTGTTGAATTGCTCAAGTCATTCGCTTAGCCGATCAAAACACGATTTCATAACGAAACCCAAATACAGGAAATGGATACATCTTTGGATTAAGAAAATATATTAAATTAAAAAATAAATAAGAACAGGGTTATATTCGTGGAATATTGAAGACTCTATTACTTGAGAGTCCAGACATTGTGGGAAAAATATGACTTCAAGTATCTTCAGTATCTATACTGAGCGGAAGTGCTTAATGTCACTTGATCTGCTCTTAGAACCGTCATATTTTATAAGCCTAAAATAACCTAAACTAAATAAAAATACTAATGAATGGTGTGGAGCTTGTTGTGGTATTGAGAACAATTGCTGTGACTTTCTCTCCATTAAGGCCTACCAATGATTCTTCTCATTCTTGTTTATGATGTACCACAAGGCCGAAACCATGGAGCACCCAGGGAGATTGATTCCACTGGTCAGTTGTAATTAATCTAGTGAGACAACCTTGCGAATCATTACACCACACCGAATTGCACATTTTAGAGACATTGCAAAGTACCCGCAATGTTACCTTGAAATTCTACAAGAAAGGTTACAAGAAACAAATAATACTAAAAAGATCGTCTAGCGCCAGTCATTCAACTGGGAATGGGTGGATCTCTTGAGAATCATCAAACGAAATTCTGGTTAATTTGGACGGAAAACACAGTAGAGTAAAGATCGTGATTAGGCTATGTTTTCTTATTACGAATCAAAACGTTCATAAGTATTACTTTAGATTAATCTGGTACAAGGCCTGAGTAATGGAGTACTGACTCAAAATCGAAATCACTACAGGATGGAATTAGTAAAGGAAATGAATTTAATAAATTTGTAAAGATTCTAATAAATCCTTTTTCTACATGTTTCCTTTCATAAAAGTCAATATTTGTTATAGATAACTGATAGAAATTAGGAGAATTTGAGATAATCACAATGAAATAATTCATCGAGTCTAGAAGAAACCTCAACACAATGCAGAAAGCACTGGACGGCCGTTTCGTCCTATATTTGGGACTCATCAGCAGTGCGCATCCACTACCGAGAATTGAAAGCCGGGTTTTCTTTATGCATTCTGTTGAGGTTTCTTCTAGACTCGATGAATTACTTAATTCTAATTCTCTCAAATCCTCCTAATTTCTATCACGTGTATATCTATTCTTGAACCGACTTCTAATGCTCTGGACTGAGCGGCTTGGGTATAGTAGCCGTGGCTCGTGGGGGGCACAGTCCTATGGTAAAAGAGAAACTCGGATGAGTTCCACCACGGAATATGTGATCGATCGGCGCAATATCGAGTCTGATTCGCTGCCGCATCGTCACCGAGGCCCATTGGAACAGTTGGTGTGACGTTTGCCTGATAATGTTACTGTCCGGGTTTCAATTCTCGCTAGTGGATGCGCACAGCAGCTGAGTCCCAAATATAGGACGAAACGACCGTCCTGTGCTTTCTGCATTCTGTTGACGTTTTTCTCGACTCGATGAATTAATTAATTATCGTATGTATATATTATTTAACTCTACTCTATATTGAGCCCTCTTTTAAATTAAATGTTGCGTATAGTGGAATTATACCACATCTGTTCCATTTTACATAAATATTTTTATGGCCGAGTCGTTAGAACGTTCGCTTTCTGACCATGAGACACGGGTTCGAATCTCATCACGGTTAATTTGTCAGGAATGAGACTTCCTGATGTTATCGGCCTGGAGGAGTGGGGTTTCGGAAAGTGTCTGAAAACCATACCACGGGATGACCCAAGACTTCTGAGTGAAATTGGGTAGACGTAACAAATGATCGATGGCTGTGCTAGCAGAAAGTCACAAGTCATCGTGACCGAGAGTTTGAGTGTGCTGACCTTGTTCAGATTGTTGATCACGCTAGATAACACGCTCTCTCCCAGAAACTGTAACTAAGGTCCGCTCAACATCGTTTCAGTATAAACCACAGGAGGGCTCTGTGGGTGTTGAACAAATATAAATGTGCCAGGACGAGCATCTGCAATAGGGATATTCTAGCCGCCCTAATAGACGGGTATGCTCGAATACAAGTGTCCAGCTATTATATATATATATATATATATATATATATATATAAAATTACTTTGATTGAATAAATAGTTACTACCCCTATTTGTCCGTGTTTTTCTTTCAACCCCCTCCCTCTTTCGTCAATTTTTAGAATAAACGGTTCTCGCCAACCCTCCCCGTAGTTTGTTTTTTTTTGGTCACGAGGTTATTTTTTTTTTGTTGTTGTTTATTGACTATAAGTTTCCGTTCTTTCTTACCTTGTTAGCCAGCCTTCCCTGACGATCCGTTTAGGTGAAAACGTGGTAGGTTGTTTGGCTCTCTTGGTCGATATATATATATATATATATATATATATATATATATATATATATATATATATATATATATATATATGTATGTGTGTGTGTGTGTATGTGTGTGTGTTTGTGTGCAATGTCTACACACAGTCTTAACAACCTATTAAATCTCCATATTATAAAAAGCACACGTTTTGATTCCGTTTTAATTATAGATATATATATATATATATATATATATATATATATATATATATATATATATGCACATCTCATTAAAATGTGCTTGAAAGAAGGATTGCTGCCTAAATACACGATATATATATATATATATATATATATATATATATATATAAAGTGGACATGGAAGTCAGCACTTAGAGGCGACAGTCTGTTTCATGCTAGTGCAATCGTCAGGCGAGTCGCCTGACGATTGCACTAGCATGAAACAGACTGTCGCCTCTAAGTGCTGACTTCCATGTCCACTTTTATATTTACACACGCTCTATCTCTGATATTGAGCACTTTACCCCATAAATATAGCACACTTTAAGACTATATTTCTGCATATATATATATATATATATATATATATATATATATATATATATATATATATATATATATATATATATATATATTCGTGAAAACTTATATAAATCTAATATCATATTATCGTGAAGCTCTCCATTGCTGATCGGTAAATGCTTCCTTGGGTCATCTTGCAGACGGATTGTAGTTTTGAATTCTACCGGGGCGGCACATTTTTAAAAATAAGTATTTTCGATTGAGAAATAAAAGTGATTTTCACTGTTACAGGGCATTTCTCTCATCATTTGATTGTAATACACGAAAAGATGAACGGATTATGCTAAAAATAAGCATATAATGTAATTTATTTAATCTGACATGCTTAAAAGAGAATTAGCAGCTTAAACTCACAAATATATATATATATATATATATATATATATATATATATATATATATATATATATATGAAGAAATATAGTCTTAAAGTGTGCTATATTTATGGGATAAAGTGCTCAATATCAGAGATAGAGCGTATGTAAATATCAATACTTAGAGGCGACGGTCTGTTTCATCCTAGATGCAATCGTCAGGCCACGATGGCTGTTATTTTTCTCGTCTATTCATATATACGGGTCAGTGGTATATATTAATTAAAAATTGAATGTTTTTTTTCGAAAGTATTTATTTATATTTTATATATATATATATATATATATATATATATATATATATATATATATATATATATATATATATTTGATATTTCAGATCGACCCCGATCTTCATCAGAAATAACTGTTTTTAGAAGTTTGTTTACAAGTAGCCTCCGTCGCAAGACGCGCACGTCACGTCATATGGAATGCAACTGTGTTTGAATATTTCTTACGTAAATATAACTGTAATAATATTTTAGATGTTGTTTTAAAAAAAAAGTATACGTGGCTTCTCATTATGCTATTCATATATATATATATATATATATATATATATATATATATATATATATATATCTTCTCCCCCTTCCCTTTCAATATATCACTTCCATTAAGTTAACCGGTAAATAGGTCAATGGCTGGTTCTTCCTCCCCTAATACTAAGTGTAATAGATAGAAATATTAAAATAAACCTTCTCTAAACTCGATCATGTCTCTGTCACCAATCTCTCTGCTAAATTACATAAACTTAATAGTACCCGTCAAAAGTGTAATTTTTCATAGATATATATATATGAAGAAATATAGTCTTAAAGTGTGCTATATTTATGGGATAAAGTGCTCAATATCAGAGATAGAGCGTGTGTAAATATAAAAGTGAACCTAGAAGTCAACACTTAGAGGCGACAGTCTGTTTCATGCTAGATGCAATCATCGGGCCACGATGATTGCATCTAGCATGAAACAGACTGTCGCCTCTAAGTGTTGACTTCTAGGTTCAATTTTTTATATATATATATATATATATATATATACACGCATATATATATATGTGTGTGTGTGTGTGTGTGTGTGTGTGTGTGTGTGTGTGTGTGTACGTGCCTGGGTGTGTCTGTGTGAATACTTGGAAAATAAATCTTTTCCCCAAACTGATTTGAATGCATTTATTTTGATGTGAATGTTTTTCATTATGATAAACCAATTTCTACAACGTTACAGACATTCACGACAAAATCAAAACCGTTCAAACAAAAATGTGTTCGTCTTTGTTTCCTTGTCGTTTTTAAATAGATATTTACGCAAAAGATACCATTGCCTTTCTCTTTGATGCACACGTCGAATCCTAAGTCGATTGATACAACTCGGCCAGCAGGCTGTGAACGAGACACTAAATCAAAGAATTAAATTTGCCTATTCACAGAGCAGACGACCAAAATTCACTGACTATAATTTGAGATATGACAGCATAAGCGACTCAGAATGAGGCTTCAGTATTTCAAATAAGAAGATTTTTTATTGATTCGCTTTTGGTACTCGGACATTTACCCAACGGGCATTCAACCGAATAAACATTTAGCCTAAAATGTAGTAGCGTACTTACTTGTATGTCACACTATTTATCGTCATGTGCTACATACAGTAGCGGCCATAATATAAGGAACGGAAACAAAAAAGACATAAATATGTGTATTACTTAAAAAGTAATGCATGATTAACAATGACATTTGTACTGAATAAAGATTAGGCTGTAATGCATAAATATTATACAAAGTTACAAAAAATTCCATCATTGGATGTTTTTTTAATTAAAGATTAACTAGTCTTTCTTGGTATTTCTGCTCCAACAGCAAATGTTTTTTCTCCTGGTCTTTGTGGCCACATGCCAACCCCGGCTGTGCATTAAGTTACTCTCCTATTTTTTTTTGTCTGCCAACTGGACGCGAGTTGGATCATCCTCTTTTTCTCTCTTTACTTCACCTTTTTACTACACTGAAACGTCTAACCGACGACACGACCGGAACGAACTCACCTCAGCATCCCGTCGTCGACCTCAACGTCCAACTGTCGACACGATCGGAACGTCTGCAATATCTTTACAACCTTCGACACGACCGGAACGTGTGCACCTCAGCTCCAACCGTCAACACGACCAGTTCGACCACCATTGCCACTATTGCCACACCAATATACCCCACTGCCTCTTCTTTATAAATAAATTTAGCCTCAATAACACATATTCTCGTTCCGTTGTCCATCTTGTTTCATCTTGTCAGATTTCACGTCTTTAATTCGAAAATCGTTAGCGGGCCTCTTGTGACCTACGATACGGGGGCGCTCGGACCGTAGTTTCATATCGCGCCCCCTCCTCCAGGGGGTCCGCTACAGGTTCAACAAACTTCTTCCCAACCACTGAATTGAACTTGTAGAAATGCTCTTGTTTGAAGCGTTTCTTTTTTTTTTCACTGTCAGATTTGTGATTAACACTGGATACCCTTTTGTCGTAGAGTTGGATTAGAATTCCTTTTTTCACCATTCTTGTAGACACTGGCAAAAAAATATGATTTAACGTGTAGTCTGTTTCTTCGAATTCTTTGTCGCCAAGTTGTTGCGACCAAGTAAATCATTAAAGAAATAACAAGAACCAGATTTGCTGATTTATCGTATATTAAACAGTAAGTCCGCCAGAAGAGTATGATGCGAAAGTGTATCGAATGAACTATCATCAAGTTAATTCACAGTCCACTGCCTATATTTCTTGTATAAGAAATAGAATTTTGGCACAAGGCCTAAAAAAGTGAGTGTTTGAGACTGTTCTTCACTAACTATCTTATACCTAGCTAATCCGATTCACGACGCATTGATACATTACAATTTGCTCATTCACCATAAAAATTCGTCCATCACCAATCAACCCTCCATACAACATAATATCACGTACTCTCAAGGGGAACCTACGGAAGGCGCCTCATGCCATAAAAATTTAATGATAATAAATTATATATAAAAATAATAAATTATATTTAAAAATCTAAAGATGAAAAATGAGAGGGAAGGGAGATGAACCCAGTTCACAGTCGACTGCCACCTCCCGAACATTCACTCCAACTAAATTTATAGTAGGTGGAAGAGTCTAACATACCCTTGGAGGGAGGACACCAGAACAGTATAAGTACATACATACGTACTGACTCTAATGGTAATATTATTGGATTCAACCTTGATTCTGTCTTCGATTGGGAGATGAACCCAGTTCACAGTCGACTGCCACCTCCCGAACATTCACTCCAACTAAATTTATAGTAGGTGGAAGAGTCTAACATACCCTTGGAGGGAGGACACCAGAACAGTATAAGTACATACATACGTACTGACTCTAATGGTAATATTATTGGATTCAACCTTGATTCTGTCTTCGATTGTTGTAAGACGAAATTACTTTCCGAACACCCTAATAGAAAACATGATAAACTAATTCTAGATGCAGTTTCCTACACTTCAAGATTGGTTCTATCCTTGCTGGTTGTCTCATAATTTCTAAAGGTGTAATACGGCATTACTTTCCGAACATCCGAATAGCTTCTTCCTTCTCCTCTGTTGAAGTTTATGAAATGGTTGATACGCAGGCTTCATTTGCGAACAGCGGGAAATCCGACATTTCTTTCTTGGTTCGATTGTAAATATAACCAACTGATGATTTTTCTTTTTCTTAAAAACACTTTCATTTCCCGCCTTTCCTTGTCTGCATTGCATTAGCAATCGATAATTTATTTTCAAATCTTTCCTTTTCCTTTCTTTCCTCGATTGCCAACTGTTGGAAATGTAACAAAATAAATGACACGCTGTCAATATTCGATCGCAATGGTATTCGGTTTCTCACGTCACGGAAACCCTCTACCAAAACCTGCATGTCTTTAAAGCACCCCGTCTCTCTCTCTCTCTCTCTCTCTCTCTCTCTCTCTCTCTCTCTCTCTCTCTCTCTCTCATTCCATCTTTTGTTATGTGGGTGTGTGTTTCTTTATTTCCTGTTTTCAGAAATATGAACTTTGAACTATGCTCAGAAGAAAGCAGCGTGGTTGGGCCAATTGAATTGATAGTCAATTTGTCAAAATTTCCCCCTTTTTTTTTTCATGCATTTTGTCGATCGAACGGTGTGCTGTACTCTTCATGATAGAAGGAAAATAATAATTTTAGGTTTTATAGATAGTACAAAAGTCACCTTTTCAGAGATTATCAATGTCAACGAGTATCACATTATCAGAAAAAAAAAGATTACAGAATCGTTATTTCATTACCAAAGTTTTATACGACGAAAAAATATACTCATGAGTTAATCGAAACATATGGAAATAAGTTTGAAAAGAGAGATAAACAGCATCACACTAATGTTAGATGTAATCAAAAATATAACATTAAAAGCTAATTAATTTTAAGCCCATCAACCACTCCTTCTGGTTGCAAAGAGGTGGCTGGCAGGACTTAACATATACTGATTAGAAGACTTTCATGCGATAATCGGTATAAGGCCATAATGATTTTGTAATACAGATTATTACTTTAATGTTTTGGAATCTGGATATACCAGCCACCTCACTGCAATCAAAATGAGTTGGTGTTGATCCTAAAGATAATCAGCATTTAATATATATATATATATATATATATATATGAAAGTGAACAAAGAATTGAACACTTAGAGGTGACAGTCTGTTTCATGCTAGATGCAATCGTCAGGGTGACGGCCTGACGATTGCATCTAGCATGAAACAGACTGTCGCCTCTAAGTGTTGAATTCTATGTTCACTTTTATATTCACACGCTCTATCTCTGATATTGAGCACTTTGTCCCATAAATATAGCACATTTTAAGATTATATTTCTTCATATATATATATATATATATATATATATATATATAATCAGATACAAAATCAGATCAGAAATGTGAAAAAGGGAGAGTGGAAAGACTTTTTATTAGTAGCATGTTTCGCCGTTGTTAAATAGGCGTCTTCAGGTCAGGATGAGAAACAAACCTACATCTTTTGAGTATTTTATTCAGTTGATCTTGTATTGGTATAAGTGCTTTCATTTCTGGAAATAATGTCGAAATGTTCTATATATCCAAGCGCTTTCGGCTATTCTATTAGTGATTATCAAGGAATATTTAACTAAATATGTTGAATTTTATGGGTATATATAGCGATGTGAATTTTTCTTTATATTTTAATCTCCACCTTCACCTTTAGGCCTTCCTATTCTTATTTCTTCTGTTACACCTCTCTCTAGAGCTTTCATTCATTTCCCTCTCACACTTGTTTCCCACTCCCACACATACACTCTCACTAAAATTTTGTTTTTTATACCCGGAGTTATATTTTCCGATTTCATTTTTAATTTGTAGGCCTGATGAATTGGATCGTGATTACGATTCCAATGTAATAAATTATAACCATGGAATATTAGTGTTTGTGCCTTTTATATTATATTATATATATATATATCTCCACTTCCTCCTATCATTTGTGGCTCTCTCTGTAGTTTCGTCCCTCTGCCACCTCCCCCATACCACGTTCTGTCATCCACTTGCTTAAGCCCGCTAGGTATGTCATGCGTTGCTTTCCCTTGTCTCTCTTTCCCTCTATTCAACCTGTGAGTATCAGATCCCCCAGGACTTCCTTTTTCATTACGTATCCCAGAAAATTCAGGACGTAGGGGATCATGGTTCTCCACTTCCCACTATCCCTTGTAGCTCTCAATATGATTCGTCCGTCTGCCACCTCCCCCAGGCCATGTTCTGTCATCCACTTGCCTAATCTCGCTAGGTATGTTATGCGTTGCTGTCCCTTGGATCTCTTTCCCTCTATTCGACCTGTGAGTATCAGATTCTCTAGGCCCTCCTTTCTCATTACGTGTCCCCAAAAATTCCATCTGCCTCTTCCTGATGTTAAGTATAAGCTTCCTCCTTGTTTGCATCCTCTCCAAGACCTCATCCTTGCTCACATGCTCGGTCCATGGTAATCTTAGTATCCTTCTGTAGAACCAAATCTCTTCTTCGTCTTTGATGAGATCGTCCAACATTCCCTGTCGTAAAGGAGGACAGATATCACGTAGCAGCTCAGTACTCTTTTCTTTGATACCAAAGAAATCCTCCTATCTCGCAATACTCTACACAGCTTTTGGAATGGGTCCTTGTCCATCCCAATACGACTTCGTATCTCAGGGTCGCATACCAGAGCAAAATTTTACTTCAATAAATATTCCGCAATAATGAGAAAATATAGCAAATATTAAAAGTGCGACACTAAATATGTACTTTTTTTCTTTTTCTAAAAATTATATTTCTATCATCCATATTCCTGCAGAAACTAGACAAAAGAGGTATGTCCTAAATGTATACCCACCTATGGGTTAAATAGCTGGATTGATACGGCTTTCTGTTCTTAGGGTATGGCAAACAATGTAAGAGAAGGAAAACTCTGAATTCAAAACCAACATGAAGAGGAATGGCCTCCGTTATGGTATCATGTCCTAGACACACTACTTCTGCTATAGTTGCAGCACAGATGGTGTTCCAATGACTAATAGATTAAGGCACACATGACTTGATATAAATCGATTGTATTTGAGGTCAAATGGGTATTCCACTGTAAACAATATTAAGGAAGATGAAGCTAGGTACAAAAAGAGAAACGGATAAGCCTAAATTTATCTTAATGTAGAGAAATGATATCTTTCTTCAATATTACTGGTAAAATCTGGAAACGTAAAGAAGATTAAATTCATGCTATTAAATCGATCATTCTGAACAAGAAAACAGCTTAAAAACACTCTTTCATTAATATCGCTGGCAAAATCATTAAATTCAAGCAGGTTAAATCTTTGTAGTTGGATTTAAAAATTGATATCTTAAACTGATCAATATTACTGACAGATATGAGGAAAAGTAGCCAAACTAGTAATCTTTCAAAACGATAATATATATTTTGGGGTGTCAATCTTACATTTGACCTCCATACATTTTATGATTAGAAATAGCAAGAACAAAGTTTTTAGGCTTGGGTCCAGAAATTATCGTTTTAGAGTTAAAAACTAATATCTTGTTTTTATCGATGTTAATTAAATAAATCAGTAAAAAAAAAGAGCAAAGATTTAGGTTTAAGCTTCAATATATCCTCCTCAAGTTGAAAGCAATATTTTCTTTCGGTGAGATTACAGTATAAAATGAAAATACTTACCACCAATGATGAAAACTGATGGGATTAGATCATCCGATCTGGACATGAGATCATTTGCTTTTTTTTTTTTTTTGTTCTCTAATGAAGTTCATCCAAGGCAAGGCATTGAAGCCACTAAGACACATAGTAGAATATTATGAAATGAAAACTAGGAAAAGGAAAATAAAGAAAAGAAAGTAGCAAATAAAGCAGAAGAGGAAAAAAAAGCACATACCTCCCCACAAATTCTTTTATTTTATTATCTAAGAATTAATAAACACTTTCTTGAAAGACAGTGGGTTGTGTTCCCGCTTCCATCATCCCGATTTGGAATTCAGTTTTTTTTTTCTCTCAAGTTGGTTGCCAAACAATGCTAAAAAAGCCAGTCTACATACGAATTTATCCCATAGCTGTCGGTAGGAAAAACACATTAATGCTTTCCCAAAGGGCAAGCGCGTGTAAGTGAACACAGCATCCCCCCCACAAAAAAAATAATAGTGATAAATGTTGCTTGTACAGAATCCATCTCATTGAATATGACGGTGAAAATATCATCTCGTGGAGGTTTAACAAATTCTCAGCATTAATATCATAGGATTTCATTATATTTATATTACTAAATATTCGTGTGCTTCCTGCGTAGTGACATGACCAAAGGAATTAACGATCTTTACACGAACAAATTAGGAAGAATTTCCATCGCGACATTTTGAAAGTTTCTCACACTACCCACTCTCTTTCTCTTTGTTTCTCTATCTCGTTATGCCGGGGTTGGACAAAATAATCGGAACAGATGCAAATTCCACAACTATATTTCAAAGATCTATTAAGAAATTTAACTAAAACTTCGTAATTGCAGGTTAGGTCTATTGTAAATACGTTTATTTATCTAATTTACTGTCTTTGTCTTATTTATGTTTAGAATTTAGTAAAATTTACGCTAAATGCGTGATCTCTCCGAGTTCGAAAAAGGGCAAATTGTTGGAGCTTGCATGGCAGGAGCCTCGATCACAAAGGTTGCTGAACTGTTTGGTTTTTCAAGAGCTACCATATCAAGAATTATGACGCAATTCAAGAAACAGGGCAAAACCTCTAGCAACCGGAGCAATTCTTGCTATGACTTGCAAACGTACTGACGTGCATTGAAATGTGACGTGGCAAAAAATCATCGGACTACTGTGGCCAAAGTGACTGCTGATTTGAATAATCATCTGAATAATCCAGTTTCTACTAAAATTGTTCGTCGTGAGCTCCATAATTCTGCATATCATGGAAGAGCCGCTGTGAGGAAACCTCTTCTCTCCACTCGTAACATTCAGAAGAGGTTGAAGTGGTGCAGAGATCACAATGCCTGGTCTGCAGACCAATGGAAACAAATGATATTCTCAGACGAGTCCAGTACTTCTCTTTTCCCAACTTCAGGGCGAATGGAGGCAGCCCAAAGAAGCTTAAAACCCTGCCTGCATTCTTCCAACAGTGTTGTATGGAGGTGGATCAGTGATAGTTTGGGCCGCTATATAATGGAAATGTCTCGGTCCAATAGTTGCACTGCGTGGTAGAATCAACAGCAAAGATTACCTGAATATTTTGGGTGATCATGTTCATCCAATGGTCCAGACTTTATTCCCAGATGGTGACTGCATCTTCCAAGACGATAATGCTCCAATACATACCGCTCGATTGGTTAAGAATTGGTATGAACAGCATGAAAATGAGCTAGAACATATGGAGTGGCCTCCCCAAACTCCAGATATCATTATCATTGAACATTTGTGGTGGATTTGGGAGCGACAAGTTAGGAGCCGCTATCCTTCACCGTCGTGTCTTAAAGAGCTGGAGCAGGTATTAATGGAAGAATGGCTGAAAATTCCTCTGGATGAAGTCAGGAAGATGTATGATTTAATTCCTAGACGTATTAAAGTTGTATCTGAGGCTAAAGGAGGATCAGTTCCATATTAAATAAATTCTCTTTGAATTTAATGAGTGTTTCAATTATTTTGTCCAACCCCCCTCTCTCTCTCTCTCTCTCTCTATATATATATATATATATATGAGCAAATAATTAAATACTTCAACCATTCTGGTGTCCATATGGCTTGCAGCCATTCTGCATTAAGGCCATTTAACATCATAACACATTTTTTTATTTCATCATTTCTGTCTGTCTTCGTCTGTTTCTTTCTCTCTTTCTCTCTTTCACACACACACACTCTATCTCTATCTCTTTCTCTCTCTCTCTCTCTCTCTCTCTCTCTATATATATATATATATATATATATATATATATATATATATAGGTACGATGAATAAATTGTCGCATTAATTACGCAAAAATGAAAATAACGTTGACATCACATTTTAATAGATATATTTACCAAAATTACACAGAAAATATCTTGAAATACTAAAGAGCAAATTTATACAATAAAATCACCATTGGCTTCAACCATGGTCGGTATCTCCTGCAACTCTTCTTGTTTAAGTTGGTGAATGCTGCCATAATCCTTGTCTTCTGTTTATATTTGGTGTTACAAGGAGTTTTGTTGGTCTCTCGTTCAACTGCGCCCCACTAATAAGCTAAGGGGTTGCAGTCTGTGGAGTTAGGTGGCCAGATGCAAGGAGTCAGGTGGTCGCAGAAATTGTCTGACAGCTATGACTGTGATCTCCTGCTTGTGTGGCATGTGGCAGTGTCATGTTACCAGACATAGGGTCTTCCAGCAACCACTCTCTTGACCCAGAGAAACACTACTCCCTCAAGGCACTTGATGCAGACCTCCGTGTTGAGTCTGAGAACCTGAGGCAAGATGAATAGAGGCATAATGTCGCCATTACTAGTGATCACTCTAAACACCTTCGTAATCGCCATTAGACCCACCCAACACTTTCCGAATCCTCTGCTTTGTGCTCATATAGACACACAAAAACTGAAATGATATTTCAATACACCACAACCTGTATATATATGTATATATATATATATATATATATAGATAGATAGATAGATAGATAGATAGATATTGCTATGTGTGTGTGTGTTCCATAAAACATCAGAGACGCAGAAATTTTAGTTTATTAAGTTCGTTAAGAGACGATATATATATATATATATATATATATATATATATATATATATATATATATATATATATATATATAAGACATTTTTATGTTTAACATTGTTTTTATAGATACAAGTATTTAAGTAAATTCTCTGTTTATAATAAACTGTATTAAATAAAATTTTCCGGCCTGAATGTCCGAGAAATTTTCATAGAATATATTCGTCCTCGACAGGATTCGAACCTGTATCCTATACGGAACCGTCATATAGCCTGACATTCCTTAACTGTTTCGGACACTGAGTATCGTTCGGTTGGCAAGATCGAATTTACTGCTTATAAACTTCAATCCTCCATGAATCTGTCACGTACATTCATAACTGCTCATGGCATATCAAATTGATTGCTGTATAATTGTCGGACTTTGTCCATTTCATAATCTGTGACGTCATTTGTTTACATTTGATACGCCATGAGCAGTTATGAATGCACGTGGTAGGAGCCTGAAAGGACGGTAGTTAGATGGGTCATAGGGGTCTCCAGAGTTCTTAAAAACAGGCACCACAGAACAGGCTGGAAAGCAAGAATCAGCGAGGCAATAGTTGTATGGTTGCTGGATGCAGTTCATCGTCTTAGCCAGGATGCGGATGTAGTTTATCGTCATACCCAGGACGGCAGGAGTACATGGTAGATGCCGACTTGATAACTGATGATATGAGGAAGATCGTTGTTGAAGATCAGAAACAATATAGGACTCAAGATAGAACTTGGGGGACACCAGCGTTCGTATGAATGGAACTGTAAGGGAACCCGTTCAGGACGAGCTTCACTTCACGGTTTGACAGAAATGATTGGATTAAATCAAATAATTGTGCTGTAATACCGTATCCCTGAAAGCCGGCATACCAAACCCTGTCAAGCGCCTTAGAGATATCTAGAGCCACAAACCGATCTTCGCCGTTATTATCAAGAGCTTCGGATACATATGGCCGTAAGCACATCAGCGGTAGACCGGGCAAAGCGGAAACCATATTGTATGTCAGAGAGTAGCTCGTGTGAGGTAAGATGCTTAACCACTTCGGCATTGATTAAAACCTTGAAGAGTTTGCCGAAGTGTGGTAGGAGACTGAAAGGACGGTAGTTAGATGCGTCATAGGGGTCTCCAGAGTTATTAAAAATAGGGACAACGGCTGAGGACTTCGAACAAGCTGAAAAGCGAAAGTTAGTGAGGCAATAGATATATACTTTGGAGAGAACTGGAGCCAGCTCAGGAGAATTTTCTTTTGGACTACGGCTAGTATCCCGTCACCACAACTTGTTTTATGAAAGACTAATTTAGAGATGATGTCCAATACCATCGACAAGGTTATGCTCAACTCACTCAATAGAGCCTCAGTTCTGGGGGGAAATCAGGTGTGGGTACACTCCAGATGAGTCGAGTGCTGAAGTAGATGAGAATTTCCAAGCAAAGCATTGAGCCTCGTCAGCTGAGGACTTCAAATATATTGAATAGAGGAAGTCTTGTGGATTTGATGTAGTTCAGCACACCCTTGCAGAGACGCCAATAATCTTTAGAAGAAAAGTTGCTAGATGGAATGCGTTGTTTCATGCTATCAGCAAATAGTAACTTTGCTTCATTGATGACGCGATTGCACTCATTACGAGCAGAGACAAAGAAACGTTTTTTGCAATCAGGCATGTCGCTCCGGCACAGAGGGTAGAAGTGATTCCTATGGGCTATAGGGGCTGAGAAAGTATATACCTGCATATGTACATGCACACACACACACACACACACACACACATATATATATATATATATATATATATATATATATATATATATATATATATATACATACATATATATATATATTTAAATATATTTGCAATGGTACAGTAGCGTATCAAGGCATAAAAAACAAATTGTTTATTAAAGGCCATGATAGATTTAAAATAAAAACACCAGTTAACCGGTTTCGTCCCCCTCTCATCAGAACTGTTAACGGGGAATAGAAATTATGAAGAAAATATCTGTTGTGGATGACACGAATGAATGGGCAGGGAAGAAAGAGATAAATAAAATAAAAAAAAGAAAAAAGTGTATATAATCAAAGTAATACCACAAAAGATGCTAGAGACCCAGCACAGCAAGCCCAAGCAATATATATATATATATATATATATATATATATATATATATATATATATATATATATATATATATATATATATATATATATTCAAACATAATTTTATCAAATTTAAGAACAACCATACTAGGTATATTTCATATATATACGGGGTGTAACATCAAAATTGTCCAAATCGTGTAACAGCAGGCCATAATTGTTCCTCCCACAATATGTTTAAAATCTAAAAAAAAAAAAAACACTAAACTAATTGAGTTACTTTTTCCCGCATTTTCAGATGAGACAGAGTTTGAAAGCAAGAGTAAAGAGGGGTGTTCGAGGAAAGGATAAAGAGCAGGACAGGGCTCAAGATCAAAACAGCAGAAGATGTCGATTGACATTACATTTGAATATTTGAAGATTATAACTATCAGGGAATCAAGTAGGAAGAAGGGAGTTCTATAGTCGAGGAATTCGAGAGAAGTTGTTGGAGTAGAAGAGACGGCTACATTGAACTGTTTCGATAGTGAAAGGGTGGTGCCGAGATGCCAACCTAGTAGATTAAATTCATGCTGTTGAGGCACCAGTGAAACTAGCTCGTCAGAGCAGTTGCCATGAAAATATTTGTAGAAAAGACAAAGGGAAGCCATATCACGTGTGTAACAAATTGACTCTGGACGAGATGCCAGATCAGGACCTATCACATTGCATATCCGACTTTGAAGTTTGTCAAGAACCTCCAGATGAACAGCGGCGGCACAGAACCATATATGGCAACAGTATTCAATGCAAGGACGAATGGTAGATTTGTAGATTTGAAGGATGGACTCAGACGAGAAAAACCTCCTGGTGCCACACAGAGAACCAACTTTCCTTGCAGTAAATGCAGCAATTGATTCAATTTAGCTGCTCTACCACATGTCAGTGGAAAACGTGAGACCAAGGAGGTGCAGAGAGACGCTGACGGGAAGATGAGCATCAGGCATGCCGAGAGGAGACAGAGAGGTATCTCCTTGGTGGTTAAATGAGGGTTTTTGTTAGATATAAGACATTTTCTGGGATGGACAATTATACCATGCTGTTAGACGCTTCGGGCAATTTTTGCAGTTACACTCGGTATATCTGTGCAGAGCTTTTAAGATACTATTATACATCCTGCAAACACGCATATTAGACTATATCTGAGAGATAGATAGATAGAGAGAGAGAGAGAGAGAGAGAGTTATAATGAACAAAATGTCGGTAAAATATACTGAAATTGCCAATAACATAGGCATCAATAAATCTACTTATCGAGTCAAACGGTTTCAATGATTCAATCAAATCGCATTAAAACAAAGACTAAACTAAAAACAAAATAGGATTAGCCTTCAGCATTTATTGACTGTCGGGTTTAATGCGATGCACCTGTCATGCCTGCACAAAATCAAAGATGTTTGCCAAGCTTTTAATAAGATAATATCACAGAAAATCGTCTGCAAAACATGAACGAATGCGCTTATCAAATGTTTACTTCTGGATTCAATTCGTTCCCCGCAGATCATGGCACCAGGCTATTTATTTCCACGGGAGAAAAGAACTAAAAATTCGGTGTTGACTTGTTAGTGAATAAAAACATTTTTATTTTCTCAGTTAATGAGCAGGATATGATATATAGGGTCCTCATTCTACCACCGGCAAGACAGTCCGGACTTCCACGAGTTATAACTTCTGTCTACATTTTTTTAAATTCCGATTTCCTGTCAGTCAGACATTGTCTGCTTCAGACTGCATGGGCGTATATATAATGTTAAAATTTGTTGACTCATTCCGCGATAAACCTCTTTTTCTTTATGTGCTGTGTCCCTTCAGGACGTTGTTGATCATGGCTCTCCACAATTTCCTGTCCTTTGTAGTTCTTAATGAATTTTATCAGTTTATCATTCGTAAATCTTGTCCTGCTATTCGTTAACTCAAGATAGTTTTTCTTCTTGTTCTTCTTCAACGTACCTTCGTTGGCGATCATGACTCTCCACAGTTTCCTGTCCTTTGTAGATCTTAACAGTTTTTTCCTTCTATCTCGCTTAAACCTTATCCCCTATCCAATTATTCAAGACTAGCAGCATGGCATGGCGTTGCCCGTGCTTGATCAAAAAATCGTACGACTCATACAGCAATCGCTATCACTTGACTTAAAATATTTTTGCCCTTCCTTGCCTTTAAAAATGTTAACAAGAAATACTTTTTCACACCCAACCAAGTTCTGCGGAATCAGAATCAACGTTGAGTTTAAGCAAGCGAATGAGCCAATTGGAGTAAAGTGCCATGCAGAAATAAATTTTTCCCACTTGTGACAAATGCAGCTATCGATATTTTTTGCATGCTTGCATGCCAGCATGCTAGTTAACATTCGTGTCAGTCACCTGTTGGCTCTCACGCTGGCCAATAGAATCTTCCTGCCTATTCGTGGCAGCCAGCTATAGGCTCTCACTCTGGCCAATAGAAAATGGACGCAAACTACATGAAAACTGCCGTAGAATCATGAAAAAATCAATTATTTCCACTATCGATAGGAGTTAGGAAATGCAAAGTCGGTCTTGACCATACCTAACTTGGAGCATGTGCATGTAAATTTTGGTGCAAATCCGTCGAAAATTGCGGCCGTGCATTCGTTACACACACACACACACACACACACACACACACACACACACACACACATCCTGCCTTTTATAGATAGAGATCAGTTTTTTCCCTTCTAAGTGCCAAGTCCTCACAGGACGTTCGTGATCCTGACTCGCCAGAATTCCCTGTCTTTTGTAGATCTTAACAATTTTTTTCTTTCTATCTCTCTTAAACCTTATCACCTATCCAATCATTCAAGATCAGTTTTTTCCTTCTAAGTGCCAATCCTCACTGGACGTTGGTGATCATAAGACTCCACAATTTCCTTTCTTTCGTAATTCTTAATGAATTTTGTCTTTTCCTTATCACTCTCAAACCTTCTCCCGACATATATTTAACCTCACTAAGTACGTTATACGTTGCTTTCATCTGACCGTTTTACCTTCATCGTGTCCTGTGAGTATCTGATTTTCCAAACCTTCTTTCCTTATTATGTGCCTTAAAAATCTCAAGTGTATCTTCCTAATGTGATGTTTACTTTTCTTTTCCATTTTCTATAACACTTTTTCGTTGTTCACATATTCAGTTCATTGTATTCTCTGTATCCTATTTTAGAATC
>OZ038490.1:16845311-16932811 GCA_964036315.1 Acanthosepion esculentum | reverse complement strand
TGGGACACTAACATGTGCTACCACCCGGGTCAGGGTGGACATGGGAACATTAAGAGATGGTTCCACACTTTTCAAAACCTCCTGATCAGAGGTCTTGCTGTTGGACGTAGTTTATCGTCTTACCCTGGACACGGATGTAGTTTATCGCCATACCCAGGACGGTTTGAGTTTGGTCTGAAAACATGCAAACTGGCAGGTAAATTACAGGTAGCTTCAGCTATGAAATCCGTCTGGCATCTGCTACCATGAGACCCGGTCAGCTGAAGACTGGCGCTGTCTTATGTTCTCACATGAATCCACTCTGCAACAGTTCATTATGCATGACGGAAATATTCGACCCCTTCCCGCGTAAATGATTTCATGACTACGAAGGACCCACCGAACCAGAATCTCCATCCTGCCGCCAAGAACAACGATGAGTGGTACAAGAGATGTAGAAAGTTTGCAGGAGAAGCAGGATCTGCATATACACAATATTTATGCATCATGTTGCCCTGTACCACCGGATGAAGGTCGTTCAGAATTCTTTCGACAGTTTCAACGCAACAATACTGGGGTGGCCGGAGAACAGCCCAGACCTTAACCTAACTGAAGACTTATTGGAAATTGTCAAATGTAAATGTTGCAGAAAAACAAACAGCTATTAAAGAATTCTAGACAAATGACATTTCCGTTGAGTGCGATATCAACTTCATTTTTGGTACGTTCCGCCGTTTACAAGCAGAAATCAAAGGCAGTAATCGAAAACAATGATCACCGGATTAGGTGACTTAAAATGAAGAGTTAACACCGTCTAAAACAATATTTAAATATGTTTGTTATCGCTTGATGGTAGGTGTCAGAAAATGGCGTTGTTTCGTGGCTGGAAAAGTGAAAATTCGTAATTTTGACGCATAATTTATGTCAAAATTACGAATTTTCACTTTTCCAGTATTTTTTTTTTTTAAATTTAAAATAAAAATGTTTACTTCTCGCTGAAACAGAAAATGTTAATTTGATGGATTGTGAACAAGATTAAAACAAAATTACTTAAAAAGCAGTGAAAAACAATTTTTTGCAACGTGGGGGGGATCTCATTTTCATATGCAGCCGTTGACGTAGCAAGTAGCTTGGGGTGTTGATTACAAACAAAAAGCAAACGATGAAATATTACGGTTGTTCAAAATATTCGCGCCTGCATGTCTATGATCCAAGTCAGCCTTCCACACAGACACACACGCACACACATACACACACAGGCGTACACACAGAGAGACACACACAGACACACACACAGAGACAGAGACACACACAGGCGCACACACACAGAGACACACACCTACATAGACACACACAGACAAAAAACACGCACACAAACACACACAGACACACACACACACACACACATATATATATATATATATATGTGTGTGTGTGTGTGTGTGTGTGTGTAAGTGGACATTGATGTCAACACACAGAGACGACAAGTTGTTTCATTGCATACGATTTCATTTTCAA
Organism: Acanthosepion esculentum; assembly: GCA_964036315.1. NCBI lineage: Eukaryota > Metazoa > Mollusca > Cephalopoda > Sepiida > Sepiidae > Acanthosepion > Acanthosepion esculentum. The sequence continues at coordinate 16,931,314 of OZ038490.1, read as the reverse complement.
GTCTTTTTTCACTACTTTTAGGACTGTCATAGCTGAAAATTCTCTCTCACGTGAAAACACGTCTGATGGATTGGGTTGGACCTTTTCTAATTGGTCTATTTTATTCTAAGTTGAAATGATGATCCTGCTTCCTGTTGTGACCTCCTGATCCAGTTTCCCTCTATGGTGTTCCCTATTTTTTTAAACTTATTCACTATTCTCTTGATGGTCCTTGAATGGACTATGAAGGTGGAAGCCGGAGTATGAATGTCGGTACCATTACTGAAGGCCTGAATGATCTTTTCATCTCACCATTGCTCATTTGGGAAGGCAGTGGAAATTGTCAAATGTAAATGTTGCAGAAAAACAAACAGCTATTAAAGAATTCTAGACAAATGACATTTCCGTTGAGTGCGATATCAACTTCATTTTTGGTACGTTCCGCCGTTTACAAGCAGAAATCAAAGGCAGTAATCGAAAACAATGATCACCGGATTAGGTGACTTAAAATGAAGAGTTAACACCGTCTAAAACAATATTTAAATATGTTTGTTATCGCTTGATGGTAGGTGTCAGAAAATGGCGTTGTTTCGTGGCTGGAAAAGTGAAAATTCGTAATTTTGACGCATAATTTATGTCAAAATTACGAATTTTCACTTTTCCAGTATTTTTTTTTTTTAAATTTAAAATAAAAATGTTTACTTCTCGCTGAAACAGAAAATGTTAATTTGATGGATTGTGAACAAGATTAAAACAAAATTACTTAAAAAGCAGTGAAAAACAATTTTTTGCAACGTGGGGGGGATCTCATTTTCATATGCAGCCGTTGACGTAGCAAGTAGCTTGGGGTGTTGATTACAAACAAAAAGCAAACGATGAAATATTACGGTTGTTCAAAATATTCGCGCCTGCATGTCTATGATCCAAGTCAGCCTTCCACACAGACACACACGCACACACATACACACACAGGCGTACACACAGAGAGACACACACAGACACACACACAGAGACAGAGACACACACAGGCGCACACACACAGAGACACACACCTACATAGACACACACAGACAAAAAACACGCACACAAACACACACAGACACACACACACACACACACATATATATATATATATATATGTGTGTGTGTGTGTGTGTGTGTGTGTAAGTGGACATTGATGTCAACACACAGAGACGACAAGTTGTTTCATTGCATACGATTTCATTTTCAAGTCTTTTTTCACTACTTTTAGGACTGTCATAGCTGAAAATTCTCTCTCACGTGAAAACACGTCTGATGGATTGGGTTGGACCTTTTCTAATTGGTCTATTTTATTCTAAGTTGAAATGATGATCCTGCTTCCTGTTGTGACCTCCTGATCCAGTTTCCCTCTATGGTGTTCCCTATTTTTTTAAACTTATTCACTATTCTCTTGATGGTCCTTGAATGGACTATGAAGGTGGAAGCCGGAGTATGAATGTCGGTACCATTACTGAAGGCCTGAATGATCTTTTCATCTCACCATTGCTCATTTGGGAAGGCAGTGGGTCGGACACAAAACGATTTTAACCTGTTTTCTTTCTAGCTGAAAAACTCAAAGTGTTTTTCAGTGATTCTTACGACAAAAGATGTTAAGATGGCTAAACGTCGTATCTGAAAACCTTGGAAAAAAAATTAGTCTAGTGTTTTTTAGATATTAAACATTTTGTGGCATGGCAAATTATGCTGATACACGATAAGGGCAAATTGCTGTTATACCCGGCATACATATAAAAAGAAAACCAATAAAAACCTACAGTAAAATGGAAATTAATAAGAAAAGCTAGAATATGTAGGTCATTAAATGACCCATGTCCTTTGTGCATACATGAGAAACTATATATTAAAATGTTTATAAAAAATAAAAATTTATTTGTTATGGTCCAATATACTCGTCGCCACTGTTATGGTCCAAGTTTAGGACCAAGGAAGAACAACACGAACTCAAGAGTAGAAATAACGAAGATATATTACACCGAATAATAATACAAGATGTTGAAGGTGTTAATATGACTGTCAGTCTGGTTTGGAGTAAACTACCTTTAGCTCGACTCGATTCCGTCTCGACCAGTATTTATAGTGTCAGGAAGAGTTCATTATGTCATTATAGATAAGTTCCCATAACATTACTGAATCAAAGAAATGAAATAGCTATTCTTTGCCGACATTGTCAAAAGTTTTCCATAAATAATATTTAAAAATAAAATAAAATTTTTTTAAAAAATGGTAACTGGTAATATGCATACTTATATTTGATATGTAATAATAATCTTTAAATAATTTAAGTAATTCTATTACATTTACTTAATTTAAAAAGAAATATAGTCTATTAGTAATTAAGAGTAAAATATTTTAAAATTGTAGTTAAATATAACGTATTCTAAACCAAACACCTCTATTAGAAATAATCTTTAATATACAAGTACGAATTTAACGGAAAAAATGGCCAAAAACCTTTTGTCGTTAATAAAAAAAAAAAAACAGACGACATGCGGATGTCAGAATTCGTTGAAAAATACACCCCTACCCTCCCTAAACTTAACCTCTTTTTCGAACGTAAATCATAATTGATACAACAATAGTTAATAAAAATGAACACGCTACCGTCCCTGTCTAAATGATTGGATTTCTCTGTATCCTTGGAACAGGGAAATTATGAATTTATATGTGCGTTTAAAACTCAGTCAGTTTAAAAATAAGTTATTCCAAACTTCGCTTGAAGATGAAACAGAAATAATGCTTTTAATTTAATTATATAATTAAATTTGAAGTTTTTAGCTTCGGTTTTTGAAACATGGTTATTACTGTGTAGCGAAGAAACCATATTTTAAATCAGTTAACTTATAATATTTATGCTCTGCAAATTTACATTGAGCACTTTTTTTTTGTAAAAATAAAAAATATCAATAAGAACACCGGATTATATATTTTACTTTAGTTTTCGAATCTACCCATAAATAATTGGTCACTTCTAGAAACTGGAACTAACGTCCGCTCGATATAGCTGCCTTATAAACCACAGATTGGCTCTATGGGTTTTGAACAAGCACAAATGTTTAGACTCACTAGCAAACAGACGGGTGTACGCGGAAAAGAGTAGCCAGCCATTATATACGTACATATTCGTTTAATATTTCGTTATTAAATAAAACAGGCAAAGATTGATAAACTTTTGGATGAGTATTTTTCTTCTGTCGACTAACTCGTTGGATATCGTGTGGAAACTTTTCACTCTGCCGACATTTTGTATAATCCCCTAAGTACTTTCGACTATATCTGTCTATATCTCTTCGTACTGTTATCCTCATCTTCATTGCCATATTCACAACGTTCCGCCTCTATATCTCTGAGATGAAGTATTATGTTTACTTGCATTATTTACATTATTTGAACTGTTTTCCTCATCATCATTGCCATATTCACAACATTTCGGTCTCTATATCCCCGAGATGAGGTATTATGATTCCTTGCATTGTTTACACTATTCGTACTGTTATCCTCATTTTCAGTGCCATATTCACAACGTTTCGGCCAGATAACCATAACCCTGTTGACATAATTCTAGTGGCGGAAACCTATAGGTAAATGAAAATGATTGAAGGTCGTAAATGGTTGTGTAAGTTGTAACATTGGAGATCTTTAATCTTTGATTGCAAACTAACGTAGCGCTGCAGCTCATACCTGACACCAAGCTGGTTCTTAGGGTACTGTTTCCAGTCCAATGGTTATGGCTTAAAAATAACCCCTCAGACAGATTTTCACCCACAAAATAAAAACAAGATACATTTGTAGCAATGACCAAATTTTATTATTTGGTTGTAACCTACTTCTATGAAGGAGCGAGGCAGAGATGAAGCATTAGTTAGATTGGAAGTGAAGAGTTTTTCACTGATAGTGACCACTGTATTATAGAGTGTTTTTTTCTATTTCTTGTCATCTTTGTCTAAAAAGTAATTCATCTTCATTCAGTGACCCTGTTTGTCAGAGCCTCTTGTCATGTTATTGAGAAGTCCACTTCATTTAGCTGATAATAATCAGGGAAAATATATGTCTGAAACCATGTTTGTGAAAGGTCAGCTGTTTTCCATTTAACAAGATATCGGCTGACATTGATACATTGACGCTACACTATCTACAAATGCTGTCATTGATCTGCCAGTAGCCTAGTGATTTGTTACGGTGTATTATACAACCGCATCTGTTTTTGTCTGTGAGCAGATTTGTGTTACGAAATGTGAGGATGCTGCATGAATACTGGATGTAAAATTACTGTGGCAGTCTCAGGCATGCCACATAGGATGTTTCCATTATGTCATTCAAGTACTTAGCATTTGTCTAATATATAATTTACGACGAGAAGCGATAAAGGTCATAAGCTGACTATGAAGAAGTAGAGCTAGAGATCCGAAATATTGCATACGTTAATTTCAATTCTTCTACGCTGTTTCCTTCCAGGTAAACTCATATCTGATTGTTCAAAGAATACTGTTCATCCTGTTGATCCAAAAAGTCATCGATATCAGATATGACGTTATCATCACTACGATACTGGTTCCCAGTAAGTGTTTTGTTATGTTGGAGAACGGATGAAAGTCAAACAGGATAATATGGAGGGTGATCAACTTTAGTCACTCCCAGCAGCCATTGGAACCAAAGCTTCTCTGCAGGGGCATTGTCTTGTTTCATCAAGTAGTTTCGGACGTTTTATGGGCATATAGTCTCCATTGATGCTGTGGCCCTGTTATATAGGAATAAAGTGACGCTGCCGACACTTGAGTTTGAACATGGACCGCCATTGAGCAAACACGGTCGATCCCATTATTGAATTAAGTAGACCACGTGACCATAGAGGAAAAGCATAAGTTGGAGGTTGCGTGACGTCTATACGAATCTACATTTCTAGTCTATCCTCTATTACTATTCGGATCACTATTTTTACTCTATTTTCTATACTATAAGGACCGCTATTCTATACTCTATTCACTATACTATTTCTCTGTTCTGATCACTATGCGGGTTACTTGTCGAGCGAGTATTATCGAACAAGTACTATTATTGCGAGTGATATTCGATGGCGTTTGAAACCAGTATTGTTCTACGGCGTTTCTGCGATTACAGAGTCTCTACTACAACGAGCATTATAAAAGTGACAACGAGTATTCACTGGCATTAAAAAAGTGGCAACGATTTTCCGTTGACATCACAAAAGGCCTTCTTGAAGTTAATATGTAAACACAATGCCACCGACCTCTGTATAGATGATACGACCCTGGTCTTCTTTGGCGCATTTTTAGAGGGGTGTTTCAACTGCATGGATTGTCGCTTTGTCTCTGGCTCAAAGAGATGAACCCAACACTCATCCTGGGTTAGGGTATATTCAAGAATGATATTCACGTTATGTGCGCTTTTGTTCAGTTGTCAGAAAACGCGGCGCCCATTGAGCAGAAACATTCGTCATTTCACGGGATATGTTAATAGCATTGGCTATTTGATTTATAGTCACACTAGTCTGTCATCGATCACAATCTGGTGAAGATGACCAATGCTTGTCGGTGGTGGCAGTTGCAGCACGTTCAGAACTTGGGTCATCTTCCTGGCTCTCCCTACCTTCCCCTCTTAAATTCAGCTGCGCTCTCTTGCACTGTTGATAATGCCGGAGCATCACCCACTCCCCAATGTAGCAAACACGACTGCACGATGGCAAATTATGATTGTGACATTAGAACAACTTTATCCTAACGTCATATATCATCCAGGAGAAATACGACGTGTCTGCAATGTTGCAAGAACTCTCAATGCTAGCTGGAATTAAGCTTCGTAAACAGCAAAGTTAGGTGCCCATATGCTTCAGTATTAGTGGGGAGTCAATTCGCTTCTAACTTAGTCGTAGGTATGACGATAAACTACATCTGGCAGCAAGGCCTCTGATAGTGAGAGTATTGGTTTTGAGGAGCACGGAATAACCTCTTAATTGCTGTTGTTCCCAGGTCCATCCTGACCCGGGGTGGTAGCACCTGTTTTGGTCTCAGATATAGGAAAATATTGAAACTTAAAAAAAAGATTGAAATTATAAAAATACATTTTTATCATAAAAATGCCAACAATGACTATTTACAGTAAGAGTACCAGCAATACCAGCAACCAACATGAAAGAAATCTTTCATGACATTAATCCATATAATATCCTACAATTTCTTAAAGCAAACTGTATTCCAAAATATAACTTCAACAAAGCTACAACATAAAACCCACATATCACCGACTCTAGTAATCATGTCCATACAAACATCTATATACACAAAAGCTGAGTATCATCTACCATGCATTCAGTTGTGAAAGCAGAATAACATATCATATTTTTATTACTTCAAAGCTCCCAAGAAAATTAAAGTTCGGTATTAAATGAGGCATAAGGAGTTGATATACGGTTAAACGAATCAAACAAAGAAACATTCGCTTTAGCGATTCCAGGAAAACGTTACTCATGTCGTCCGTCCTTGATCAGACCGAACTGTCACCTACAGTCTCGGAGTCGTTCAGCAGTTCGTAAAAGATTTGCATCCGATAGCTTTTCTGTTCTTGTATCTTTTTGTTCATAAAACCATGGCATAAACATTTGCAATATCCCAACGCTGCCAATATCCCCAGCTACGGGTTAAATAGTATCTGGAAAATTATTGTTATTTATTAAAAAAAATTAATGCAATATTCACTCATGAAGAAAAAAAAAGATTATTCTTACAATCCGAAATATATTTCGGCTTTAATTAATCCACAAAGGGTTGATAAACCGTAAAGAATCAATCAATTAATAGTCATAATATGGTCAAATCACACATTGCTTATCAAAGCTATCTTTATTTTGTGGATTGATCGCGGTGCAGGTAATCAGTGAACCCCAAAACATAAACAAAACATTATTAAAGTACGTTTTTTTTATAGTAAAAATACCAGCAATATATTTTTATAAGAAAAAAATTGCCAACAATCCGTATTTATAGTAAAATTACCCAACAATCCATCAGTCAGCGTGAAGGAACTCTTTCACGGCACTAATCCATATAACATCCTCTACACTTTCGTAAATCAAACTGTATTCCAAAATATAACTGCAGCACGGCTGCAACATAAAACACATATATCTCCAGCTCTAGGAATCATGTCCAAACAAGCATATACATGCACAAAAGCTGAGTATCATCTACCATGTATTCAATTGTGAAAGCAGAATAACATCTATTTTTATTACTTCAAAGCTCCCAAGAAAATTAAATTTCTGCAATAATTGATCCTGAAGGAGTTGATATGCCGTCAAACATACAAATCGAAATTGAATCGATTCTAACTCATGATCCGTATTCGTGGCCTTGTGCCAAACTAAATTAACCTTGTGATAATCCACGGTAAATATTCAGTAGGTGCAATCACGTGTCGGACACGTCTTAAAGCGAGGAGATTTTAGAATAAACCAGAACGCTCTGGAAGAATTCAGCATTTGAAAACTAATAAAAATGGCGATCATTTAAAGCAAGATGACGCTGGCCTTATTATGAAGGCGGCTTTCATTTGAAATTCTGTTCTTTTTTCCTCTTCGTTTTCTTTGCTTCAGAAGTGCAGCTGTTTATGGCTGATGTAAGGCAACGGGGAAAAATATGAACCGACAATCAACTTCAGATCTCTTCTGATGTTAAAGAAGCGCCCGTTGATCGCTGTCAGATATAGAAATACTTTTGATTACTGCCATTACTTGTTTTGTGTCTCCGTGCCATCTTGGAACTAATTAACAGCAACACCACAGAGGAATAAAATTCCAGGATACAGAAAAAAAAAGAGTTGAAATATAATAAAGGTAATCCGTTTTTGTTCTCTATTAGCGTTTGCTTATGACAGAAATGAGCTTTGTCCGTCTCTTCAACGAAAATACAACGGAGGTTCGATTGTTTATATGAGATTCCTTTATGGAGAAAACGAATACACCTTTTGGAAAACTTCGAAGTCTCATCTTATTACTCAACCAACGATAGACTGGACATCAGTGTCGGATATCAGGCTGAAACCTAGGGCCTCAAAATCTAGGAGACTTCCAGGTGTATGGTATTTTTGACTCTGTCATAGGCCTCTCTTGCATATAACGCATTGTAGACTCTTCCTTTCCGTATTCTTAAACACCCGTCATCATACTCGGTTTTACTCAAATTGTTTAATTTAAAACTTCCATTTTCCTCTACTTGTGAGAATGGGGTATTTGGAAGGGCCTCACAAGTGGAATAGCCTAGGGCCTTTCTTCATCTAAATCCGGCTCCGTGCGGTAAAGTAAAAATCAGGAAGGGAGCGACGGTGAGGCGGTCAAAGACTTCGCTATGAAGACAACTTCAAGAGAGACCTGAAACCGATACAGATCGATATAAACTACTGGGGACAACTGTTTATCGACCGCCCTATGTGGCCCCCAAACTCTTCATATTGGTGTAGCAATAATCCAAAAATCAGTTCGCATCGAGCATCGGTCCGGAGACGGATTCATTGTTGTGAAACCATAAGGCGTCTGCCATCGCGAATTCACCCATTCGACATTGTCCCCGCGCGATGAATAAATGAAAATAAGAATCTTCCTTTCCTAGTTGTTTCTGAACTTCTCAGATGAACCACTGAATTCATTGAATGATTTATCTGAACTGATAACAAATTTAGTCTAGGAGAAAAAGAAATTCAAAATAGTTTAGGCCGCGCTAGAGGTAGTTTCGCCAAAAAAACGCAATTTGCTACAAAACCAAAAAGCCCTTTTTGTTCACGTGACAGTCCGGAAATTAAGACAACTCAAGGATAACGACAAAGAGATCCTCCTGTCTCGCAATCCTCCGCCTAGCTTTTGGAATGTGTCCTTGTCCATCCCAATCCGTCTTCGGATCTCAGCGTCACACCTATTGCCCTCCGTCAAAACATTTACCAGATATTTAAACTTTCGCACTTGCTTGATTTTAGTGTCCCCGGCCGGTTAACCTTATTTTGGGCTCATTCTGTTACTGGTGACCATGCAGTCTGTCTTCTTGTAGTTTATGCTTAGTCCCTTCTTCTGGCTCTCCTTCGCTGCCTTCTACCTTTCTTTTCCGTGTCTGCTATCAGTACTGTGTCATCTGCGTATCTGGTTAAGATAGTGGCCGGCAATGCTGATTCCTGGTAGGATTTCCAATTCTCTCAGTATAGCTTCGCTGTATAGATTAAATAAATCCGGTAAGAAGGCACATCTTTGCCTTACGCCCATTTCTATTTTGGTATATCTGCTGAACTTAATTCTCAATGCCCAGGCATGCTGTTAACTGCCAGTATAGCTTCTTGATTATTCTGATATATTTCCCAAATATCTAAAGGTTTGCGACAGGTCCAACAGATCCTTGTGATGTATTTTATCGAACGCCAGGCAACTTAAATAAGGACATAGACCGAGATGGCCGTATCCTTCATAGTTACTAGTTAACGTCTTTATATTCCTCTTTTCAAATAGTACCTGTTATAATTTCTCCCTGTGGGACACATTGTGATAAATATAGGTATGCTTAATGTATAACATTTTTGATTATATATTTACATGTTCTAGGGTTGTATATAAAATGTTTTCATGTAGAATTCATTCTGGCATTAATATCGTGTTATTCTGGTTCTTCCTTTCATTGTTTTAATACCACGGATAACGTCGAATGTAGGTCTTGAAAATTGGCAAGAACTAAGGTAATTTTACTCATTCCAAACAGCTACCCGTCCTGGGTATGACGATAAACTACATCCACGTCCAGGGTAAGACGATAAACTACTTTCAACAGCAAGGCCTCTGATCAGGGAGTTTTGAGGAGCGTAGAACCGCCGTTTAATTGTTCGTGTTCACGGGTCCCCCCTGACCCGAGGTGGTATCACCTGTTAGGGTTCCAGCTATGGGCAAGTAGTTAAGACCGAGACTACATCCATGTTCTGGGTATGACGATAAACAGCATCCGCGTCCTGGGTAAGACGATAAACTACGTCCAACAGCAAGGCCTCTGATCAGGAGGCTTTGAGGAGCGTGGAACCGCCACTTAATTGCTCTTGTTCCCAGGTCCACCCTGACTCGGGTGGTAGCATCTGTTAGGGTCACAACTATCGGCAAATAGTTAATCCTGTGGGAAAAAGCGTCATGAAAGTGCAAGACTGGGTTTTAATACCAAAATACTTTGTTAAAAAATATTACCAGAAATAAATTTTTGAAGAAGAAAAACTATTACAAGCAATGCGTTTTTTTTAAATATTACCAGCAATACATTTTTATAAATTATATTACCAGCTATACATTTTTTATGAAAAATATTACCAGAAATAGATTTGTGACAAAACAAAAATATTACCAGGAAAAAAAAAAGTGATCGGCATTAAATGACCCATTGAGGCTGATATGGCGTAAAACAAATCATTCCAAACCAAGCCAAACAGCTTCTTTACTAGTAACGTATAAAGTTTTGAAATTAAGTATTTTCTTTATTCCTTGAATTATTTGGAATTGTGTCATAATTTTTGATTAAGAATCATGTAATTCCTTGTTTGGCTGAAATCTGCGAGGGATTATTGCGGTTGCTTTATGAATTCTTCAAACTAAGAACTCTCTGATACATTGATATCAGATTAACAATGGTAAACTCATTTTTATTCCTTAAAGATTTTAGAGTCTTGATATAAAAATTGCCATTACTCCATACACTATTGGAAATGTAATCCTACTGTGTTTGGGGATTTTATTATTGTTGTTGGGCAGACCCCTTTTACACAAGATGGACACATCCAAAGTATACTTATACTGACAGAGAGAATACCTGCAGGTTGAGATACGTTGAGTCAGGGTGAGAGATACGGAGACAATACACAGAGTGTTCACAGAGAGTTATACGAGAGTCCAGAGAGAGAAATAATTACGGCTTCACTTACAGAGACTTATACATATACTTTCTAGTAACCCGCATTCCTGGACTACTAATCTTCACTTCAAGTCTGTATTCTTACGTTTAATACACTTATTTTTCTATCTCAATTACTGGCGTTGTTTATTTATTTGTGAAGGATTCCATTCTCGGAATCCACAACAATTATATTATTCTTTTAACGCTTTTTATGTCATCAGCGCTTCTAACATTTCAAAGTTTTTTGGTAAGTTTTTCAAATAATTCAGTGGACCTTAAGTATAAAATTCTTGGAATAACAAATGGATATGTAAGAGTCAACCTAATTAAGGCAGGTAAAATAATTACATGTTTGAAAATCATGAATTTCATCTTATTTCGAATCGCTTTTGGCTTTTTGTGATCTATCAGCAATACTCCAGGCAACAACGCTGCATCATACACTGAATAAATGCTGTACAATATCTTAATTTTTTTTCTCACTTTATTTCACTGAAGGGACACAGTATTTGTAATATCATTTCAGAGTGAGCGAGTGATATATATGACGTATGTCAAAAGGTTGTCCATCTACTCATTACTACGTAGTTGTCTGCCTCAATAATGAATTTAGTATCGTCGCTATCACGTTTTCCTTGCAAGGCTTTGCCCTAATATAAATTGAGCTCCATACCAGCAGGGTTCAAACTATAGCAAATCAGTTCGGGTCGTCAGAGTTCTAAACATTACGTTTGCAATTTGGACCCAGCACACGCACTCTGAAAAAAATATATGAATACAAGATTTTTCCAAAAACTCCTGTTAATATTTCTTATCAGCCAAATAAAAGAGATGAACACAAGTTAATAAAAGCCATAAAAATAATGTGTTTATTGAGTAAAGATGCAATAAATTTGTGTGAATAAAATTAACGATTAAATAAGGTTTTTTTATCATTTCATCCCAAACAAGGCAATAAAGCCTCTAAGACGCAAGAAGAGTAGTGAGTGTTAGGAAATATGATAAAAAATACTATGGGCAATAAAAGAACTTGAATTAAGAAGACAATAGATAACAATTGACATTGCATTTAAATTTTTGAACCTCAAAGTTAAGTGGGAAACGCGAAACCGGAAATGAGTTCCACAAACGAGTATTGCCATAAAAGAAACTTTTAGCATAGAACTTACGGTTACAACTAGTCGTTTGAAATTTAAAATGAAAAGATCTGTGGCCGCTAATGCCCGGTAAAATTCTTTACTAAGTACTATGGCAGAAAGTCCATCAGAACAAATACGTGAAAGTATTTATAGAAAAGGCACAGGTGAGCTACTTTACGGAATTGCAAAATGGACTGAAGCCGAGATGCTAGGTCAGGACTAATAACAGTGCAGATTCTACTTGGATTTTATCTCTAAATATATAGCAGGAGCACCCGTTGTGGCAGGAATAATTTTTAAAAAAGGGCAAATGGTAGACCGATTCTAGTGAGAAAAATAGTCTAACACAGGAGACTTAACAATTGATTCTATATATTATTTCCAGTTCATATCAGCTGAAAATTTTAGTCCGAGAAGGCGCAGTTGAGTCAATCTACCAGTGGTTAGCATCAGCCATACTGATGCTAGAATAAAAATAGAATCGGCGTTCCGCATTCGAACATGTGTCTAAGCTGCTGCGTTTATTTTGTCACACTATTTTGTTGCATCATTAAATAATCGATCTCAGCATATTTAAAAAAATAAAAATTGAAAGATAAACATACTTCGTTCTCAGAGAGAGATTTATAATACTACTTCGTCAAATTTATATATATATATATATATATATATATATATATATATATATATATATATATATATATATATATACACACGTGTTCTACGCAGAGAAAAGTAAGGTCTTATTATAACCCGGATATAATAAATGCTCGTAATGGGGAAAATTCACATGGGAGAGTAAATTTTTCTTCTATAACAACTTTCCGTTATGAGTAGATTTCCGATGAACACTTACATTTAAGACATTGCCATGGCACTAGGACGCAAGAGATTACTCAGTGTAAAAAACTATTAAGGAAAGGGATAGAATAAACGAATAAAAGACAGAAGATAACTACTGGAATCCCATTTAAATCTTTGAAGATCAAAGTTGTATGGAAAGCAAGGAATCGAAAAACATCGAGAATTGCGATATATGAAACTGTTAGCCCAGAATTTAAGCTCTTGCAATGCGCTAATTATTTCATTTTCAACACGGAAATTTTTTAAGAATAAAATAAAATGAACGATTAAACTAAATCCAACGAAACGAGATACATTACATTACTTACACAACTACAACTGAAAAGAATTTATCTAAGCTTAACATAAAATTTGAGACAAATAATACGCTTAAACTAGTTTAATTTTTGCTAAGTTTTCCTCTAAGTATAATTTTCAATTTTTGCTGTTCGTGCTGTATGAGGATGCTCTTTTTATAGATTCCCATATGATTTTTGGGGTGTTTATCGTTTCTTTTGGACTTTATATGCATTTTGATAGGATTGTATTGTTTCAGTACTTTTCGTTCGAATTCAATTTTGAGGATATGATATGTCTTTGAAAGCTTTTTTTTCTATTGCCCGTATGTAAAATTTTCGTCTGTTTTTATGTTATTATTTCCTATAGGTCTGTATATTAAACTATTGGTTAAGCATTTATTGTTAAGTGGGCAATTTTCGTTGTTTCTGCAGTTGAATTTAGTGTTGTTATGTTGCTGTATGCTATTGTTATTGTTATTGCAATTGTTATTGCTTTTGTTGAGTATTTTATTGTGCTTAGTTATTTACTCCATGTTATCCATTGCACCTGTAACTAATTTTGATCGTATTTTTATTGATAATTGTTCATAATTTGCTGTTTTTAGGGAAGTGTTTGTCAATTGTTTTGAAAAATATTTTACTTATTTTTGCTTTTATTGTATTGCTCTAGGAGTTGGGTATTCAAATTAAATTTCTTTATGCATATATATATATATATATATATATATATATATATATATATATATATACATTATGGGCAAAGTCCGACAATTATTTTAAGACATTTTTATGTTTATACATTCTTTTATAGATACAAATATTTAAGTAAATGCTCTGTTTATAATAAACAGTATTAAACAACATTTACCGGACTGAATGTCCGAGAAATTTTCACAGAATTCGAACCTGTATCCTATACGGAAACGTCATATACCCTGACGTGCCTTTTAACCGATTCGGTTGGCAAGGTCGAATTTACTGCTTATAAACTTCAATCTTCCATGAATCTTTCACGTACATTCATATCTGCTCGTGGCGTATAAAATGTAAACAAATGACGTCACACATTGTGAAATGGACAAAGTCCGACAATTATTTTAAAACATTTTCATGTTTATACATTCTTTTATAGATACAAATATTTAAGTAAATGCTCTGTTTATAATAAACAGTATTAAACAACATTTACCGGCCTAAATGTCGGAGGACGCATATTTTCTATGAAACTTTCTCGGACATTCAGACCGGTAATTGTTATTTAATACTGTTTATTATAAAACAGCATTTATAGAAAAAATTCGTCCTCCGATTTTCAGGCCGGTAAATGTAGTTTAATACTGTTTATTATAAAACAGAGCATTTACTTAAATATTTGTATCTATAAAAGAATGTTAAACATAAAAATGTCTTAAAATATACATACACACACACACACATATGTATATATATATATATATATATATATATATATATATATATATATATATATATATATATATATAAATAGTGGTTCTCGCTTGGAAAAACCTAAGGCAATTCGGCTTGTAGATGAACAAACCAATACCCACGGAAAAATAATGGATAAAAAAGAAAGAACTAAGAACATGAAATTGAGGCGAAAACAATCGTCCAGAATCCAAGCTGAAAATCCAAAGAAAAAACCTCCAAAACGAGTAAAAGCAACAAGTGCGTTAAGCTATATATTCTGTTCCATTTTTACCTTTTTGGCCTGTTTTACTCTGACGATCTGTTTAGGCGGAACTTATGTAGGTTTGCCTGGCTTTTTAGGTTTATATATATATATATATATATATATATATATATATATATATATATATATATATATATATATATATATAAACTGTTGCCATTTTATATTTTTAATTTTGCACATGTTTGTTTTTGATTTTTGTGACTGCACAATATAATAGGGTCAGTTGGGCACCGTCTATGAGAAAAAGACCACCATGACGCAATTAACTCCACCAGAAATTTGGAAACGGTATGTTGTACTCTTTAGCATTTGTGTCGGCAGCTCCAAAGCGAACATTTCAGAGTTTTTAGGTAGCAATCTGTGGACTATGCAGATGATTCGAAACGAGTTGATGAGTCTAATGGTGATTACGAAGTTACGGCAACTCGGGAAACTCACTCTGATCGTTCTGAAAAGAACTCATGAATTTGTTAGTGAGGGTCTCAGACTCAACACGGAGGCCTACAACAAGTGCCCTTCCGAGATATTGCTGCCGTGGGTCAAGAGGGTGGCTTCTGGAGCACACTATGTCTGGCAACAGGATTCTGCACCATGCCACACAAGTAAGAGTGCCCATTAATGGCTGTCACACAATTTCTACGACTACATCATCTCTTACATCTGGTCACCTAACTCGCCAGACAGCAACCTACTTGATTATTATGTGTAGGGCGCAGTTGAGAGAGAGAGAGAGACAAACAAAACTCCTTGTAAAGCTAAAATGAACTGAAAAACAAGGACTATAGCAGCCTTCATTCGCCAACTGAAACAAGGATACTTTCTAGAAGAGATAGAGATTGCAAAGTCGTCTAATAAGGTTGTGCGGGTAAGTTTTTTATTTAGTTCTGAGGTTTTTGTTAGAATATTATTATAGCTATTGGGAGGAGTGCGATCTTTTTGTCCTTCAACCTTGGAAAGATCTCTGAGGTTTGGTTGGAGTTTCATTAATTTATCAGTATCAGTGTAGAATTTTGATTTCAGCTTTCTTTGTTAGGGGAGGTCAATTTTAGGCTGGAGATGGCAATTTGCTCCGAGATTAAGGATTTCCTTTAGATCATCTGTTAGATTATGCCTGGATATATTGATATCTTTATTATTGGGAAGTAGAATATTTCCTTGGCATAAGTTGTAAAGCTTTTTAGGAATTATTTCTTAACTAGCAGCATGACCCGGCGTTGCCCGTGCTTGATTCAAAAATCGTACGACTCATACAGCAATCGCTATCACTTGACTTAAAATATTTTTACACTTTCTTGCCTTTAAAGGAGTGCCCTTTGCCGTGCTGATGTTGCTAAATGCCTTATTTCTCACACTGCGAATTTTTTCTCAGCTCTATACTAAACATTAAATCTGTTACGAAAAAAGAACTAAACAAAATGAACACAAACCGATCAGCTTTAAAAAAGGACTCGTAACTGGAAAAACCGAATGAAAAAAGAATGTTAACAACAAATAATTTTTCACACCCCACCCAATTCTGCGGAATCAGAATCAACGTTGAGTTTAAGCAAGCGAATGAGCCAATTGAAGTAAAGTGCCATGCAGATTTAAATTTTTCCCACTTGTGACGAAGCAGCTATCGATTTTTTTTTGCATGCTAGCATGCTAGTTAACATTCGTGTCAATCAGCTGTTGGCTCTCACGTTGACCAATAAAATCTACTTGCCTATTCATGGCAGCCAGCTATAGGCTCTCACTCTGGCCAGTAGAAAATGGCCGCAAACTACATGAAAACTGCCGTAGAAGCATGAAAAAATCAATTATTTCCACTATCGATGGGAGTTAGAAAATGCAAAGTCGGTCTTGGCCATTCCACTAACTTGGAGCATGTGCATGTAAATTTTGGTGCAAATCCGTCGAAAATTGCGGCCTGCATTCGTTACACACACACACACACACACACACACACACACACACACACACACACACACACACACACAAACACATCTTGCCTTTTATAGATAGAGATATATATCCTAAAATAATATGAAAAAAACAACGCCAAATTTATCAGTTGCCCAGAGGGAAAAGAGCCATAATTACCTTTCCTGAAGAAGACAAAGTCCGAAAGAAAAGATTGAACTACATATCAACAGGCAAACATAAAAACATTCCAAATAAGCTACCTACAAGTACGTCATGACCTAAAATGATTAAATAAAACTATGCTGCCTAAATTTAATTAATTTTCTTTCAACCATCAAAAGAAATAAAAGAAACAAAAGAAATAAAAATAAAAATGAATTTAAAATTAAAAACTTAAATAAACTAAGTGAACTAAAAGTACTGACAATATATGAGATACCTGATTATATTTCATGAACCAGAGCAACTAAGACGAGTTGGTTATATACTGCCCACTAAAGGATCTATAACATGGTCTGAAGGTCGATTGATGTATGAAACTGACAGTCACCAAACAATTTCAATTCCTACATCTCACTCTCTCTTCTCACACACACATAAAGACAATTATATATATACTAGCTTAAAGGCCACTCTATGGGGCGGTATTTAAGCTAGCTCCTAAGGAGTGTTCTTGATTAGGCCTTCGGCTTGTTCAGGAATTTGAGAATGTTGGCGGAGAATTCTTTTTGCGAGGCATACTGCTGCTGTATGCGATCGGCAACAATAAACTACAGAAGAACTCAAAATCGATCGCTGCATTTAAGTATAGCATTAATATTTAAGCTTACCTTTTAAAAGTTCAAAAATTATTCTTCTGTCGCCACATAATTTAAAGACAATTTTGATGTAGGTTCTTACTCTCCCTAAAAATAACTGTTTTTATTTCATCGCCGATTTTTTTCTTTTTTTTCTTTTTCTGCATATATATATATATATATATATATATATATATATATATATATATATATATATATTAATAATGCGTAATTAGACAAACCGATGTAAATGCGCATTTAGAATTTATAGTTTGAATATTTTAAAACTTCATTGCGCATGGGCGTCTTAATTCAGTTGCAGCACTTTTTTTTTACCTCCGTTTGTTTAAACAATTGCATAGTTCATTTATTTACATATTCATTATGTTTATGTTTAAAGGAAGTGATATTTTTAAAAGTATTGCGCATATATATATATATATATATATATATATATATATATATATATATATATATATATATATATATATATATATATATACCTAGTTTTAAGTATAGCTAAAATAACTAATGTGATTTCGGGCATTACTGTAAATCAGTTGGCAAATGTTTTCCGTCAACTGCAAAATTGTATTACCCTTAGTATTGCTAATGATGGAGGACATGTGGAAACTTAAATAAAATTACAATAAAACCTTAAAAAATATAGATTTACTTCTTTCTAATCCTTTTTACAAATTATTTCTATCGCAAATACAAATAAAGTTATAAACGAACTTTATGGATACCCTGTATATTTAAGCTAGCTTCTGCAAAGGGCTCTTGATTGTACCTTCATCACAGTCGGTAGGGAGGAGTAGATGCAATAGGCAACAATAAACTACAGAAGAACTGAAAATTGATCGCTGCATTTAAGCATTGCATTAATACTTAAGCTTATCTTTTAAATGTTCAATGATAATTCGTCTGCCACGACTTAATTTAAAGACAATTTGATGTACGTAGGTCCTTACTCTCTGTACAAACATTTTTGTTTTTGTTTTATGGGTCAATCTCGCGGGATTTCGCAATTAATTTCAATTATTCTTAAATTTATTACCAAGTTATAAAACTTATTATCTAACAAAAAGATTTGTCGCCAAAATATGGTAGATATCCTGCAGTTGGAATTTCGTCTCCAACCGTGCTGGTCAAACTCTCTGCCTCCGGGCAGAGAGGATCCCCAGACGAGGCTATGTCGAAGGACAGACTCTCGTGTCTGGAAACAGCTACCCGACCCCGCCTTCTACGGCATCTATGGCGAATTTTTGTGGGATTCAATTCTCTACTAATTCTACGCGTCGCTGGCGAATCTTGTATGTGTTCATGTCCTAAGAATTACCGTTCATTTCCCTCCTTCGCTTGATCATTCTATTCAGCAACCTTCCCTAGGTAACAACATATATATATATATATATATATATATATATATATATATATATATATATATATATATATATATATATATGTGTGTGTGTGTGTGTGTGTGTTTTGGTAGCAACCTTTCTTTCAAACATCTTTCATTCAATATGGCTGAGAAGGAAGATTGAATTAATTTTTTTTTAAATTTTTTCCAGTATCATTATTTTTCCTTCCGTTTCAACGGTTTTAAGGAATATAAAGATTGTTCAAAAAATTTTATTGTCCATAACGCTTCCATCCACTTCTATAGACACTTTCAAGGGTGTTTTATCTCTGGTGTTGATAAATATTTTACTCATGTTTTTACTGTTACATTGTAAATTATCTTTGTGTCTGTTTTCTTTTGTTTCCAAGAATATATAATAAATTTTACATGTTTCTTCGGGAATTACAGCAGAAAAATCGTGTTTAATAATTCTTCGTATATCGAATTCGTCCTGTTCATAATTATTGCGTATCTGTTTACTGTAAAATATGTTGATGTTTTTTTTTTTTTTGTATATTACTGGTGTTGTCTATTTTGGCAAGAATAATTTGATTTGTTTTTCAATGATGTAGTTGGGAAAATTATTGTTGACTAATGTTTGATTTATGAGATTTAGTTGACTCAGAAATGTTCTTTGAGAAGAGGAATTTGGGTGTACTCAATTTAAAAAATTTGTTATCGCTGCTATTTTACACCCTTCTGGGCACTGGCTATCATAGTTTAGCTACTAGATTGGTGTCTAGATCCCATCGTTTCGCTGTTGAACTAGCTTGATGAAACGGCCACTTCTACTCCAACAGTTTCTGTTCTCACACTTCCCGCCTGTGGAAATCCTTTCCGTCTAATTGTGTACCTGATAAGTACAATCTTCAAAAAATTCAATGCAACGTCAGTCGCCATCTTCTGTCTTCTTAAATCCCATTGATGTTTTGTCCTTTGCACAATCTTCGCTATACTCAGTCTTTATATATATATATATATATATATATATATATATATATATATATATATATATATATATATATATATATATATATATAAAGTGAACATTGAAGTCAACACTTAGAGGCGACAATCACTTTTATATTTACACACGCTCTATCTCTGATATTGAGCACTTTATCCCATAAATATAGCACACCTTACAACTATATTTCTTCATATATATATATATATATATATATATATTTATATATATATATATATCAAGTATTTGGTGCAGTTCAATTTAAATTACATGAATCATTCATACAAAAAGCAAATAGTGAAGTTAATGATATAGATGGCAAGAATCACTCTCGCAAACAATATTTAATAATAAAATACATTAACCTCGAATCTGTTAATGAATGGTATGATCCCTGTTTATAAATTCCAGTTGTATAAGGTCTTTTTTTACTACAAGCTTTTGATTGTTCATACAATCAACCTCAGGTATAGAAATACATATGTCTTTTTTACATCCAGGATGTATGAATGATTCATGTAATATATATATATATATATATATATATATATATATATATATATATATATATATGATGAAAATGTGGAAAAGACAAAGCAAAATCCGAATATGTGAGTTTACTGTTCTTTATTTTGTTTTGTTTTGTAAAAAACAGTAAACCCACATATTCGGATTTTGCTTTGTCTTTTCCACATTTTCATCATACCGTCGGATCTACATCCACATATTTGCTTACATATATATATATATATATATATATATATATATATATATATATATATATATATATATGTATATATGTGTGTGTGTGTGTGTGTGTGTAAATTTTTAAAAAAAAGTTACTCAAATATTCGCTTAAAGGTGAAATGGAACTAATGTTTTTAATTTAATTACAAAATTAAATTTGAAGTATTTAGCTTTCATTTTTGAAACATGCGTATTACTGTGTAGCAAAAAAATATTTTAAATCAGTTAATTTATAATATTTATGCTCTGTAAATTCACATTGAGCACTGTTTTGTAAAAATAAAAATATCTATAAGAATACCGGATTATATATATCTTACTATTCTTTCTTTTGATATATATATATATATATATATATATATATATATATATATATATATATATATATATATATATAACGTGTATTTCAGCATCAAATATTAGTAAAACACGTTTTGTTAAAGTCAACGCAAAAGGTCTGTCTGTTCAATTTTTATTGCATCATACAATTTTCGAATAAGACGTTACACACTGAATTAAAAAAAATTGATAAATAAAAAAGTTCATGTTTCGCTTTCTTTTTCTTTAAGTTTTTTCAAGCGTCTCTGCTTGTTGCCGTTGTTATAGACATTAGTTTGTTGGCTACAACGTAGCATCTTTTTAAATGCTGGACTTGAATTCAATCTAAACTGACGTTATATGTAGCTGTTAAGGAGTGTGAGAGAGAGAGAGGCCGCAGCGGATAAGCATATATAAAAAAGGACCTTATTATTTTTTGCACATATTAAATAATTTGTATATGCACATCAAGATATTGTCTCTTATTGCGAAAGATATTTTATATAATTAGGATTGATTCTTTTGTATGCTAAAGGGGTCAAGTGTACTGAGTCTGTTTCAACAAGTGACAAGTTAACCGACAAGAAAGAATCGTGTTTGTGTGTCCAAGGTATGAATTTAATGTATTTTGATTGTTGATATTGGTGTCGAAATTTTGTTCGACAACTGGAATAATGAAATGAAAAATTATATCTATTTATGTACGTAAACAGCTCAATACATATATATATATATATATATATATATATATATATATATATATATATATATATATATATATGACCGATTTGGTATCAGTCGGAGATTCTAACCCCTAGGCCATCGACGCCCGGCAGAGTTGAAGGTGAATCTTTTTTCATAAACACGCCAGTGAACTAGAGAACTCACTTCAATTTGGAGAGTCTTGCATTATCAGCAGTAATAACGACTGCTTACAATTTCGCGTTTTTCTCCCTACAGTGATCGACCGATTTACTTATTTTTTCGGGAGCTAATTGGTGTGTGAGCAGATAGATAGATATGCACACAATATGATATAGAAACGAACAAACTAGGATAGATAGAGTGAGAGATATGAACCGACTGAGATAGATAGATAGATAGATAGATAGATAGATAGATAGATAGATAGATAGATAGATAGATAGATAGATATGAACAGACTGAGAAAGATACAAGCCGACAGATATAAAAGCAGAAGGTTCGATTCATAGCAAAATATTAAATAGAAATTACAGGTCGTTGGTAATTCAGATTTTACAAGTATTTTCTAAACACAATGGCCCGTGAGCGAATTTACATTTGCGAACATTTATCTGAAAAATATCAGCTTTAATAGAGATGGCAACATCATACAAATACAGACGTCTGTGACGTGTTTGAGCCGATGGGGCCAAATACAACCGCTCTATCCGGATGCGGGTTGGAATAGCAAAAGATGCTTTCCAAAAGCTAATCCCAGTTCTCAGAAAGAGGAAAATTCCGTTGCAAACAAAGAAATGATTTTAGAACACCTAATTGAAGGCAAGAAATGTAGTTCTACAGAAGGATGCTGAGAAATCTATGAACAAAACGCGTAATCAACGAAGACGTTTTCACAATGCTCAATGCTCTACAATATTACAGAGCTCAAGAGCCACTCCAGGTAGCATGTTAAAGATTAAGGTGCACCACCCAAACACAGTGTAATGCCACCAAGAAGCAAAGTACCACCGGAAGTGAAAGAAAGGGAAAATACTTTACAGGGAACCGTGAAAACCAGTCCTAAAGAAGACTCAAGGGACAAAACCTCTACTCCTGTTCAAATGACTATGTAGGAGTTTGAACCGGACGGCAGCTAAAGCTATATACTCCTGTTGAAGAAAATAATGTAAATAAATAGTAAATAAAGGTTCAGGGTTTTAGATAGAGTTGTTAGAAGTCGGTCTTATAAGGAACCGGACAGCTAATCCTAAAAAGGTAACAAGCGATAAACCTCTTATATTGTTCAAAAGAACAAAAAGGATATTTATACTCAAAATCAGTAAGAGACAAGGGAACATTTTTGGATGCATTATGAGAAAGTAGGGTTTGGAGAATTTGACACTCTCAAGACATATCGAAAAACATGAGACAGGGGAAGATAATGGGCCTCCTACTTGACAAGCGTTTCTGAGTGGATGACTAAGCTTATGGTAGGAGGCTTGGCAAACAGAAAAAAATTGAAGAAGAAGAAATGAAAAAAGAAGAAGAAATGAAGAAAGAAGAAATGAAGAAAAGAATGAATGAAAAAGGAAGAAGACATGAAAAAGAAGAAATGTAGAAGGAATGAAGAAAGAAGAAATAAAGAAGAAAAATGAGTGAAGGAGAAGAAATGAAGATGAAGAAAGAATAATTAGAAGAAATGAAGAAGAAATGAAGAAAGAAGAAGAAAAATTAAAAAAGAAGAAAGAAGAAAGGAAGAAATGAAGAAGAAACAAGGATAAAGAAGAAATGAAGAAGATGAAGAAACGAAGAAGAAATGAAGAAGAAGAAATGATAATGAAGAAGATGATGAAAGAAGAAGAAATGAAGGAGAAGAAAAGAAAAAGAAAAAAAGAAGAAATGAAGAAAGAAGAAGAAAAGAAGAAGAATGAAGAAGATGAAATAATGAAGATGACAAAAGAAGAAGAAATGAAGAAGATGAAAAAATAAAGAAGAAATGAAGAAAGAAGAAGAAGAAATGAAGAAGAAGGAACAATGAAGAAGATGAAGAAAGAAGAAGAAACGAAAACGAAGAAATGAAGAAAAAGAAGAAGAAATGAAGAAGTAGAGGGAATGAAGAAAGAAGAAAAATGAAGAAGAAAAAATTAAAAAGAAGAAGAAATGAGGAAAGAAGAAGAAGAAATGAAGAAGAAATGAAGAAAGAAGATGAAGAAATGAAGAACAAGGAACAATGAAGAAGTTAAAGAAAGAAAAAGAAATGAAGAAAAAGAGGAAGAAACGAAAATGAAGAAAAAGAAGAAGAAATGAAGAAGTAGAGGGAATGAAGAAAGAAGAAATGAAGAAGAAAAAATGAAAAAGAAGAAGAAATGAGGAAAGAAGAAGAAATGAAGAAGAAATGAAGAGGAAGAAGAAATTAAAAACATGAAGAAGAAGAAGAAGAAGAAGAAGAAGAAGAAGAAGAAGAAGAACAACAACAACAACAACAACAACAACAACAACCCTGGTTTCAAAATCCTTACCGTTTCACCCACAAGGTGATTATGTCCCTTGAAAGAGGAGGGGAAAGACAAAAAAGGAAATAGAAAGGTGAACATCAGAAATGTCATGCACTTTTCCCTTTCAGCTTGTGGGCTTTGGGAAAAGTAAATTATCGATGGGTAAAGAAAACAGCAAAATACAATTTTATAAGGACAACATAGTGAATTGAATCTCACAATGTTATTGCAAAAGAATGAAAAAAAAATGTCTCGAACATGAAAAGTATTTCTTCCTTGTGTGTAATTATATTTTTCCTGTTATCTTTATTTCTTCAATTTCTTTTCTACGTCCGGAAGGAAAAATGTCAGTAAATCCATTTCCCAAAGGCATGATATTTCAAAGACTGAGAGAGAGCGAGGCATTGTAAGTTTGCCAGTGAAGAAGGATCTATTGAAAAGGAAAATGAACGCATTTTTTCTGATTGTATAGTTATAGATATATATGAGGATATACACCTGCGTGTGTGTGAGTGGGTGCGCGCGCGTGTGTGTGTGTGTGTGTGTGCGTGTGTGTGTATAAGTCAGTCTCCTACATTCAGAAAGTTATGACAAAAATGGAGCGCTAATACGTTTGTGAAAAGAGAAATAAATTAAATTTCCCTGTTTTTACACTCACACACAGATATATATATGTATATATATATACTTATATACATATATATATATATGTATATACATATATACATATATATATATATATATATATATATATATATATATATATATATATATATATATATATATATGTCACTCTCTGTCTGAATGAGTGTGCGCCTGCGAAATATAAAGAGATCGCTTCAGTTGCCAACACTTCGAAAGTTTTTATGCAAAGAGTGGGGGGGTATGTTTCAAATTATGTTCTTCTTCAAAAGTGGGATAAAAGATCTTTTCCTCACACACACAAACACACACAATATATATATATATATATATATATATATATATATATATATATATATATATATATATATATATAAATATATATTTACATATATTCCTTATATGGTGACTGCTACTGCTGATAATGCAAAGCTTTTCTATGAATCGAGCGATCTGAGTCAGTGGCGTGTTTATTCAAAAATAAATGCGTAAAAATTCACCTCCCACTATGCCGGGAGCTGATAGCTTAGGGAAAAAAATTTCGACATTCTAAATCAGTCGGGTTTCGATCCCGGCTTGACGCAATCGGATGTCTAGCCACACTGATGACCTGTAATACAGCGAAACAGTCTGTCTGCGGATGACAATATATATATACACACACCCACACAGACATATATATATATATATATATATATATATATATATATATATATATATATATATATATATATATATATATATATATAATGAATAAGGGCAAAATGAAAATGTATCTTAGCCGACACGTTTCTTCCTGTGAGGGAATTTATCAAGGCACATGCAACATAATGTTTTTTTTGTTGTTTTTTTTTAACAAGTATTTATATACAAGAACAAAAATGTGATTAGTTTAAAAAAATTAAATTAAAGAACGCTGATATATATTCATCCAATTGATGGAAAAATCAGGCAAATTATGGATTACGCGAAGTGACACAATACAATGACAAATAAATAAAAGTGAGTTAGAAATATTCTTGAACTTTTTAAAAATTTTAGTAATTAAATTATTTTACTTTAGGATTAATTCATATATTATATATTTTAAATGGTTAATTTGCGGTGTAACACCCGCGCTCAGTCCGCTTAAAAATTTCCAGAATACTTACATTTCTGTGTAATTGTAAATGCTTCATTCGAATCTGGCTTGATAAATTTGATAAAATCCACCGTTTTGGAGTTATCGACAGTGAAAATTCGGATTCATTCGCGTCGCGGTCAGCCATTACTGGCGTTGTTTGCATACATTCGCTGCGGAAAAGCTGTGAGTGGAATAATCACTTGTCTTGATTATTGCGCAGTAATCGTGAAAAGTAGAATCAGTAAACAAGGCCATAAACAGCGCTCAATTCCGCCTTTAGCTTTCCGCAGCGATTGTACGCAAACAACGAGAGTAATGTCTGCCGCCAACGATTCGAATGAGTCCGAACTTTCAATGTCGATAAATGCAAAACGTTAGCTGATTATGAAGTGCTTTGATAAACATTGATAATATCTATTTGGACAGTTTTTCACACTTCATCCTGAGAAAAGAAAGCGGACACAAGAAAAACGGAATATCAAACGTAATGCTTATTGCTTTGTCAAACGGTTTAATGAAAATTGTACAAACGATGGATTGCTAACCAAATTCACAAACCCTGCTGAATATCCCGTGATGCTTCACAAAATCCAATGTCTGACAAGAGATCCCGGCTTCAGTCACTTTCTCACCAACGTGACGTGACTTCCCTCACTTTTCTACAAATATTTTCAAGGCAATTGTTCGGATGCCCATTTTTCCAGACTAGATGATTTTAAGCGTACTACTTGATTGGCAAATATGTTTCACCTTTTTACAGTTAAACTAGGATGATGCAACCATCGCTTCTACGCTACGAGTTTCTTTGTCGCACTTCCCACCTGTTAAAATTCATTCTGATTTCCTGCTTCCCTGATAACTACAAACATCGAAAATTTAAATGCAACGTCAATCGCCATCTTCTGGCTATTTGAACAATGTTCACTTGGCTTTCCTCAATCCTCCCCCTTCTCTAGTGGCTGGGGTGAAACGATTAATATATATATATATATATATATATATATTGTGCTAGACGCAATCGTCAGGCCACAATGGCCTGACGATTGCGTCTAGCATGAAACAGACTGTCGCCTCTATGCTCACTTTTATATTTACACACCCTCTATCTCTGATATTGAGCACTTTATCCCATAAATATAGCACACCTTAAGACTATATTTCTTCATATATATATATATATATATATATATATATATATATATCGGGTGTAACAATAAAAATTGTGTAAATAATGTTACAGCATAATTGTCCATCCCACAAATTGTTTAATATCTATAAGACCACTAAACTAATTGAGTTTCTTTTCTCCAGGTTCTCAGATAAGATGTTTAGCCATTTGTCGTAAGAAACACTGAAAAAGCCTTTGAGTTATTCAGCTAGAAAGAGAACAAGTTAAATTTAATTTTGTGTCGGACCCACTGTTTTCCTAACTGAGCAATGGTGAGGAGATAAAGGTCATTCAGGCCTTCAGTAATGGTACCAACATTCATACTATGGCTTCCATCTTCAAAGTCCATTCAAGAACCAAGAAGAGAACGGTGAATAAGTTTAACAATGAGGGAACAGTAGAGAGTAAAACTGAATCAGGAGGTCAGAACAGGCAGAGGGATCATCATTTCAACTTAGAGCTAAAGTGATCAATTCAAAAAGATCCAACTCAATCCATAACATGTTAAGAGACGTGAGAGAGGGTTTTCACTTATGACAGGCTAAAGAGCGGTGACAAAAGAAAAACGTGAAAATGAAATCCTAAAACGTGTGAGACACATTTGACAGAACGTTACCAGGTTAGAGACGGCTAAGATCATCTTCATTAAGTTGGAAAATGAACCAGGAATCAGGAGAGGGTGGAAGGTCTTAGCCTTAAAAGGGAGAAGCTTTATAAAATTGAACCAGAATATTACCCTTATGACATTGAATTGGTCACTGACCACTATCTCGTCCATTTCCTCTGACTAAAGCGAAATGGATAATTTCTGTATTAATTTTTCGATAGCTGTCACATTTAAATTTCTAATTGCGACACGAACTCAGTCTGTATCCCAGGTTTGAATAAGACTGACGAAGTTTTCGTCGGTTCAATTAAGTCTATACCGCATA
Organism: Acanthosepion esculentum; assembly: GCA_964036315.1. NCBI lineage: Eukaryota > Metazoa > Mollusca > Cephalopoda > Sepiida > Sepiidae > Acanthosepion > Acanthosepion esculentum. The sequence continues at coordinate 16,903,196 of OZ038490.1, read as the reverse complement.
TGAAGTAATTTGGGATTTTATGGTTATTACTATTTATTGACTCTGTTATAATAAATACATTGAGCTCTTTTTGCTGATCAGTTATAATATGTTATATTACTAGGATCAACTTGGATTATATACCAAAGTATTTATTACCTTTACTATATATACAGGGCTTGGACAAAATAATGCAAATTCCACTCCTATATTTCAAAGACCTATTATATGAAGAACTTTAACGAAAACTTCGTAATTTCAGGTTATATCTATTGTAAATACGTTTATTTATCTAATTTACTGTATTTGGATTATTTATTTTTAGAATTTAGTAAAATTCAATCTAAATGCGTGATCTCTCCGAGTTCGAAAAAGGGCAAATTGTTGGAGCTCGCATGGCAGGAGCCTCGATCACTAAGGTTGCTGAACTGTTTGGTTTTTCAAGAGCTACCATATCAAGAACTATGACGAAATTCAAGAAACGGTAAAACCTCTAGGAAGCATAGCAATTCGGGCCGGACTTGCAAACTTACTGACAGGAACCGATGTGCATTGAAACGCAATGTGACGAAAAATAATCGGACTACTGCGGCCAAAGTGACTGCTGAGTTGAATAATCATCTGAATAGCCCAGTTTCTACTAAAACTGTTCGTCCTGAGCTCCATAAGGCTGGATATCATGGAAGAGCCCCCTTAAGGAAACCTCTTCTCTCCACTCGTAACATTCAGAAGAGGTTGAAGGGGTGCAGAGATCACAATGCCTGGTCTGCAGACCAATGGAAGCAAGTCATATTCTCAGACGAGTCCAGTATTTCTCTTTTCCCAACTTCAGGCCGAGTTTATGTGTGGAGGCAGCCCAAAGAAGCTTACAACCCTGACTGCCTTCTTCCAACAGTGAAGCATGGTGGTGGATCAGTGATAGTTTGGGCCGCTATATAATGGAAATGTCTCGGCCCAATAGTTGCACTGCGTGGTAGAATCAACAGCAATGATTACCTGAACATTTTGGGTGATCATGTTCACCAAATGGCCAAGACTTTATTCCCTGATGGTGACTGCATCTTCCAAGAGGATAATGCTCCAATACATACCGCTCGAGTGGTTAAGAATTGGTATGAAGAGCATGAAAGTGAGCAAGAACACATGGAGTGCCCTCCCCAATCTCCAGATATCAGTATTATTGAACATTTGTGGGGCATTTTGGAGCGGCAAGTTAGGAGCCGCTATCCTCCACCGTCGAGTCTTAAAGAGCTAGAGCAGGCGTTAATGGAAGAATGGCTGAAAATTCCTCTGGATGAAGTCAGGAAGCTGTATGATTCCATTACTAGACGTATTAAAGCAGTCTGTGAGGCTAAAGGAGGACCAACTCCATATTTAATAAAAATTTCTTTGAATTTAACAAGTGTTTCAATTATTTTGTCCAACCCCTATATATATATTTTCACGTAGATCCAAGTTTGCCACAATTAAAATCAGTTAATGGGATTTGATCACAGGCTAGTACTAAATTGTTGATGTTTTAATATTTCAGTGTCTGTTTTTACACAAAACAAACATCTTTTATTGCTTTCCTTGATTTACAAAGATTATCTGTCAAAAATAACAGATCAGCCTGGTCCCATGTAGGCGAAGGACAAATCTAGATTGTCCGTGTCTTTGTTGCTATCACAAAGATTTATTTATTTATTTAGCTTACACAGTTAAATTTTAATTTCTGACACGAACTCAGTCCATACCGGGGTTGATAAGACATACCACATATATTTTCATCTGCCGAAATAAGCTTATTCGTCATACGAGGTGATTTTGGATTTTATGTGTACTAATTATTTGCTGTCATAATAAATATATTGAGCTCTTTATGTGCATCAGTTTTAATATTTTATATGACTAGCATCCACTTGGATTATATACCGACGGATATATTACCTGAACTATATATATATATATATATATATATATATATATATATATATTGAGGTTTTGTTTTATTTTCAGTGTGTGTAAAATGTGTTTATACTTACCACTTTCATGCTTTCCATCATCTGCGAATGTTTCTTTATTTTTTAAACCGAAATATGATATGATTTCTAAATTCCAGAAAACGTAGACACATTTTCTTTTATCCTATCGTTGAGCTGATTTTTTCAAACGTCATCATCGTAAATCATGTTTAAGCCGTCATTTGCGAGCCGCTTACAACACAAGCAATACCGCTTGCGGTATTATTCAAATGAACTCGCGTGTTTATTAATTACTGAATATTTTTAATAAACCGGTTCCAAGACTGAAAGATATTTTGCATAATGCAATTTCTTTTATAATTATGGCTTCAAATATTTACATATAATTATGCATGCGCCTTTCTCTGTTATGTATAGATATGTAAGTGATTACCTATCTGTCTGTCACTGCTTCCGGTGACGTCAACATCGATTATGCGCGGATCGATTAGAATTACAAATTTCTACTGTTCATCACCGGCACCGGCACCCGCATCTGAAACCGGATTCATTTCCGCCGGGTGGACGATTCATTTCTTTCAGTTGGAACATAAATTTTAATGATACTGTTCAACCTGAATGAATCATATTCGGCTACAGGCTACCAATAATCAGAAAGGCTTGTATCTTTTACAAATGAATTTTACCGTCTTGATAAATCTAGCTTTTGATGTAGGGCCTCCATTGGTACACTCGCCCTCTCTCTCTCTCTCTCTCTCTCTCTCTCTCTATATATATATATATATATATATATATATATATATATATATATATATATATATATATATTGTATGACGTTTGCTTGATAAGTCAACTGTCAGGGTTTCAATTATCGGTAGTGGATGCGCACTGCTGATGAGTCCCAAATATAGGGCGAAACGGCCGTCCAGTGCTTTCTGCTTCTGTTGAGGTTTCTTTCAGACTCAATAAATTACTTAATTATAATTATCAAATCCCTTGGTGATAGTAGTCGTGGCTCCAGGGGGCACAGACTTATGGTTACAGAGGATTTCAGTCGAGTTCCACCACGGAATATATGAGCGAGCGGCGCTATATTGAGTCTGATTAGCTACCTCTTCGTCACCGAGGCCCGTTGGAACAGTTGGTATGACATTTGCTTGATAACTCAACTGTCAGGGTTTCCGTTCTCGGTAATGGATGCGCACTGCTGATGAGTCCCAAATATAGGACGTTACGGCCGTCCAGTGCTTTCTGCATTCTGTTGAGGTTTCTTTCAGACTCAATAGTAGAGTAATACATTTCATGTGCATCAAGGAAGGTCTTCAGTGATTCACTGTCTTCATTGCCGAGTTCGGGTTTTGCATCATATCGGCTCAAACAGCAACCCCGACCTGATTCCAAAAGATTCAGGCCGCCTCCTTGTTAGCGTTGTGCTACGCATCTCGGCATTGCAAAAAAAGATTTAATATATGGCTAGGATTCCGACCGTTCTTATTGACATACATCAGTCAACATCAGCCAATGAAATAAAGACTTTTCCCCTTTTCCTCCTATATAGTCTTGTCTTTAGCTTCTCTTAGGAGTCGTGTCAATACTCCTGTATGCTCAAGGCAACCTGGCATTCCGGCGACTCCGCCTTTCTGGACCGATGTGTCAATGTAGCCATTTCTGAGATTGAAGTTCGATAGGCGTCTTGACAATAACCCGAAAAAGATCTTACTCTCGGTGTTCAGCAAGGAGATAATACGAAAAATGGTCCAGCGACTTTGATTTGTCTTCCTTCGGTATCCAACCCCCCTCAGCGAATCTCCACTGCTCTACTATCCTGCCTCTTCTCCAGATTACTCTTAATATTTTCCACAACTTTTGTAGAATTCCTATACACCGCTTATACACGATGTAAGGTACTCCGCCCGGTCCTGGTGCTGAGGCGGATCTGGTTGCTTTCACTTCTTGCATTTCTTTCCAGCTGGGCAAGTAGGTGTCAAATTGGAACACTGGTGGCTCCTGAGGAATCAATCTGGTATTTATACCTAGTTCTTCCTCTTTCGCAGGATCACTCATGGAATTTCGGAGATAGTTGTTAATTTCTCCCTGAGATGCTTCCAATTTTCCATTGCGTTTATCTCCTAACAATGTTCTTGCGAAGCCAAAAGGGTTGGACAGGAAACTTGCTCGCTTCTTTGCTCTTTCTTTTCTTCTCCTCCTATGCCAATCAGCGCGCCGTATGGTTTTTAACTTCTCTCTGAGAATCTCTCGCAGCTCTTCGAGGGGTTGACGCTCCTCTGCGTTTGCCCTTTTAAAGAGCTTCTTAAAGGATCTTATTTATTTTCTTAATTCTTTAATTCTTTTCTCCCTACGGTTGGCAGTGTAGGTCGTCTTTGGCTGGCGGGGCTCGACGAAACCAAATCTCACTGACGCCATGCTAGTTATTATTGTAATCATGAACTTCAGGCGACTATCCATGTCTCTCTTTGTAGCCGACTAGAGTATGTCGCAAATATCCGTTTCGAAATACTGCCAGCCTCCCTTGTTTTTCGCTGGGGGCAACTTTATCTTCTTTCTGGACTCCGTGCTCCGAGCGGAAGGAACAGCAGCTTGGAGAGACTGGACACTGTGGTATGACTCCTGGTCCTGCACCTCCTCCGTTTTACCAGGTAATGTACCTGCACGTTGCTCCTGATCCCCCCCCTCACGGCATTTCATCCGGCTCTGATGTATTTTTAAGCCTTTCTGATTTTTGCAAATCTTGCCGCATCTGCATCTGCTCGTAATCGATTGGGCATTTCCGTCCGATACCATTAAATCCGACCTGCTGGTTATCTCTTTCGCCCCACTTTGCGTGATCCCCTGGGGGTGTGATGCATTTTGGTACTTCGTAGCATTTTTTGGTTGCTCGTCGCGGAACATGCGTGCTGGGTAGCTAACCCAACTTGCCCCAATACCCGTCTTCCCGGGCTGCCAATTGTCTCTCCAACCGTCACCAGGCCTATTCCCTGGTTGCCACCTGGTCTGTTCCCAGTCGTCACTGATAATATCAGGTATTATAGTAGAGTAATACATTTCATGTGCATCAAGGAAGGTCTTCAGTGATGCACTGTCTTCATTGCCGAGTTCGGGTTTTGCATCATATCGGCTCAAACAGCAACCCCGACCTGATTCCAAAAGATTCAGGCCGCCTCCTTGATAGCGTTGTGCTACGCATCTCGACATTGCAAAAAAAGATTTAATATATGGCTAGGATTCCGACCGTTCTTATTGACATACGTCAGTCAACATCAGCCAATGAAATAAAGACTTTTCTCCCTTCCCTCCTATATAGTCTTGTCTTTTGCTTCATCCGGTTTTGATTCGCGCTATTTTCCCTGGATTTTGTTTAGTTTCTTGTATATAATTTATAACCATATTGTATATATATCATTGGAGTGTTTTTAGCTAGTTGTTTTTACGCCTCCTCCCTCTACAGACAACGATTTGTACATAAGGGACTATTTAGGATTTACATTGAGACTATGAAGTATTTTGGTGGATGTAGTAAGAAAGGTATGTGTGAATGTGTTGTTTTGGTGCTAGGATTATTATTTTGTACGATTGGGTCAGTGATTGTGGCTATCAACTTAGCTAACCACAATCACTGACCCAATCGTCAACAAATTCAGACAGATGATGACCGTCTCTTTTCCCCATCCCATTTTTCGGCCTTGTGCCACATTTGCTGTATTATGCAGTTATAAATATTGATTCGCGCTATTTTCCCTGGAATTCATAACGAGGTAAGCTGGACTTGTTCTTGCAAAGTTCAATCCAATGCTTTACATTTAAATTAAATACTAATTCGATGACTAAACCTTACCACTTACATTACTTTCCTCCAAAAAAATACATTAATAATTCTTACTATTCTATAAAAATCTTTAAGTCTAACCCTATACACTTAACCAAACGAAATTAGAAAAATGCGATGCACGTTCAAGCCTCTACATATAAATGTGCTCTCACATACTCTCCTACACGCGCAGACGCTCAGATAAAACCCATCTTCCATTTACATTAATTTACAAAACCGTTCATTACAAAATTATCTCGTACTATTTATTTGAAATTTCTTACCAGTTTTGTAATCATGAATTACTTAATTATAATTATCAAATCCTCCTAACAATTTCTATCATATATATATATATATATATATATATATATATATATATATATATATATATATATATATATATATATATATATATATATATATCATGAGATGGATGAAGTCCGTCAATTATTTAATATATTTTGTTTATACTGTTGGGATTGCTATGAGTTTGATTTTGTTGTCAGAAGGTTAAAACATTAAGATGGCTAGATTATGGGCATGTTCACCATATTAATCCACAACAATACAAAATATGGGCATTCAAAACGAATCAATCACAAGGCAATCGAATAAGAAACAACGGTAATTTAAGTTTCAATAAAAACAACAGACATTTATGTACAATTTATATACAATTAGAGTACTTGTAGTTTGTTAATTCAAGAATTGACCATGTGTAAATTTGATGTCTTGTTGATTTACAGTTCGTAATTGTTCATGTGTTAAAGAACAGGTCAAACGGAGTAAAATGGAAAAATATTACTTATACAAAAATTAGTGTAGTTTGTGTGCGTGATTAAAGTAGAGTATAAATGTCTTAAATTTTCTAGAGTTGTTTACCTTGGATTGTTCTGTATTTATCTTTTGCTAAGTACAATTTTTATTTTGGTAGTATGTAAGAACACTTTTCTTAGAAAGTTGTAAGTGAAGTTTGAGAGAATAATGTTGATATTTGTGTCATCACTTAACGCGCGAAAGGTTCCTTAGATCAATATAGTGACACGCGTGGATTCGTTTGGCATCTCTCTGAGACTAAGTGGTTGACTGGTGAATTGGGTCGAAATGGTCCTTTTTATTTGTTTTTTGAATCCAATATAGGCTCCAGAGAACTGAGCGTATAAAATAGGTTTTAGACAATTGTTGCAATTTGGTGTTGTCTCAACCAGTGAAGAGTCAAGATTTGCAATGTGAGGTGTTGGTTGGCTAAAACTGGTTTTGATAGAAGAGTGCATTTTATTCGGGGGTGAGTAGAAAATATGGACGATTCCAACAATACGATATTTTTATAGATACAATTTATTTAAGTAAATGCTTTTTATTTTATTTATACAGCATTAATTACACTTACCGACCTGAATGTTCGAGAAATTTCGTAAAAATATGCGTTCTCCGAGAGGAATCGAACCCATACGGAAACTGTCATTTGACCCGACATGCAATACTATTCATATATATATTTTTATATATATACATATATATATATATATATATATATATATCTTTTACTTTCTCTCCCATTCACTCATTTTCTCTCTCTCTCTCTCTCTCTCTTATTCTCTCTCATTCTTGATTACTTTCTTTCTTTATTTCTCTCACATTTACTATGTTTCTCTCTCCCTCTCATTTTCTCTCTCGTTTACTTTCTTTCTTTCTTTCTCGTTTAATTTTTTCTTTCGCTCTCTCTCTCTCACACTCATTTTCTCCCTCTCTCTCTCTCATTCTCTTTCTCGTATACATTCTTTCTCTCTGTTTATCTTTTACTTTCTTTCTTTCTCTTTCACATAATCACCTTCTCTCATTCTCTTTCTCGTATACATTCTTTCTCTCAGTCTCTCTTTTTCTTTCTTTCTCTTTCACATATTCTACTCTCTCATTCTCTCACCCAGCCTCTCTCTCACTCTGTCTCTCTCTCTCTCTTTCTCTCTTTCTCTCGTTTATTATGTATCGGGTATTATGTATATTCATCAATATATATTAAGGATATTTATCAATATATATATATATATATATATATATATATATATTATTAATATATGCTTAATGGCTCTTATTTTTCACTGAGCACTGTATATATATATATATATATATATATATATATATATATATATATATATATATATATATATATGTATTTGGACACTTACACGCACATTTATTTATATTTATCCATTTGAGTAAATATATATATATATATATATATATATATATATATATATATATATATATATATATATATATATTAAGACATTTTTATGTTTATTATAGAATATTTTCTGTTTTATAATAAACAGTATTTATAACATTTACCGGCCTGAATATCCGAGAAATTTTCATAGAAAATATTCGCCCTCCGATAGGAATCGAACCTGTATCCTATACGGTACGGCCATTTAGCCTGAAGTGCTCTTAACCGATCGAGCCACAGAGGATCATTCGATTAGCAAGGTCGAATTTACAGTCTTTAAACTTCAATCTTCCATGAATCTCTCACGTACATTCATATCTGCTCAATGCGTATCCAAATGTAAACAAATAACGTCACACATTATGAAATGGACAAAGTCTGACAATTATTTTAAGACATTTTTATGTTTATACATTCTTTTTTATAGATAAATATAAAAATGTCTTAAAATAATTGTCGGACTTTGTCTATTTCATAACATATATATATATATATATATATATATAGGAGAGAATGAGTGAGGGTGCAATGGATAAATTGTCATCTAAATTTACGTAAAAATGAAAAGAACACTGCCATTTCACTTTAACAATTGTATTTATCGTAATTACGCAAAAACAAAGTAACTAATAATAACAAAACAAAAGTCATTGAAACAAAGCAAGTTCAGTCGACCAATGATGACAAGTCCAGAACAACGTAACTATAAACAATTTTTCTATCCTCTGCCAGCCGCAATGATGGAGATAGCATTATCTCGAACCGTCGCCAGTGAGACACGCTGCAAGAGCCACTCCGTTTCGCGAGGCTCGTTCCTTAATCGAGACGCAATATAGCTAAATATTCTTTTCTTGCTGATAGATTTTTTTTTACTCCTGTGGCAGTGGAGACGTCAGGGATTATTGGCCGTCGTTCGATGGTGTCCCTTCGGAGGATTGGCGCGATTACACAAAAATATCTTGAAATGCTATTGATTTAATAAAATCGCCATTCGCTTCAACCTCGGCCTCCAAATGACTTCGGACATCACTGAAACTCTTGTAGATTGTCTCCTTGTTTAAGTTAGTTAATGCTACTATAATCCTTGCTTTCAGTTTATCTTTGACGCTACAAGGAGTGTTGATGGTCTGTCGCCCCCACGCACAATAATCAAGGAGTTTGCAGTCTGTGGAGGTAGGTGGCCAGATGTAAGGGGTGATGTGGTCGCAGAAATTGTCTGACAGCCATGATTGGATCCTCCAGCTTGTGTGGCATGGTGCAGAGTCCTGTTGCCAGACATCGGTTCTTCCAGCAGTCACCCTCTTGACCCAAGCATCACTAACTCCTCAAGACACTTGACATAGATCTTCCTGTTTTGTCTGAGCCCCTCACCAGAAAATTTAGGAGTTATTTTTTTCTTAGAACGATCAGAGTGTGTTTTTCGAGATGTTGTACCTTCGTAATCACTCTTAGACTCATCGAACTCTTTTTGAATCCTCTGCACTGACCACAAATTGACACCCAAACATTATGAAATGTTCGTATTGTAGATTCCGGACCGAATGCCAAGCAGTAAAACATGCTTTTTACAAATTTCTGGCGGAGGGAGTGAATTGCGTCATGGTGCTCTTTTTCTCACAGGCAGTACCAAACTGACCCTACTATACACTGCGGTCGACAAAATCAAAAACAAACTCATGCGCGAAATTAATAATATAAAATGGTGAGAATTTACCTATCGCACCCTATATATGTATATATACATATGATGGGATAACTAACAAATAGGAAATGTTTATAATTCTGACATGTTTTTCTTTTATTAAAGGTTCATCAAAGAATTATATATGGAAAAGAAAAAGAAAATTCTGCTGTTATTCGCCCTTACATACCGAACGATCCTTAGTGGCCGAAACAGTTAAGGCACGTCAGGCTATATGACTGTTCCGTATGGGATACAGGTTCGAATCCTGTCGAGGACGAATATTTTCTATGAAAATTTCTCGGACATTCAGGCCGGTAAATGTCAATTAATACTGTTTATTATAAAAAAAACAGAGCATTTACTTAAATACTTGTATCTATAAAAAGAATGTTAAACATAAAAATGTCTTTAAATATATATATATATATGGAATTGGTATTCTTGTGCCAAAACTTTATTTACTATGTTATTTTCTTAATGATTTATCATTTGCGCAATGGAAACACTTTTCCCATGGTTATCTGTTTCTATTTAAATGACCTGAAGACAACAATGCTCTGTTTCATATTAAACAGTATTAATAACATTTACCGGCCTGAATGTCCGAGAAACTTTCATAGAAATTATTCGACCTTCCACTGGAATCGAACCTGTACCCTATACGGAACCGTCATTTAGCCTGACGTGCGTTAACCGATCGAGCTACGGAGGATCGTTCGATTAGCAAAGTCGGTTTTGTTGCTTTTAAACTTCAATCTTCCATGAATCTCTCACGTACATTCATACCTGCTCAAAGCGTATCCAAATGTAAACAGATGACGTCACACAATAGGAAATGGACAACGTCCGACAATAATTTTAAGATATTTTTTATGTTTATACATTCTTTTTATGGATACAAATATTTAAGTAAATGCTCTGTTTTATAATAAACAGTATTAACAACATTTACCGGCCTGAATGTCCGAGAAATTTTCATAGAAAATATTTGTCCCCCGACAGGAATCGAACCTGTATCCTATACGGAACCGTCATATAGCCTGATGTGCCTTAACCGATTGAGCCACATATATTTATATCTGTCAAACATTATTCATTATGACAATTATTTCATTATTAATCTTAACATTGACTTTTTTATACAATACATTCTTCTTTATTACTATTTTCTTATTACTAGTTTTATGGGATCTTATTATTGTTGCCTGTTATTCTAACACTCTGGCTCTATACACTCTTCTTTATTGCTATTAATTTATTGTATTACTCCATTACATTATTGAAACTGTCAATCCCAACATATCAATACATATTTAATTGTTACGATTGTTATTATATTATTTAAATTTATTATCGTTGAATTTTCCATCTTATTATTGATGCTTTTTATCCCAACACTCTGTGTGCGGAAGCGGAAATGGGTAACCTGGAAGACCTTGTTGTTATTATTACTTTTGTGGAAGTTCCTTCTCTGCCTCAGTAAATGTCAATGCAAGTGTCAAAAAAAAGGACATTGAGTATAGGTAAATAAATGTATACTTTATTTACATATATACAAAAACTAGTAACTTCTATCTGTTGTAGTTGTTGAATCAATAGGGAGAAAGATTGGTGAAATGGACATATGGTGGTGGTTGTCGTTGACGTCTCTCTCTCTCTCTCCCTCTCTCTCTCTCTCTCACACACACACACACTCACTCACTCACTCTCGGCGTGCTGGTGTTGACATCAAACGCTGGAATGTTTGAATTTGGGTATATACAGTTTGAATTCGGCTCGAAATTAAGGTTTTGGTTTTTGAGCGGATGTTGATCTGACTTGTCATAATATATTATTAATATTGTTTTGTATAAAACGGATGTATGCGTGGAGTCGTTGCACAGAAAATGTATCTGCGCATTCTACTTTGGGTCGTCGAACGGTCAACATCCGTTTTGTGTAGAAAAGGCACGATAATACACTCATCATCATTAATATTATTTTATCACTTGTTTGATTCCTTCTTAATATTCTTACATTCTTTCCCAGTACTTTGGGTCAGTACACTCTTCCTTAGTATCATTTTAATAATAGTGTTGCCCTATCTTATGAATGTTGCTTTTTATCCCAACACTATGGCTCAATACACTCTTCATTATTACTATTATTTTATTACCAATTTTATTCTGTTATTGTTGATTTTTTATTATAACATTCTAAATCAATAAACTCTGTATTAATACTAATATTTTATTAATATTTTAATTTCATTTTATTATTTGATTTTATTAAAAAAAAGAATTTATGTGTATCACTTTTCCTTGTTACCCAGATTTCATTATAGCTTTTATCCCACCTTCCTAGCCTTGATTTTTATCTAAACATTCTGTTTAGACTTTCTTTGTTGATCCTATTATGTTTATCTTTCTAACTCCCTAGTTCAATATTAATGACTCTGTCGTAGCTGCTGACGTGTCGGCTCCTATTGGTGATAAATATTCGTCGTTGACTGAATCTATGGCATAAATGACTATCTTATTAATGAACTTAGAGTGATTAACGGTTTTAAGCGAACAAATTGTACAGGCCTTATGTCTCTAGTTATCTTCAACTTGATTTGTTTAGGAATGTTCAATATTCATAAGCGGTCAAATTTAATGCCTTTTATTCAGTAAACCAAATCTCTTATCCCAATCAGTCCTCTTCAGCGTGGACATAACTTATTCACTAAGTTTTCCTATACTCTTAATTGTATCATTACAGATGAGCTTTTCTGGTGGGTGATCACTCGAATAATCCTCATGTTTGCGCTTATCTTATTAGTTGCCCGAACACTATCCAGAAAGTATCCAATTATATTAAAATTCTCTAGAACTGGTTGAGCGGTTTTGATATGACCAGCCAAAAGAGATCGCCCTTGTAAAAGATTAAAATTTAAAGATTTAAAGTCTTTTCAGGAAATCCACAGAAGAATCTGCAATTTTATCGGCCCTGTCTGACATCTCGTTTTCAATCAGTTTCTCTCTGTCGTTACCTGACCTCCTTGTGAGTTTTCTATACACATTTTCATAGCAATTGTTCTGATGAGTTTTCCTCTTTCGTATCTCGACTTAAGAATTTTAAGCATACTAATAGATTAGTAGCTAGCTGGCATCAATTTACTGTTGCAATCGCGCAATACAACCGTCAGTTCTATCATCCTTTTAGTCAAATGTCCCGCAAGCAAGCATTAAATGCATTTTAGAAAGCGAACGCGATCGGCTAAGATGTGCGTCTAGACACATAAAACACACAAAGAAATTGCTGTATAGGTGGATGGAAAATAAGGTCAATCAAAATTGTTCCGATGAGTTTTTTTTTTTTACTGTGCAGACAAAAGCTAGAAGTTTATTTCAAACAGTGAAGTAGCGCCCCGAAGAAGACTACAGTCAATAATTTAGCAAATAATAAACCAGCTGAACTTTAGTATGCGGTGTTTGACTTAAAACTGACGAACGTAAACTAAAGAAACAAAACTACGTGTAGAAAGATCATATAAATGCTATCAAACGTAGAAAAAAACGTAAAAGTTATGAAAAAATACAATAATGTTTAAAGAAACATTGCAAAATTAATTACAGGCCGGTTTACGTCGGTGGGATCAGTCGTGGTCGTAAGTACACGACAACATTTTTTTTATTTGTTAGTTTTACTTCCTATCTTATATATTTAATTTAATCTGTGTTTTTATTAACGTAGTAAACATTTGTTTGTATCGCTTATTTAATAGTTTCGTTTTGGTTGGGGAAGATAAAGCTATTTATTCAATTTATTTCTGTGTAGCAAATACTAAACAAAGTGAACTTCAGTATGCGGTGTTTGACTTAAATCTGACGAACGTAAACTAAAGAAACAAAAGAACGCGTAGAAAGATCATATAAATGCTATCAAACGTAAAGAAAGCGTAAAAGTTATGAAAAATACAACAATGTTTAAAGAAAACATTGCAAAATTAATAACAATAAATTTACGTCGGTCGGAACCAGCCGTGGTCGTAAGTCGATGACCGCATACATATATATATATATATATATATATATATATATATATATATATAGTTTGGGAAAGTGTTTTTGGAGTCAATATTGATGATTTTTCAGTGTTTTGCTGATTGAAAGGCCTTTAATGCAAGCTTTGTGGGAGACTAGCACAACCATCTGAACAGTTTTCACTCCCAAGGCCTGGATCGATCTATGCTATGCCATCTTAAATTTATATTAGCCATGGTAAGATTTGAACCCTAACTATTTAGTCTTGGGGACATTTATATATACAGGGCAGCACTAAAGTCACTATACAAAGTTACTTACAATAACAATTAAGACAAAGTGATTAATCAACAGTCCAGAAATTCATTATTACAAGGGTTCCGGTTAATTCTTGTTAATAATAAAATGCTATGGTTATCAATAGTAAATCAATTACCGACACTCTTCGAACTGCAAACCATCTGCTTCAATGCTTTGTTTTTTTATTATGAGTAACTTTATAGTGACTGTATTGCCAAATTGCATAAACATATATATATATATATATATATATATATATATATATATATATATATATATATATATATATAAGTGAATTAGAAGTCAACACGCTCTATCTCTGATATTGCGCACTTTATCTCATAAATATAGCACACTTTAAGACTATATTTCTTCATATATATATATATATATATATATATATATATGTGTGTGTGTGTGTGTGTCTGTGTGTGTGTGTGTGTGTATGTATGTATGTATGTATATATGTATATATATGAGGAGGAAAGAAAGAGAATGTAATCTCACCTGATCTACCCTCTATTGTATCGACGATCTTGAAGGACAGAGAAAGAATTTGTAAATCCGTGAAAGGTTTTGCACCGATGCTATCGACACTTATAATGAAGCAATGGGCCGGTCCCATCAAAGAAATAAAGACATTACTGTATAAATGGATGGAAAATAAGGTCAATTAAAAATGTTGCGATGAGTTTTTTTTTTATTGTGCGGACGAAAGCTAGAAGTCTTTTTTCAAACACTGAGGTGTCAAGAATTTAGCAAATAATAAACCAGCTGAACTTTAGTATGCAGTGTTTGACTTAAATCTGACGAAAGTAAAAATAAGAAAGAAAACAACGTGTAGAAAGATCATTCTAATGGTATCAAACATGAAGAAACCGTAAAAGTTTGCAAAATTAATTAAAGGCAGTCTTACGTCTAAATCGATTTTGAGACCTTTCGCCCGTAACCAATCGCGATTGTAAATTGACGACGACCTGCATACGTGCAGATGATGCTAGAGTGTTTGGAAAAAGGACTGGTAGAAATCATTTACTAGATCCAAAACAAAACTCGTAACCACCTGAGCAGGCACCAATCCTGATGAGTTGTCATACAGTCAAAGAAGCTCCTTGCCTCAGAAGCCTACTGGGGCTAAAACTCACTCAAGATATATTCGTGTCATCGCAAAAGATGCTGAAAGAATGTATCGCTCCACAAAACTCCCACTGCCAAGCTTTATCTTTATAACTGTCAGATCGGGACCAAGAATGGCGTATTGCACTTGATGCTGCCCAGTCCTCACTGTCCAGCCTCAACTGAGTTCAAAAGCGCTTACGCGGCCTTATGAAGGATGAAGGATCTCCCGCCTTTCCTTACTATATTCCTATTGCTATGGCACATGTACGCTCGAGTTACATTCCTTAGTGCCACCAGTTGAGACCTTCACGGCTATCAGCGACCATACACTACCCATTCCCTTCCTTTGATTGGAAGCAAGTTTCACTCAGACAACATCTTTCCCAGAACTGCTACTTTTTGGTACAAACTGCTCCCAAGAGAATGTTTCCCTGAAATCCTCGTCTCATTAAGTCCAGGGTCAACCTATATATATTATATTTGTCATAATACTCCCTTACTTTGCTCTCCTTTACAATCACACTACCCGCCTACTTGAGTGGCCTTATATTAGGGGATCTACCGGTAAAAATAGACAATTTTAAACTCGAAATATTCTTGAAGTATGGTGGACCCATTCAGCTACTTTACCCTAAGCGCACAAACTTCTGCTACAGCTCTAGTGCATACGATACCGCAACGATTCTAATGGCTTAAGTGATTTGTAATCGTGATCCTGACAGTCTCAAGATTATTATATTATTATTATTATTATTATTATTATTATTATTATTATTATTATTATTTATGTGTGTTATGTTTCCTGCTTTGTATCCTGTAGAGCCGGGTCCAAACTATGGTCATTATGCCATATAAGAGAATTGTCATTTGATAGTACTTTTCTTAGTATATGGGATGTTCTTAGTCGGGCGATCTTCTGGGGAACTACTATGTGATATTACCTTGGACACTGTTAGTAGATTTTCCGTTCCTTTTCTCACGAGGCCCAGAGCTCCGATTACTAATGGTACAGTCTCAGTCTTCATTCCCCACATTCTGTTAATCTCGATCTCCAGGCCCTTGTATTTGGTCAATTTCTCGATATTATTATTATTATTATTATTATTATTATTGTTGTTGTTGTTGTTTTTGTTGTTGTCCAGAATAAAAAATGTGGCATCAACGAAGCTTATAGAACATTTTATCATAAAACGATTGTAATCTGAAAAATATCTTGAATCCACCGAACTTTCGGCCCTTAAAACGCATGAGGATAGTTATTGATGCGAACTACTAACGTCCCCACGCCCTATTGGAGGGTGCGGGTAAAATGGGAGTTCCATAAAATTTATAATAAACTGCTTGATTAATTGCTCTTAAAACGAATCATTTAACGGATAATTTCAAGATGATCAGGATCATCACCATGTTACACGCGTTTCATTTCCACCACTTTTCACGCTGCTTGCGTTTCACTCGTTTTGATACACAAAGTGAAACAAGTACAGGAATTTATATATCTGGGAAGTGTTCTCACAGCGAACGAAAAGTGCGACACTGATTCCCTAGACGTATTGGGATAGTCAAGATGCCTTCCAAAAGCTAAGCAGAGCATTAATAGAAACAAAAAAAAGAGTACTGAACTGTTACGTGATATCAGTCCTCCTATATAGCAATGGATACTGGGCAATCTTCTTAAAAATGAAGAAGAGAATTGAAGCAACAGAAATGTGGCTCTCAGAAGCATGGTGAGGATACCATCGACGAAATATGTGAGCAACGACGAAGTTTTAGAGAAAATGGAAACCAAAAAGGGTACTTATATTTATCATCAGGAAGAGGAAGTTGAAATTTCTGGTGTAGATAAAGAAGACGGTGGGGCTTGGAAAATCTAATACTTACAGGACAAATTTAAGGCAAGAGTGACAGAGGAAAACAATACATAACATACTTAATAAGCTTAAGTAAACGGATGGCGGAACAAGGTTAGGAGAAATAACAAAGAATCAAAACGACAGGAAGTTGTAGAGAGTCATGATCGCCTACTTCCTGAGGGGATAAGGAACAGAAAGGAGAAGAATCGGACACATTTTGCAATGATATAATTATATTATTTATATTATTCGGACTATTGTCCTCATCTTTGTCGCCATATTTATTACAACGTTTCGGCCGTTGTACGGTCCGGCCTTCTTCAGGTGGTTGGTATGTCGAACTGAACCCTTTATTTCGCTCACTGGGGTAGACTGTTCTAGTTCCACGTGCCATGTTCAATGGATGTCAGTTAACAGTTATCTCCGGTTAATTTCCCTCTGAAAGTTCTGCACTGCCTTAACCGGGTATTGAACTCCCACTCTTTGGGTGTTGTCACTGGGTCTAACTAACGCCTTTATCCACTCTGCCATGTGTCCTCAGAAATATAGAGAGATAATACTGGTAAGAGGTTGTTTCTTAAAGATACGTGGTTCGAATTCAGATATCGTCGGAGACCAAGGATTTTTTTTTCTTTTAAGATATTGCTTTCCTGAAACTCCTCCGACATTCCAACCACCTGAAGAAGGCCGGAGCGTACAACGGCCGAAACATTGTAATAAATATGGCGACAAAGATGAGGACAATAGTCCGAAAAATGTAAATAATGTACATAATACCTCATCTCAGAAATATAGACAGATACAGATATAATTATAGTAAGAGAACGGTTCAGTTTTCTCGGGAATCATTTTGTCTAAATCATGGCAAATATTTTGTTTCTATAGAAATTTTGCATTTTAGGCTTAATAGCCTAAAATGCAAAATAAAATTGGCTTAAATCGCAATTTATATTTTAATTTCTTGATTCTGCTATATTTAAACTCACCGCTGACCACAAGTGGTACTCTTACATACGATCCATCGTTAAAGATGCAGGAAAGATGGTCGTCTGCCTGTGCCTCTCCGGTAAGTAAATAACACTGCTCGCTATCCTCTGCCTTTACAAAATCCAGATCAGGCCTAAAATGAAATACTACTGTCATATTTGGGCAGGAGCTGCCCAGATCCCAATTTCCAGTCTCGACAGAATCCAAAAGCGTGTCTGCGTCCTTTTGGTGATGAATAATTTTCACCCTCCAACCTCTCTCGCGCAGGCAGCATGTGGCGAGCGCCTCGCTACTCTATCGGCAATGCCATGGAAAGTGCTCGGACCAACTACATTCCGGGTTTCCGCCTGTTCTAACTTCATGGCTAGGAACCGCCATGCCAGTTACATAGTAGCAAAAACACTCACATTCATTCGGTGAGAAGTAAGTTCTACTTGAACAGATTATTCCCGCAAACCACTTGTCTGTTGAACTGACTCCCAAGATAGTGTTTTCTCGAGTCTCAACAACCTTAACTTGTTCAAGTCTAGGGTTAACTATTACTTCACCTCCTATCCGTATAAACTTCCTCTTCACGTAACTCTCTACCGCGAGTGGCCCCAGGGGGTTTTACAGAGTGAGCCTTACTGTGAACATTTATTTTTAAAGAATTAATCACATTTTCGATATTTGTTTTTGTTTATTTATTTACTTTTTCGTAATTTATTTTGCTTTTTGTGTTGTTGTTGTTTATCTAACGTTTTAAATATTAAAAAACCGTTATTTTATTTTGAGCTTCGGAAACTCGTAATGTATATAATACACACACACACACACACACACACACACACACACACATATATATATATATATATATATATATATATATATATATATATATATATATATACAGCATGGTCCGGCGTTGCCCGTGCTTGATTGAAAAATCGTACGACTCATACAGCAATCGCAATCACTTGACTGGAAATATTTTTGCCCTTTCTTGCCTTTAAAGGAGTGCCCTTTGCCTTGCTGATGTTGCTACATGCCTTACTTCTTGCCTATCACACACTGCGAATTTTTTCTAAGCTCTATATTAAACATTAAATCTGTTACGAAAAAAGAACTAAACAAAATGAACACAAAACGATCAGCTTTAAAAAAAGGACTCGTAACTGGAAAAACCGAATGAAAAACGAATGTTAACAACAAATACTTTTTCACACCCAACCCAGTTCTGCGGAATCAGAATCAACGTTGTGTTTAAGCAAGAAAATGAGCCAATTGGAGTAAAGTGCCATGCAGATTTAAATTTTTCCCACTTGTGACGAATGCAGCTATCGAATTTTTTTTTGCATGCTAGCATGCTAGTTAACATTCGTGTCAATCAGCTGTTGGCTCTAACGCTGGCCAATAGAATCTTCCTGCGTATTCGTGGCAGCCAACTATAGGCTCTCACTCTGGCCCGTAGAAAGTTGCCGCAAACTACATGAAAACGGCCGTAGAAGCATGAAAAAATCGATTATTGCCACTATCGATGGGAGTTGGGAAATGCAAAATCGGTCTTGGCCTTCCCGCTAATTTGGAGCATGTGCATGTAAATTTTGGTGAAATCCGTCGAAAATTGCGGCCGTGCATTCGTTACACACTGTCGCCTCTAAGTGTTGACTTCTATGTTCACTTTTATATTTATACATATATATATATATATATATATATGTATATATATATATATATATATATATGTGTGTGTGTGTGTGTGTATGTGTGTGTGTGGGATGTATGTGCTTACCGTGTGTGTACGGGTGTGCGTGTATTGTCTCATAAAGACAATCCTGGATGTAAAATATAAAATATATATGTTCTTTTATTCATTTCCTTCCCAGAAAGGAATATTTTGAAAATATTTATGAAATTCGAAAACGAGGAATATTTGAGGCAATCTCTTCAACGGTAGTGTTTAGTGTATTCATTATCTACCATTTAGACTGCAATATCTTTTAATCTTTTTGTTCCCAGACAATATCTTTTGCAAAATCGTCGCAAAATATTATCGCAAAATATATTTCCACGCGGTTCCGATATAACATGACTTAAAAATAAATAACTTGTTTCGTCATTCTTGTCGCTCTTCGCTTTTGATATTTTTTTTAAGCATTCAACCCCAAGCAAGGCTGGAAGCCATTAGCACGCAAAGGGTTTCAGAGTAGGAGGGAGAACAAAGAGGAGTGGTAGAGGAAAGGATTAAGAGACGATTAGGGGATAGATCAGGGCATCTGGAGACGTCGATTGACATTACATTTGAATAGTTGGAGATTATAGCTATCAGGGAAACAGGAAAAGGGAAGGGAATTCCACAGGTGTGAGGTGCGAGACATGAAGCTATTGGAGTAGAAGAAAGGGCTACATTTAACAGTTTCGACAGTGAAAGGGTGAAAGCGTGATGTCAGCCTAGTTGAGCGCTTAAATTCATGAAGTCTGGGAACCAGCGAAAGCAGCTCATCGGAGCAGTTACCGTGATAGTATTTGTAAAAAAAAGATACAGGGAGGTAACGGCACGTCTGTGAGAGAGCGGCTGCAGACGAGATGCCAGATCAGGGCCAATTACATTGCATATCCGTCTTTGGATTTTATCCATGACCTTGAGACAATTAGAAGGGGCTCCAGACCATATATGGCAGCAATACTCCATGCAACGGCGAAGGGTTGACTTATAGATTTGAAGGATCGACTCCGGTGAGATAAATTTCCTGGTGCGGCATAGGGAGCCAACTTTCCTTGCGGTGGACGAAGCTATTGACTTAATGTATTCGTTCCATCTCAGGTCAGCAGATAATGTGAGACCGAGCAGACGCAAAGAGGTGCTCTCGTGGAGTTGAGCGTCAGACATTCTCATTGGCAGGCAGGGATGGTTCTCTCTGGTGTGTAATAGAGAGCAGTTTTGTTTTTGAGGCATTAATGTTTATTATTGGTTTTGCTTTTCCTCTTCGAATGAATTTTCATTTGATTTTTTTGGAATTAATTCTTTTTTGACAGTATTTCTGGGGGAATCAACTATCATTATTTGCATTATTTATATTCGGATTATTGTCCTTATCATTGTTGGTCTTGTTATCACAACCTTTTGGACATTGTGCCCTCCGGCCTTTATCATGTATATCGATCTGGGTAAGTACACCCAGTAAGACACAAATGGTTACTGAGTGTAAAATCATAAGAAAAAATGTGAAACCTTATTAAGGAGCGACAACAATAAAACAAATGGGATCAAGAAGACAGTAGATAATGATTGGAATTGAATTTGAATTTTTGAAGGTCGAAAGCATGGGACTGGCAGATAGTTCCACAAGCGAGAAGTGCGAGAGAGGAAACTGCTAACATAGAACATACGGTTAGCTAATTCAACTGTAAATTGATGATGAATTTTTGCCAATCTATTACTACGCTTAAATTCATAAGTTCTTCAGAACAGTTCCTATGAAAATATTTATAGAAAAGGCACAGGGAATATAGATTACGGTGGTGGGGGAATGACTGAAGCCGAGATACCAGGTCAGGACCAATAACATTGCGGATTCTTCTTTGGATTTTATCAAGAATCTCTAAATATATATTCTGGCGCGACACAGTGAACCAACTTCCCTGGCAGCAGAGCTAACAATTGATTCAATATAAACTTTCCACTTTATAGCAGCAGAGAATCTTAGCCACAACGAGGCACTCTCTTGGAGGTTAGCATCAGCCATGGTTATAGGAAACAGGGAGAAGTTTCTCAGATGATCAATAGGAAGAAGTTTCGTTTTGGAGGCATTGAAATTAACAAGCCATTCCTTGCTCCAGTTAATAACATATTTTACTTTTTTATTCTTTTTTTTTAGATCAGCTGAAAATTTGACCTTGTCGAATTGATCAGACTTACTATTGCTTCCTAAATCATGCAACATGCGCTGGTCACCCAGTGAGTATCAAAATCAGTATAGTAATAATTTTCTTAGAGAAGAGATTTCTCATATATTCCACCGTGACTAAATTTACCTATACTTGCCTAAAAAATGCATGTGCTGTGAAGTTAGCGAGGCTTGCACAGACTATTATATAGACGTAGATACAAGCTTAATAACTATTGCTACGTGACGGGGTGCCCATTATTTGAGATATGTCGGAAAAAAACATTGAATCATTATAAACACAAAAGCAGAAAAGAATAATTTATGAAGTAAAAAAAAAAAAAATGTACGAGCCTGTGACCAGCGCAATGGTAGCCAACAAAAGCAGGGGAAAAAAACGGATCGTAACAAAAGATCAAATCTAAAATAGCACTTGCAAACAAAAGTCAGTGAATAAGAACTCGATTCCAAATAAAGTCTATTAATGTTGTGTGACTTGACGCAATGCTTGGGTTTATGAAGGGGTGCTCATCAAAATTTTATTTATAGAAACAGTTACAGCAAACACTTTCCAGTGAGAGGGCCAAGAAAGGGTTGGATGTTCAAAAAAAAAATGAACCGGGAAATCAGGTTGGTGGGAGCGGAATTGGGGGGGGGTCGTAAAGTGTTTTTTTTTTATGGGCCAATCGACAGTCGATATTTGGCCAATGTTCTATTGAGAATAATTACAATACATACATCTATATACTAGAGTTCAAAAATTTTGAAGCCACCTTTGAACTTGACAGGAGAGTGTAAATAAACATTAAAAAGAATTCTTACAGTAATTGAAAAAAGAATGGGATCAATTATCAAACTTATACTTTGCGAAACTTTTGCAAGGAACGCCAAAAAAGAATCAGTAATCAACGATAAAAGAGGATATTTGGAGGAGAGCAAAATTTAATCATAAAATGCTTTTTTTTTCCTTTTGTCATTTAGTTCCCCTTGATAGCAACTGATAGAATAGCCTAAATCGCTCGAATTTGCAGAATTTGGGACATTTTTATACACTTTGTGCCGAGAAAAGAAAACACAACAAAAAATAAATAAAAAAGTTAATCACAGTATTTTTCAAACATGTATAAAAGAGGGATTGCTGCCAAAATAGAAAATACATGCATACACACACACCCACACACACACACATACACACACACACACACATATATATATATATATATATATATATATATATATATGTATATGTATGTATAAATGTATATACATATATATATATATATATATATATATATATATATATATATATATATATATATATATATGGAGGGGCATGTAGAGTATTGTTAAAAAGTGATGGATAGATAGATAGATAGATAGATAGATAGATATGAACAGAATTAGATAGATATGAAGAGATTACGATAGATAGATAGATAGATAGATAGATAGATAGATAGATAGATAGATAGATATGATATGATATGATATGATATGATATGATATAATATGACATGATAGATAGATAGATAGATAGATAGATAGATAGATAGATAGATAGATAGATAGATAATCAACAGACTAAGGTAAATAAATAAATAATGGACAGTCAGATAGATAGATAGATAGATAGATAGATAGATAGATAGATAGATAGATAGATAGATAGATAGATAGATAGATAGATAAAACTAAATGTGTTGATAAGAAAGATAGGTTATTCGATATATTATATAGATATGTTAGATTAAGAGGAACATGATTTGCTCATCGCATTAAGTCGTAATTACCTGTTTTGTTCCATTCACTGACAAAAGAAAAATTGAAGTTTTTCTGTACTACTAAGGGCAACGACCCATAGACTCCAGTTACTATCAGTAACCCATTGTCTTTTGCCAGATTAATGAATACTAAATTCGTTATTTATTAAGATAAGAAAATTTTGATAAATGGTTCAAACCTTTTCAGCAAAGGCCGCAATTCACAGTCTGATTTGTGGCCCTGCAATTTTGGCTTCCCTTTGAAAACAGGAAATATGAGAACGTTTTGAAAGAGAAAAACATATCTGCTCAATTCAAAGACATGCGAAAAGAAAAAAAAAACTCAGGTGCAGGATGGACTGGAGGTTTGGTCGGCGCATCAAAAGAGAGACAATGAAAGAAAACGATAATGATTTGTAATTGATGACAAAAAAATGCTTCATTGAATGGAAGCCATCGAAAAACAGTAGCGAAATTGTTTGAGTTAAAGTTTCTACCGTTGCTTTCCAGCAGTGGAAGTGAATAGAAATTCTCACTTCTCGAGGTTAAATCATAATACACAATAAACTAAGTAATGACCGATAATCATTCATTTATAAAACACGATCAGGGTTCAAGTATGAAAAAGAAAAATGTTATTTTTCTTTATACCATGAGCCTTGCGGTCGTAGGGGCACTATACTCTACTGCAGCCACAGTAGAAGTGGTGTTTTGGGGCAAAATAGCCTGACGGAACCCAACCCTCTCCAGGACCGTTTTGAATTCAGAGTTTTTCATTTTCCTAGACCGGTTGCCGCCCAAGGCTATAGAACCCAGTCTGTCCTTCTATTTACACATAGCTGGGTGGGGAGAAGAGAATTCATATTTTCCTAAGGGTATTAGCACGTAAGTGAATGTAATGGATCCGACTGAAATTCGAACTCGGATCTCCGAGGAGGCACGGTGGATAGCAGCTTGGATATACACATCAAAATCATGTCCGGTTATGCGCGGTTACTGATATCACGGATTCCGGATATGAAAGATTCCGGATATGCGCGGTTACTGATATGAGGGATTCCGGATATGAGAGATTCCGGATATGAGGGATTCTACTGTATTAATACAATTATGTATCCGTTTACTCTTTATTCAATAAAAATAATTATTAGCATCAAACGTTTGTGCATGTGCTTCTAAAATACCCCATACGTTTGAATTAGTTAAAAAAATAAAATTGATTTATTGTTTTTTTTTACGACTGTGGTGGGGGGCAATAATGACTTACTACTACAGGTCCTACTAATTAAACCATAGCTGAGGGGAAGTAGGTGGATTCAAACCTATCCCAAGTGTTTTTTACTCATAAGTCAATATAAAGAACCGACTGGAATTGGAACTCGGCTCACCAATTTCCAATACAGAGCCGTTCACCATAACATTACCAGCTAACAACACCTGGTATTCACAAGAGGTCGCCCATCTAGGTACTGACCAAGCTCAACGTTACTTAACTTCGGTAATCGTACATCTTTATATGGCCAGAACCATAACAAAACACAGAAAATTAAAAACAATATGCAGATGTCAATGATATAACCTCAATTTCAAACTTGATACTTGTAAAAGTCTATTTTACTCCATACGATATTATGGACAGGACCACCTCCTAATGTTAAAATATTAATATTTTCGATTCTGAAAAGTGTAATTATATATATATATATATATATATATATATATATATATATATATATATATATATATATATATATATATATATATTGTGTGTGTATTTAGGTAGCAGTTTTTCATTGATACATGTTTCATTAAATAATATAGACAGTGTTGCCTATCTAACCTTTCGGCTTACATAAGACATTATCAAAATGACAATTACATTACAATATATTAAGCAATACACGGACAAAACAGTGATGATAGTCTGTTTCTGTTTACATGGAAGATTTCCAAGCAACGGCAAACTCGTGCATATAAGACGCTGGAAGCGAAAATCGCACCGCAGCTCATGACATCACACAAGACCACACGAGAGTGAAAGCCAGAAGTACTAAGTATGGGAAGCCGTTGGTTTAAACCAATGGCGTCTGTTACCAATTATAGGCATTTAAGAATATTTGTGGAGATTTCATAGTTTATTTTGTTCAGGTTAGGTTTCAACTTTTTTATGTATATCGCTTCAAGCATTTTTAGTTTTTGTTTATTGTTTTCATGTTTAAGTATAGTTTTGTTTTCAACAAGGATTTTCCGGAATTGTGTATGTGGCTAGGCATGTTGTTTTAAACGCCTAAAAATGTTAGAATTATCATTCAAATGCAGTGTCAAGCATCGTGAAAGCGAGTTTGTGGTGTGACCAACATAAATATTATTTAATTCATTAGAGATACAATCTCCCAAAGGGCACTTGAATTTGTAAACTATGTTGGTTTTTAGCAAATCGCTAACCGGGGGAGAAGAATCATTACGAATTGTGTTGGATATACTAGATTTCGTGTAGTATATGATTAACTTAATTTTTTTGCTAGGTTCTGTTATATTTACTATCATCAATGTTTTGTCCGTGTATTGCTTGATATATTGTAATGTAATTGTCATCTTTGATAATGGCTTATGTAAGCCGAAAGCTTAGATAGGATTAAAAAATATGTATCAATATTGTGATTTTCTTTCTTCGTTTAATGATAATGTTATTAAGCTTATTAGACGATATGAAAAGAATTTACATAAAAAAATAGACAACACTTGTCTATATAATTTAATGAAACATGCATCAATATATATATATATATATATATATATATATATATATATACATATATATATATGTATCAGGAATTTTTTCTCCCCGGAATCGATCCTCCAAATCTATAAATCGACCATTCGCCCTTGCATGGAGTATTGCTGTCATATATGGTCTGGAGCCCCTGCTGTTTGCCTCAGGGTTCTTGATAAGATCCAGAGACGGATATGCAATGTGATTGGCCCTGATCTGTCATCTCGTCTGCAGTCGCTCTCTCACAAAAGCGATGTTGCCTCGCTCTGCCTTTTTTACAAGTACTTTCACGGTAATTGCTCCGATGAGCTGCTTTCGCTGGTTCCTAGGCCTCATGAATTTAAACGCCCTACGAGGCTGGCATCCCGTTCCCACCCCTTCACCGTTGAAACTCTTAGATGTAGACGTCTCTTCTACTCCAATAGCTTCAAATACAATCTCCAACTATTTAAGTGTAACGTCAATCGACATCTCCAGTTGCCTTGATCTATCCACTTCCCTTCTCCACATCCTTTCATCTTTCATTCCTATCTGCTCTCGCTCCAAATTTTCTGTAACCCCCTTGCCTTGATTGATCAACTATCTTTCTCCACATCCTCTCCTTTACCACTCCTATCTGCTCTTCCTCCAAACCTTCTGTAACCCTTTGCGTGCTAGTGGCTTCCAGCCTTGCTTGGGGTGATAAGCTTAATATATATATATATATATATATATATATATATATATATATATATATATATATATATATATATATATATATATATATATATATATATATGATAGAGTAGATAAGTTGGTCAATAAAACAAAGTCAAACGAAAGGATACCGATGTAACCAGTACGAAAAACATTTATTAATATTAACCACGTGGCAAAAATGAAGCACAGAGATTGAAGTTCCAAGTTCGGAGTTTTCAAACACGCCTGTGTTCTTCATCAGCGGATGCGAGAAATAAACAGAGAGGCGGAGGAGAGTATCCGACATTAGTTCTTGATGCTGGGCAGAGTACTGCTTTTACGTGGAATTGTTAGTAAAAATCCGTTCACTGTTTGATTTCTCACTGTGCGAAATTTTTTATGAAAACAAACTTAGATTTTAAAAATTGTTTGGTGTTGGGTGGAAGGGGAATTAGATGTTAGAAAATGCTTATAGGACCAGGGGTGGGGACGGTGTTAGCGTTGAGATAAAGTGTGGGAACACAGTGAAAGAGGCAAGAAAAATTAAAATGAAAGAAATCTTTTCTGATTATATATATATATATATATATATATATATATTATATATATATATATATATATATATATATATATATATATAAAAGTGGACATGGAAGTCAGCACTTAGAGGCGACAGTCTGTTTCATGCTAGTGCAATCGTCAGGCGACTAACGATTGCACTAGCATGAAACAGACTGTCGCCTCTAAGTGCTGACTTCCATGTCCACTTTTATATTTACACACGCTCTATCTCTGATATTGAGCACTTTACCCCATAAATATAGCACACTTTAAGACTATATTTCTGCATATATATATATATATATATATATATATATATATTACGAAAGTTCGACAATTATTTTAAGACATTTTTACAGGAAGTGTCCGAAACTTTCATAGAAAATATTCGTCATCGACACTATGTAGCCGTAACGGTTAAGGCATGTCAGGCTATATGACGGTTCCGTATAGGATACAGGTTCGAATCCTGTCGAGGACGAATATTTTCTATGAAAATTTCTCGGACATTCAGGCCGGTAAATGTTATTTAATACTGTGTATTATAAACATAGCATTTACTTAAATACTTGTATCTATAAAAACTATGTTAAACATAAAGATGCCTTTAAAAATATATATATATATATATATATATATATATATATATATATATAGAGAGAGAGAGAGAGAGAGAGAGAGAGAGAGAGAGAGAGAGAGATTTAAATGAACGAGACAGGCATTCAAATAAGCAAAGCACACTAATTCATTTGGTGAACCTTGTCAAGCCCTCTGAAATAAGACCGGAATATATCTAGGCACAAATATCCGATTACTTGAAACTCACGCATACTACTCTCTTGTATGGGTCAGAATCATGCACATCATATCGGTCACATCTTAATCAGGTTTATATTCCCCACAAAGTGTGCCGCCGGACATTTTCTAGATAGATACTTGAACACAACATATCTGCGGTGAATTGATTGTGGGTTATTCTACATAGTTGTTGACGGGTGGATGGAAGAGGTGCGGATGTAAAGTGGTTTGTGGTTGGGTTTGTCTACACGATTGATATTCCCTTTTCTCTAGGGTGAGGGTCACACCTAGGAAATCTAATTCATTAAGCTTTGTTTTTTTCGTCTATGTCGAATCCCATATTTTTGAAAATGTTTCATGATCATTTTTCTGGTTTTGTCTGTTCCGGTTTCTTAGGCTTATGAGACTGTTTTCCTGTAAAGGACTCTATAAAAAAAATACACGTTAACAAACAAACGGAGCTTTTACTCAATTACTAGTACCACTAAAAATAATCTTGAACTAATATATATATATACTGCATATATATATACATGCATATATACATATATATATGTATACATATACATATATATATATATATAGAGAGAGAGAGAGAGAGACAGACAGACAGATGCATGTATCAGGCCGTTAACAACATAAATACTACATTACCCAAGACATTTACCTATTTCCTTGATAAAAACTAATGATAATAAAATGTTCTCGGAAGATTATTCACAATATCAATGATAGATAGATAGATAGATAGATAGATAGATAGATAGATAGATAGATAGATAGATAGATAGATAAAGAATGACATAGATAGATAGATAGATAAATAGATAGATAGATAGATAGATAAAGAATGACATAGATAGATAGATAGATAGATAGATAGATAGATAGATTGATGCGAACAGACTGATATAGATAGATAGATAGATAGATAGATGCAAACAGACTGATATAGATAGATAGATAGATAGATAGATAGATGCGAACAGACTGAGATAGATAGATAGATAGATAGATAGATAGATAGATAGATAGATAGATGCGAACAGACATATAGATAGATAGATAGATAGATAGATAGATAGATAGATAGATAGATAGATAGATAGATAGATTGATGCGAACAGACTGATATAGATAGAGAGATAGATAGATAGATAGATAGATAGATAGATAGATAGATACGGATAGACTGAGACAGTTTCTTTACAAGTCGCCCCATCATCCGATATCAAGCAACTAAATTCGATAACAGGAGAAATCCCACAAATGACTGACATGTCCGTTCCATGATGAATGAGAATTATTGAGACAGGTAAAGGGAATGGGTTTTTCGCCGTTTCTATCCAATAGACAAACTTCTCCAAATGACATACGTGTGTATATATACTGACGACCCATTTCATCAAAAGAAATCTATCCACTATTTAAAAGTTTCTTAAAAGCTAGTTGCGCAACTGATAAATATATTTGACCTGGAAGGTCATTTTATTCAATTATCGCTAAAATCCTTTTACTTACCTGACACAGGGCTCTGTCCCTGTGCTGGTGGTATCCTGGCTACGACTAGCTTGGACCGGCTCTGTGCAGCTTGGACCAGCTATGACAAGCCAAGACCAGCTATAACTAGCCTAAACCAGCTCTGACTATCTTGGACAAGCTATGACCAGCTAAGACCAGCTTAGATCAGCGGCCCGAGTGAAAACACTCGAGTCCCCACGTTAAAAACTGACCTTGTGTCACAACCTGACTCAGTGGGGGGGGTCAAGTAATTACCTACACTGAACTGAAAAATGCTTGCTATTTCTCGGCTTTCTATCGTCATCCCTCGAAAATGACCAGTAGATGTCGTAAGCATTGGGTTTAATACGCACAATTTCCTTTACGAGATCCACCTGAAATTATGAAACGAACAAGATATCTTTGGGGGGGGGCTCTCTTTAATGGAACATGTATCAGCGAGAGTTTGCTACCTAAATATACCCTTGTGCAAATTAAATGAAACTACCGTTTTAGTTTACTTTTCTTTCACCATATGGTCAGCTTTAGACCCACTGGAAGGACAGGGTGTAATCGATTTCTTCAGATTAGGTCGTTTGCAGTGGTGTGCAGTAATATGAATCTATTTCTGGTGTGTATGATGGATTTTGCTTGGCCTTGAAAAATATTGAGTTATCTGCTATTGCATCAGATTTTTATCACGCCCAGACACTATTGTCTCGACTATAGATTAGTTGTACTACGGTCATTGTCTGCGATGGACGTTAATTAAGGAGGCGTACGAAAATTGTAACGCTACACAATCTCACTGACAAAGTACTAGCCTGAAAACTCTCTTGATTTAAATCCAATCGAGAATATGTGGTCAGTCTGCAAAGAATGACTTCGTGGAATGGACATACGAAGTACCGACATGTGCACTATATCATGTTTAATTGGAAAATAGGAAAAACAAATAAATAATAACGGAATTATTCGTTTTCTTTCAATTAATTTGCACAAGGGTGTCTGTCATGTTTAAATGTGCACATGAGTATATGACAAGTTCATGTTTGAAGAAATATTTTGTTTTGGATAGTGACAAATTTTGCTTTCCTGAAACACGCAAACACAAAGAATGTATACAATGCATCAGTATGATGCCGACATCTGTATTTCTTTTTTTCATGAATATCTGAGTCGATTGACGTAGGTAGGCCATATAAGATCTATATGTGGTAGGTTGGTGAGCAGAACGAGATAGAGGAACAGAGAATGAAACAATAGACTTTGCCGTTCACAATATCGACTTGGATACAGAAAAAATACTTTAACAACGAATATTTCATCTATTTAAACACAACAAGAGATACAGATATTAAAACTGAATTTGAATTAATTAATTGCGTTATTGTCAAGGGTGACGTCGTCACCTCATGTCTCCTGTGAAGTTCAAAGGGTTATGACCTGTACTGCAGCCATAGCAACAGTCGGTAAGATAACCTGACGGTATTTATCTCACTGCAATGTGGTGTTGTCACTTCAAGGCAACAGATACAAGTTTGCTCTGCATTTTTAAAACTATTATTGACAGGTGGTGTAGAATAAAATATATTCTGACAAATGTTGGGATTTTTCTATATTTCACAAGAGGTCCTGGCTATTATCTGGGGAGATCACGGAGCCCAGGCATTGATATAAAATGCTCTAGTGTGTCAACCACGAGGGAGTCTATGTCAAGAAATAAAATTCATATGTCAAAAGGTTACATTACAAGGACAGTATGTAGAGTTGTACTAGTAACATTGTATTGCGTAAACGCTCTAAAACAGACTCGAATTATTAAAGCTTCTACAAGGTTGAAAACAAATTAAATTAATATACGACTGCAAAAAAAAACAGAGATGGATATGGACTACAAAATATAAAAAGTAACTAAGATAGATAGATAGATAGATAGATAGATAGAAACAGACAGATAGATCATACATATAAACTGAGATAGATAGATAGATAGATAGATAGATAGATAGATAGATAGATAGATAGATAGATAGATAGATATAACATCAGTGTTCATCATCGACCTGTCATGTAATTTATCGATCGTTCCAAACGGAACAAAGGACTTTTAGGAAAATTCGCTGTTTCTGTTCTGACGTCATCTTGACGTCATTTTCACCTGGATGTTGCTAATTGGGCGCCATCCGGTGTTATTAAATCTATTTACTTCCGTTCTGCTAGAAGCCTTGCTCTATCTCTTGTATATTTTTTTTAAGTCGCAAATTACAGGCATTGCTTTATCACGGAGGAATGGCTCCGAAAAATGTGTATCGTGCACGCATGCGCACAAATGATACCAGGTTAGAACAGGCCTAGATTGACTGATTTCAGAAGTTTCAGAAATAGATAGATACATAAGTAAAGAAATAGGAATGGATATCAGATAGATAGATAGGTTTGAAATATAAACTGAGAGAGATATTAACTTGATATTTCAAATAATTGTGATTGATATGAAAACTTTTAATCAAACAGTACACTAAATATGATTGAGAAATAAATAGAAATGTCTGCATATATATATATATATATATATATATATATATATATATATATATATATAGATAGATAGATAGATAGATAGATAGATAGATAATAATAGTGGTTAATATACACATACAGACACACACACACGAAGTGGGGAAGTGAAAGGAGAGAGACATGATAGAGTTAGAAGCAACTGACATATACTTATTACTGCCCGTCAAAAATGTGTAAATTTCTTTTCATTTTTCGTTTCAACCTTTGGAAGTAAAGTCTGTTTATCCGCGGTCCTTTAAAATAAAAGGGCTGTGGTGAAATAATTTATTATATGGAACCTTAAAATGGTCTGTTTTTATTTAAATTATTAGCTCTGATTTACATTGAGCTCTCTGAAATTTATCCTCCTTGGGTCTAATCCATACGGATTACATAGTATTTCGTAAACTGTATATATATATATATATATATATATATATATATATAAATATGAATATATATACATACATACATACACATACATATATATATATATAATTTCCAAGAGGATAGAATCCAGGTAGAAATCAATGTCCAGGACAGAGTAAGAATATAATTTTTTTCTTTTCCTCTCTCTCTCTCTCTCTCTCTCTCTCTCTCTCTCTCTCTCTCTCTCTCTCTCTCTCTCTCTCTCTCTTCTTCTGATTTTTAAGTTTAGATTACATCGTCTTTTATTGTGCGTAGTGTCACCACAAATGTATACACACATTTCCGGTTTCGATTTTAATTTAATTTAGGTCAGCGATTCAATAATGAATTATGCATCGGGAAATAATTCACATTTATCTGTATCTCACTCACTGAAACCGTCATTT
Organism: Acanthosepion esculentum; assembly: GCA_964036315.1. Classification (NCBI taxonomy): domain Eukaryota; kingdom Metazoa; phylum Mollusca; class Cephalopoda; order Sepiida; family Sepiidae; genus Acanthosepion; species Acanthosepion esculentum. The sequence goes on along the minus strand of OZ038490.1, from coordinate 16,869,934 downwards.
AACTTCTCTTTAAAGCTTCTCTCTATTAAATTTTAATCCCCACCTTCACTTTTAGGCCTTCCTGTTCCTCTCTCGTCTGTTACCCCTCTCTAGAGCTTTCATTTATCTCTCACATTCGTCCCCCAGTCTCATACATACACTCTCACTAAATTTTAGTTTTTATTCCTGGATTTATTTCTTCTGATTTCTTTTTGAATTTGTAGGTCTGATGAATTGAATCGTAATTACGATTCCAATGGAATAAATTATAACCATGGAATATTAGTGTTAAAGCCTATTTATTATATATATATATATATATATATATATATATATATATATATATATATATATATTTTAAGGCATGTGTTTTTAAAGATTACGGGGCTTTTCCGTTTAATAATCTTTTTATTTTCTGTTTTTACTTGCTTTTTCGTAGGATTTTTTTTATTTGGGCCTAAGTTGTTGAAATAAAACCGTAGTCCATGGCGCTTTGCCGAGCCCTTTGGTTATTGTTAACCGTCATCATGGCTGCATGTTTTAATTTGAAATATGTTACTTTTATTTTAGTTTTATAGATAATATTTTGCGGTTAAGACAATGTGGTTGGATTAGTTCATACCCAAAATATTATCTAAGCGTTAAATTGGCATTTGATGAAATTCGCCTGAGGATACCGTAAGGTTGAAACCAAGGTAGTTGATTCAACTGACCTCCTGAATTTTAAAAGCATATATATATATATATATATATATATATATGTGTGTGTGTGTGTGTGTGTGTGTGTGTGTGTGTGTGTGTGTGTGTGTGTGTGTGTGTACACGCCCCCTCTTGTAGGTTGAGCACTTTGGAAGAAAGGGATTTTTCTCGCCTCTTCTAATTATCGTTAAAAGCTCTTCACTCTGAAAAGAGCACTCTGGTAGACGCGAATGTTTATATCTCGTATATAATGCGTTAAAATTCCTGTTTATGATCCCTTCAATCAGAAGAAGATTTGTGAGCCATTTCAAGACGGATTGTGATACCGGATGACTACAACTGGAAACAACAGACAATGGTTAAAAAATTAGCATAGGAAGAAAACTATAATAACTAAACATTTTTCCTGAAGAGAATCACAAGATCCGAAACATGTTTAGCAAAATATTCGAAAAAATCAACATAATAAAGAAAAAAGGTTGGCAGCTTTTTCCCTAATCCAAATATACATATGCGCACTGCAGCCACAGAAGAAGTGGTCTTCCTTGGGCAAGATAGCCTAACTGAAGCCGTGTTTTTTTTTCTTTCCCTAGACCGGTTACCACCCAACGTTATAGAACCCAGGCAGTTCTGCTATTTATCCATAGCGGGGAGAGGAAAAATGGATTCATATTTTTCCAAGGGTATTAGTACATAAGTGAATGTAATGAATCCGAACCGCTATCCATTACTCCACAGTGCCTCTAAGATATATATATATATATATATATATATATATATATATATATATATATATATATATATATATATATATATATATAAGTAATTCATCGAGTCTGAAACCTCAACAGAATGCAGAAAGCACTGGAGGGCCGTTTCGTCCTACATTTGGGACTCATCAGCAGTGCGTATCCACTACCGAGAATTGAAACCCGAAATGAAAATGTCATATATATATATATATATATATATATATATATATATCGTTGTATAAAACCTTGTAACTGCCATTAATTTTTCGAGAAAAATTGAGAGGATAATTGATGATAATCATAATATTCGTAATATTGGAAATATGAGGAAAATATTGCAATCTGAAATAGGAATTTAACGAGTAAGCTTATCAGTAACATTCCACGCGTTATCAGAAAATTACAAGAAATAAAATTTACATCAGGAAAACAAAATTAATTCCCTTTGCTTAACGAGACTTCGTCGATCAACGTATTTTCAGATTCACCCCTTCCTCCCCATTTCTCTTCCAATGTAGATATTTATCTGTGCCCCTATTGACTTGGCGATGGTTGAGTCTCTCACAAAGACAACGAGTATTAAATAAGGCATAGGAAGAATATGTTCCACCAGATTTCGAAATGAAAAGAACATTTTTACTTTGATTATTATTCTTTGAAATCCTACTTCTTACATTTATCTGATAATACCTGCAACAGACTCCATTAGTATTGATCTTCCAAGCGTAGCTTAGATGTGGCACAAGGCCGACAATAGCTGGCACCCAGTGAGGATCGAACTCACTACTCAGTAGTAATCGTCTTAGCGAGACAAGCTTGCTAACCATTACACCGCCTCGAGGTGCCCACAGACTCCAGTAGTAACTACACAACTATCTCACCTTCGCTTTCAGACCATGATATCCGGGTTCGAATTTCACCATGGTTCATTTAGCGGGAATGCGTGTTCTTGATGTTGGCACTACACTGTATCTTGCATTTTGACTTTCGGTTCATTAATAGTGTATTTATTGAAGATGACATCAAATATTTCGTGCGATCTTTATTAGTTCTCTTTCAATAGTTATTACGCTAGACAATTATTCAGCACTCCGAGGGTCGTTGAAAAAGTCATAAGCCTCACCCAGAAAGAAGGACCATATTTTTTTCGTGTCCACACACTTCTTATAAAACTTCTTCTTTATGTGCTGTGTCCGTTCAGGACGTAGGCGATCATGGCTCTCCACTTCCTCCTATCGTTTGTAGTTATCAATAAGTTTCGTCCTTCTGACACCTTCCCCAGACCATATTCTGTCATTCATTTATGTAATCCTGCCAGGTATGCCATGCGTTGCTTTCCTCTGTCTCCCTTTCCCTCTATTTGACCTGAGAGTAGCAGATTCTCCAGGCCCTCCTTCTTCTTTAGGTGCTCCAAAAATTTCATCTGCCTCTTCCTGATGCAAGTATACGCGTCCTCCTTGCTTGTATCCTCTCCAAAACCTCATCATTGCTCACGCACTAGTCCCATGATATCCCCAGCATCCTTCTGTAGAGGCATACTTCCGTTGCCTCTAGTATCTTCTTCTAGCTCAGTTCTCTTTTATTGGTAACAAAGAAATCCTGTGGTCTCGCAATAATCTGTTCATCTTTTGAAATGCGTCCTTGGCCATCCCAATACGTCTACGGATCTCAGTTTTGCACTTAACGTCCTCCGTCAAAACACTTCCCAAATCTTTAAACTTCCACCCCTGCTTGATTATAGTGTCCGTGATCTGCAAATCACATTTCAGGGTCATCCTTTTACTGATGACCATGCAATCCGTCTTCTTGTAGTTTATGCTTCGTCCCTTTGCCTCGCTCTCCCTCGCTACCTCCTGTAAAGGGTGTTTTGTAATTTTCTGCGTTTGCTTATTCAGGTTTCTGTCATAATTTCTGTGCAGGTGAGGTTCATACAAAGGTGAGACGTGTCAGATAAATTTTAAAAGGGTCAAAACAGCGACGCGAACAAAAAGAAAAGGTATGGCACCAAATGAAATCCATGAGGAAATGGTACAGTTACCTGCCCAGGACTCCCCTTCCTATGTAACTGTGATTAAGTGGGCTGCGAAATTCAAGCGGAGAAGGGGCAACACAGAAGTTAATCCCCAGTTAGATCGTCCAAAAACCTCAACCACTGATGAAAAGATGATGCCATTCACTGGATGGTTTTGGATGACAGACGACTTCCTGTCCAGGAGATGGCTAAGTCCATAGGCATTAATTCAGGTTTGGTCTATAGAATTTTAAATGAGATTGTGGAATCTTCCACGACACCCAGTTAAACCCTGCTAGGAAATGCCCTCTTCCTGTTACGATTTTACCAACATCATACTTCCAAAGTAATCAACAGGCATTCATTGGTTAATCACCTTCCATCTAGCTTTTCTGATTGGTCAGTTTCGACCAATCAAACCACTCCCACGCGCCAGATCTATTTTAGCCCCAACTCAGTTGGAGCCTCCCACGTGATACAACAAAATTATAAAAACAAATCACGAGTTTTTCTCTCTCTCTCTTCAATTTCTTCTTCTCGACTTGCTCGTTCTCTTTACTCACTCGTGCGTCTCAACTCCGCTGCCAAAATGTGACTCTTAAAGAACTCCCGTCTTGACTAATCCAGTCAGACGTAAAAGAACTGTACATCATTTCATGCATGTATAATTCTGAACTTTATCCAACTTGTACAATACACAATTCCAAACATGCAACAACTCATTCTACTACATTTTAATAATCAACTTATTCGTTATGAGCCTAGGTACACATATTACCTAGTCAAAGGGACACAACTCAATACCGTAATAAATTCAATTGTTATGTTTCAAATCACTATTTTTGTGTTTTATTAATGTTGGTGATAGAAGATTATGAATACGCACCATTTTTATGTTTGGTTATTTTGAGTACATAATGTACTAGTGAGCAAACCATTTTATAGTACACCCATAGAAGATTAACCAATCAGAAGACTAGAAATATTCGACCCGATGTGTATAAAGGCGGCCATTTTGTTTTCTTTTTCGGAAGATCTACTGCTATCCTGTCAGATGAGGAGACCTGCAAAAGTACGTTTTTCTATTCTTTCCAAATATCCACTGCCAACCTCTGATATGGAAGACCTTAAGAATTCCTGAATAGCTGCTACGAGACATTGGTGCTGTTACATTGGACAAATTGCTTCCTACGTCGGATTGCTACATTAAAACTACATTAAATATGTATTACATTTTACCCTTCTGATCATTCAAACCTTCTGATATCTCTTAACATCTTCACACATACCCCAACATGTTCTTATAGACGAGCAAGCTTTCTGTAAGATGAGTCCTAAAAATGCTAACATCAGAGCAGAAGCTGAAAAGGATTGACATTTCCGGGACACTTCTGACTCGCTTCTACGCTGACCCTGAGAATTTTCACCCAGTATTAGTAACTCATGAAATCTGGGTTCAACACTTCGAACCTGAATCAGAGATTCAAAATAAGCAATGAAAACACCCTGGTTTTCCACCTACGAAGGGGTTCAGGCAGGTAGCGTATGTTGGCTTCAGTTTTGGGGATTCTGAAGATGTAATTATGATTGACTACCTGAAAAAGGGAACTGTTATTAATGGACAGTACATTTTTCCTTTGAATATTATTCTTTGAAATTCTACTTCTTGCATTTATCTGATAATACCGGCAACATACGCCATTAGTAGCTACACAAATATCTAACCGTGTGTTTAGAACCTTCGCTTTCGGACCATGAGTTCCAGGTTCGAATTTCATCATGGTTGATTTAGCGGGAATGTGAGTTCTTGATGCTATCACTACTCTGTATCTTGCATTTTGACTTTCGGTTCATTATAGTGTATTTATTGAAGATGACATCCAATATTTAGTGCGATCTTTATTAGTTCTCTTTTAATAGTTCTGACTCGCTTCTCCGCTGACCCTGAGAAATTTCACCTCGGATTAATAACTCAAGATGAATCATGGGTTCTCCACTTCGAACCTGAATCAGAAATTGAGAATAAGCAGTGAAAAGCCTCTGGTGTCCCACCTATGAAGGGTTTCAGGCAGGTAGCGTATGTTGGCTTTTGTTTTGGGGCTTCTGAAGGCGTAATTATGATTGACTACCTGGAAAAGAGAACAGTTATTCATGGACAGTACTATGCATCAGAATTAAGAGAACTGGCGAAGGAATCCTGTCGAAACACACAGGGAAGCGAGGACAGGTGTGGTCTTGCTCCAGGATAACGCGGCCGTTGACACGCTGCAGTAGCTGAAACAGCCAATGTGGCTTTGAATTGCTACTAATTGCAAACTACTTGTTTCATACAGTCAAATCCCACCTGCGATGTCGCCATTTTAGAAACAATGATAAGATCATATGTGCTGTGGAGGAGTTTTGGGGAATAGTAGATGAAACGTTCTTCATGATGGGATTGTAATGCTTAAGCATCATTGGTCCTAGTGCATTGAGGTCAAGCGAATATAGTGAACTCCTTCAATTCATTTCGAACTTTTTTATGCAAATTCATCTTATTTTCTTCTTTTTTCTTTTCCTCCCATTTTTTGTTATTTTCCTGTTTTATTTCTTTTATTTAATTTTCTTTCTTTTTGTCTTTCTTTATTTTTTATTTTTTTCGTTCGTTCTTTCTTTCTTTATTTATTTTTTCTTTCTTTCTTCCTTTCTTTCTTACTTTCTTTATTTTTGTTTTTCTTTCTTTTTGTGCTTCTTTATAATATTCTTTTCTTTATATTTGTATTTCTTTTTGTCTTCTTTTATTTTTGAATTTCTTTCTTTCTTTTTGTCTTTCTTTCTTTATTTTTTATTTATTTTTTTTTCTTTCAATCTAATTTTACTCTGCGTTTTTTTATATTCTGTTACCTTTTTTAAATTATGCCTTTTCTTTTTTTTAAAGCCTTTCTTGTTCATTCAAATTTATTCAATTGTTCTTTCTTTGTTTTATTCAATTTAATTCATTCATTCATTCTTGTTTCTTTCTTACTATTTAATTTCAAATATTCTATCTTCACATGAATTCATTGTTTTTGTCTATTTTATTTTCTTATTTCTTACTTTTTCAATCTTTTTCACCTTCTCTTTCACGTATTCTTTCTTTCTTTTTTCTTTCTTTCTTTCTTTCTTTTTTTCGTTCTTTTTGTTTTCATTTGTCTCTCGCTTTTCTTCTTTCTTTCTTTTTGTCTTTCTTTATTTTTTTATTTTTCTTTCTTTATTTATTTATTTATGACTTTCTTTCTTTTTGGGTTTCTTTGCTTTCTCTTTGTGTTTCTTTATAATATTTTCTTTCTTTAATTTTGAATTTCTTCCTTTCTTTTTGTCTTTCTTTCTTTCTTTCTTTCAATCTAATTTTACTCTGCCTTTCATTTTTTTATATTTTGTTACATTCTTTAAATTATTCCTTTTCGTTTTTTAAAAGGCTTTCTTGTTCATTCGAATCCATTCAATTGTTCTTTCTTTCAGGGTCAGACTTAGAACTTTCTGAACGACCCTCGTACGTCTTATTTCGGTTTGCTTTTGTTTCCTTTTAAATGTCCAATGAAGTGACTTCATGAAGAAACGCCGACGACTTGATATCAGTTAGACACACAAGCCTCGTTTATTAAAAGCAGACTATCTCGCGAAACGTTTGTTATCTCTTGTTGATTTAACTCATACTAGCCGCTGAGGAAATTTACCTCTTAGAAGCAAATCACCAATTAGGGCAGAGAACGGTATGGCTTAAAATCGGATCTACCTCTGCTTGCCAGACTTTCTCCACCAGAGGATAATAAAAAAAAAAATGTTCCGTCGGTGAATATCTTACTGGCTGTCGGAGGATCTGAAACATATTTAAAAAAAACAAAAAAACTCCTAAATCATGGTTCGAAAAACAGCAAGTGATGATAAAGGATTAGATCACGGTACCAATCTTTGAGAAATTCCTGATTTTGCAATACTGGAAAACGTGACGTCCGCCATATTTGTATTATCCTCCGACCATATTAACAGTGCAATAATGAATCAGTTTTAAAATTCAGGCATTTTTTTTTTTTCGTTTTTTGCTATTTAGAGCTTCTGGAATCTAGCGTTATTCTTCCCGATTTGTACGAGAAGCCATTTTAGTTAATCCGTCTAACAACCACATAATACAATTACAGACAAAGACGATTCCACGGAAATAAATTCGATCCATTCTGCCGACAGGGACTTCTTATTCCCCCCCCCCCCCGTTTTTAGAAGGATAATCAATTTTTTTCAAGAATCATACTAATTTTAAAAGCGGAAATAACGTGGTATCTTGTTTGGAAACGATAAGTCATTTCCTGACTGATTGGCTGTGAGGCAGCAGACAAGAAGGTGTGACATTTGCAATGGAATCACAGTTGTCTCCGTCGATAATCTACGACCAACCCTTTAGGTGACGAAAAATTATCAATGCTGAGCTATTAATCAATCTAACAGAGAAACAAGAACTATTGTTATAAAAGAAAAGAATATATATATATATATATATATATATATATATATATATATATATATATATATATATATATATATATATATATATGAAGAAATATAGTCTTAAAGTGTGCTATATTTATGGGATAAAGTGCTCAATATCAGAGATAGAGCTTGTGTAAATATAAAAGTGGACATGGAATTCAGCACTTAGAGGCGACAGTCTGTTTCATGCTAGTGCAATTGTCAGGCAACTAGTGCTATTATTTGAAATGAAAATAAATAAAAACAATCAAAACAATTTGACCCAAATAAATAAGCAAGCATCCGACTTCCGGTAAATGACCGTCATAATAGACTACCAACAATAAGCTATATAAACAAATTTTTACTACGTTAACCAAAAAATCACCGATCAAAATAAAAAATAAATAAATAAATATATAAGACAAAAAATAAAAATAAAATCTCCTATCAACTCTGTTTCATCTGCATATTTTAAGTTGTTATGATTTTGGCTGCAAATATTGAATCCTGGTAGGAATTATAATTCTCTCAGAATCAACCCCCACCCCCGTATACGTTGAATAGATCGGGTAAGAAGACTCATACAGCACTTTCTGTTTTAGTAGATTTACTGAACCCATTTTCTATCCGTATGCAGGCGGTTTGCTGCCTGTATAGGATCTGGATTATTCTAATATCCTTCCCAAATAAATCAAGCTCGCCTATCAGTTCAAATAGCTCTTTGTGACTTACTTTATCAAACACTTTTATATAATCTACAAAATATTTTCTTCCATTACAGGTGTGATTCTGCTGCTATTTATCATTATTTTAAGGTTAGGTTTTGTTATATGCCTCACTGAACTTATTGTCAGATGGATTTCACATTAGTCTGAACCTGGCTCTTTCTAAGTCGTGTCATGAAAATAGTTCTACTTAGGTCTTCAGGTATTTCACCACTGTTATATATTTAATTTATTATGTAAGTCATCTTCTCAGTACTGAAATCATTCATTACAATTCTGCCTGAAGCTGTGCTTTCGTTTAAGGACCTGTAAACGATTCTTAACTCTTTTATGACTGACTGGAAATGAAGATTAGGTAGATCCAGCTAAATCATGGCAAGAATAATCCATTTGGAGACAAATCTGACCCTTGTAAAAATACCGAGTCGAGTACTTTCTGGAGCCGAACAGTTCTTCTCGCATCTTCAAAGAATCTTTAAGAGTACAGCCTTAAGGGATAGGAGAAAGGTCAGATTCTGAAAAAAGCAACTCTGTATCCAGGACAGGATTATGAGCTTTGAATTTAATGGCAAATTTTTAAATAAACTAAAATACCTATCATTTGTTTGTCAATAAAAAATATTCTTTCAGAAATACCAATATTTAACTATTCATTGCAAAACCAAATTCGCAAATATTTCTGCACAACGGCACTAAAAAAAACACATTTTTATCGCCAGCATTATAAATATAATACAATAAAAATAAATGTTTGTCATATTGATATCATTTCAGTTTATGGAGCTATTTAAAAGTTATAACGTCTAGAAAATTAAAATCACTGCTTTATAAACATTTCTAAGATTTAAACTTTAATGACACAAACTAAAACCGTCCTGGGTATGACGATAAACTACATCCGCGTCCAGAGTAAGACGATAAACTATGTCCAACAGCAAGGCCGTAAAACAAACCAAACCAAACAAAACAAACTAAAATATTCTTTTCCTTACTTTGCTTCCAGCAAAGTCAAATAAATATGAGTTTGTCATATTGATATCAATTTATGAAACTATTTAGAAGTTATAACTTCTAGAAAATTAAAATTATTGCTTTATATAAATTTGTAGGCCCGCAGATTTAAACATTAATGAAACATTTACCAAATGCTAATTATTTGCTTCTTATTGAAGAGTTTAATGAGGTTTCTTTAATATTATTATGATCACCATGTATACCTATAGATGCACTTATCAACCTTTGTGATGGATTTTAAAATGCGAAAAGAACGATTGGATGTTGGAACTCTCCCAGGAAACGAGAAAAAGTTTCGAATTTGAGAGGAAATAAACTAAAATCTAAACTGGCATAAATAGAAAATTGCAGTCACGTACATTATATCCTCCACAGGCATATCTATCCATCTATCTATCTATTTATCTACATAAATAAAAAGACAAGAGGAAAAACTATTCTTAGCCGAAGCGTTTCATCCTTGAGGGAATTTATCAAGACAAATGTAAGGATTTATTTTGTTACACGTGTTCATATACAAGTGCCAGGATGTCATTGGTTTATCAAGCCTATTAAATTTGATGACGCTCATGAATATTCATCAGGTAGTTGAAAGATCAATCAAAACATGGGGAGAACACAACGGGCCATATTTCAAAGACTGGTAAGGCAAAAGTATGCGAGTTTGAATGGGAGCACTTTATGTCCTCAACATGTTTCGATAGAGGAATAAATAAAAGGATAAGATTATTTTCATGAAGATTGATTATATTTGTTATGTATTAGAATGCATTTTTTTTTAATAAAACCAAGCACGATAAAAACAGATTTTAAAGTCGGAATTTTCGGACACGCCTGGGTCCTTTTTCAACGAGACGAGAAATAAACAAAAAGTGGAACTCACTCTTCCGGGAAATCTTGTAGTTGTTTGTTTTATTTTTTTGAATGGAGGTCCTCGTTTGTTATTTTACTTTAAATTTGATTTTGGCTTAGTCACATTTATTGGATTGTGACCATGACAAAACCAAATAGTTTTCATTGTTTCCTTCGAAGTAATCGGTTACTCTCTGTTTACTCTCTTCCTTACACCTGAGCTGCTCGCATGCACAGCCACTGTTGGAATTACTCAAAATATACCTCATGTGACAATGTGCGAACATCATACATCTATCTATCTATCTATCTATCTATCTATCTATCTATTTCACACACACATACATTATATATATATATATATATATATATATAGATAGATAGATAGATAGATAGATAGATAGATAGATAGATAGATAGATAAATAGATAGATATACATATATATATATATATATATATATATATATATATATATATATATATATATATATATATATATATATATATGGTGGGGCATATGCAAGTACGTTTGTGCCTTTGTATACAAAAGGTAATGAGTTTTGAATGCATATTTGCTTAAACATGTCTGCGCATGCGCGCCTCATCGATTACGCAAAAAGAAAGATTTGCGGTGATAACTAATCCCATCAAAAGCGTCCATCGTAATAGGAAGGAAGAAATAATAACTGGCAAATTGTAAATAAGAGAAAAGAATAAAAAGAAAGAAAGAAAAAAAGAAAGAAGAAAAGCGAGCGACAAATGAAAACTAGAATAAACAAAAAGAAAGAAAGAAAGAAAGATAGAAAGAAAAAAGAAAGAAAGAAAGAAGAGAAGCCAGACACAAATGAAAACTAGAATAAACAAAAAGAAAGAAAGAAGAAAAGCGAGAGCCAAATAAAAACTAGAATAAACAAAAAGAAAGAATGAAAGAAAGAAAGAATGAAAGAAAGAAAGAAAGAAAGAAAGAAGAAAAGCGAGAGATAAATGAAAATTAGAATAAACAAAAAGTAAGTTAGAAAGAAATAAAGAAAGAAAGCCAGAAAAAAGAAAGAAAGAATACGTGAAACAGAAGGTAAAAAAAAGATTGAAAAAGTAAGAAATAAGAAAATAACATATACAAAAATAATGAATTCATGTGAAGATAGTATATCTGAAATTAAATAATAAGGAAAAAACAAGAATGAATGAATGAATTAAATTGAATAAAACAAAGAAAAACAATTGAATGAGTTCGAATGAACAAGAATGGCTTTTAAAAAAAGACAAGGCATAATTTAAAAAAGGTAACAATATAAAAAAAATGAAGGCAGCGTAAAATTAGATCGAAAGAAAAAAAGAAAGAAAGAAAAATAAATAAATTCAAAAATAAAGGAAGACAAAAAGAAATACAAAAATAAAGAAAGTCAATATTATAAAGAAACACAAAAATAAAGAAAGACAAAAATAAAGAAAGAAAGAAAGGAAGAAAAAATCAAAAATAAAGGAAGACAAAAAGAAAGAAAATTAAATAAAAGAAATAAAATAGAAAAATAACACAAAATATGAGGAAAGAAAAAAGAAGAAAATTATTACATGAATTTGCATAAAAAAGTTTGAAATGAATTAAGAAAGAAAGAAAGAAAGAAAGAAAAGAAAAAAGAAAGAAAGAAAAGTTTGAGGTGGAAGTAAAGACAAAGAAAGAAAGAGAAAAAACGAAAGAAAGCCAAGGATAAATACAAAATAGAAGAAAGAAAGAAAGAAAGAAAGAAAAGAGAAAGAAATGAAATAGAAATAAATGGAAGAAAATAGAAAGAAAGAATAAATATGAAAAAGAGAAAAAAGAAAGAAAGAAAAAGGATTAATGAGTTTGCATAAAGAAAGTTTCAAATGAATTGAAAAATAAGAACGAACGAAAGAAAATTATTTCAAAAGCCTAGAATCTCTTTGATCTATCATCAGAAGATCTCAATATTCGCGACGCACGATCAGCGTGACTCCAAACCCTGGATCGATTCCAACGGACAAAATCTCAATGACAGACTTCCAGTCGATCTTCCAAGGTGAAGCTAACATTAAAAAAATAACCCGACATCATCTACGAAGGAACTTCAAATACATAATTAGCAAATACTTTGCCAATTTTTCAATTAATCAAAATGTTATTGATTTTGTTAATAGATTCACATTTGCGTTATATATGATAAAACTATTGTTGGATGTGTGCTTAGTGTAACGGTCAGCGAATCGAAAATACAAATCTGACAGCCACTTAACGCATCGATGATACCTTTCCCAAGGTATGAAACCATCTCTTCAACGGCTTAAATAACAAAGTCAAATGGACTCTCTTACTGAAGAACGTGTTTGTTTTGCTTTGTTTTACGGCATATCAACGACAATTGGTTATTTATTGCCAACAGTTTTCATTGCTGGTAATATTTTTCTTCATAAAGATATTGCTGGTAATTTTTTTCCTTCAAAAAGCTATTTCTGGTAATATTTTTTCTTCAAAAATGTATCGATGGTAATATTTTTCCAAAAATGTATAGCTGGCAATTTTGTTTTTAAAAAAAATGTTTAGCTGTCATCTTTTATTTTTCCAAAATTGTTTAGTTTGATTTGTTTTACCGCATATCAACCTCAATAGGTTATTTAATGCCAACAAGATTTTCATTGCTGGTAATATATTTTTTCAAAAATTTAATGCTGGTAATTTTTTACAAAGTAATTCTGGTATTAAAACGTATTTTTACACTTTCATAGTGTTTTGATCCCAGTTTGGGGGTTAACTATTTACCCATAGATGGGACCCTAACAGGTGCTGCCACACCCGGATCATTGTGAAATTGGGAACAACAGCAATTAAGATGTGGTTCCACGCTCCTCAGAACTTCCTGATCAGAGGCCTTGCAGTTGGACGTAGTTTATCGTCATACCCAGAACGTGTATGCAGTTAATCGTCATACCCAAGTCGGCTGAAGAACGTATATTATCGTCACTGGAATTTTAGCTATTGCTGCTCGAATTCCGGTCGAGTTCCTTACATTTACTTACGCGCAAATACCCTTGGGAAAGGTATCAATCCATCTGTTCTCCTCCCAGCTATGGATTAAATAGTAGGGATTTTATTTGGCAAAATCATTGTTGTTCTCAAAAATTATTGATGCAAAATTCGCTCACATAAAAAAGGAATTATAGTTACAATCCAAAATTAATTTCGGCTTTAAATAACCCTCAAAGACGTGTTAAAACTTTAAAAAAATCAAAAAGTTATTGCTGAGTACTACGACGGCTGACATATATCCTTTCAATGTAAGCATAATATCGTGTATCAATATTCGCATAGACAGAAGGTTTGGTTTGGTTTGGTTGGTTTGTTGTGTTTTACGGCATATCAATCTCAATGGGTTATTTAATGCCGACAACTTTTCCTGGTAATATTTTGTTTTGTCAAAAATCTATTTCTGGTAATATTTTTTCCCTCAAAAATATATACCTGATAATATTTTAAAACATGTATTGATGGTAATAGTTTTTTTTTTAATATATTGCTAGTAATAGATTTTTTCTTCAAAAATTTATTTCCAGTAACAATTGTTTTACAAAGTATCTCTGGTATTAAAACCCATTTTTACACTTTTATAATGCTTTTTATGTCAGTTTCGGGGTTAACTATTTGCCCATAGCTGGGACCCTAAAAGGTGCTACCACCCCGGGTCAGGTTGGACCTGGGAACACCAGCAATTAAGAGGTGGTTCCACGCTCTTCAAAACCTCCTGATCAGAGGCCTTGCTGTTGGACGTAGTTTATCATCTTTCCCAGGACGCGGATGTAGTTTATCTTAAAACCCGGACGCGGATGCAGTTTATCGTCATACCCAGGACGTGGATGTAGTTTATCGTCATACCCAGGACGCGGATGTAGTTTATCGTCTTACCCAGGACGCGGATGTAGTTTATCGTCATACCCAGGACGCGGATGTAGTTTATCGTCATACCCAGGACGGCAGAAGAAGAGAAATTCTTTCTAAACACAGAGATACAAAAAATAAAATGTATTTTACATTTGGAACGTCAAAGGACTGCCGATATTTCATGTTTTATTTTGACTGTTTTTAATTATGCCACTTTGTGTATCAACACTTTAAATCATAAATAATTTTGTTGAATTTGTAGAAATGTTTCGTTTCAATTAAGTAACTAAACAAACATAGGAAGGCGTGTAAGACAAGGATGTGTCTTCTCACCAGACTTATTGAACTTTTACAGTGAGGCGATCTTGAGAGAACAACAAAGCCTGACATGATTTATTATTGGTGAACACAGTGTTAACAATACGATATATGCACATTATACCGTGTTGATCGCCGACGCCTAAAAAAAAAAGTACAGGAGCCCTGGAGAAGGCCGTAGATGAAGGTGTAAGAAATGATTAAACGACAAATGTAAGAAGACAGAATGTATGGTAGTCAGTAAAAGAAGGGTCTAAGATCCGTCTTAGGTATGATGATAAACTACATACGCGCCCTGGGTATGACGATAAACCACGCCCAACAACAAGGCTTCAGATCAGGAAGTTTTGAGGAGCGTAAAACCGCCGCTTAGTTGCTAGTGTTCCTAGGTCCACCCTGACCCGGGGTGGTAACATCCGAAACTGGGGTCAAAGCACTGAGAAAGTGTAAAAATAAGTTTTAATACCATCAATATATTTTTGAAGGAAAAAATATTAACAGCAATACTTTTTTGTAAAAAATTATTACCAGCAATACATTTTGAAAAAAAATATTGCCAGCAATACATATTGGAAGAAAAAAAAATATTACAAGCAATATTATATTTTTGAAGAAAAAATATTACCAGGAATACATGTTGAAAGAAAAAAAATAACCAGCAATATATTTTGGAAGAAAAAAAATATTGCCAGCAATACAGTTTGGAAGAAAAAATATTTCCAGCATTAAATTTTGGAAGAAAATATATTACCAGCAACACATTTTGAAACAAAAACAATATTACCAGCAATACAGTTTGGAAGAAAAACAATATTACCAGCAATACATTTTGGAAGAAAAAGATTATTACCAACAATACAATTTGAAAGAAAAAAATATTACCAGCAATACATTTTGGAAGAAAAAATATTTCCAGCATTAAATTTTGGAAGAAAATATATTACCAGCAACACATTTTGAAACAAAAACAATATTACCAGCAATAGAGTTTGGAAGAAAAACAATATTACCAACAATACATTTTGGAAGAAAAAGATTATTACCAACAATACAATTTGAAAGAAAAAAATATTACCAGCAATACATTTTGGAAGAAAAAATATTTCCAGCATTAAATTTTGGAAGAAAATATATTACCAGCAACACATTTTGAAACAAAAACAATATTACCAGCAATACAGTTTGGAAGAAAAACAATATTACCAGCAACACTTTTTGGAAGAAAAAATATTACAAGTAATACATTGTGGAAGAAAAATATTACCAGCAATAAATTTTGGAAGAAAAAATTATTATCAGCAAGAGATTTTGTAAAAAATATCACCATCAATAAAATTCTTGTCGGCATTAAACAGCCCATTGAGGTTGATATGCCGTAAAGCAAACCGGACTAAACCAAATAAAATTATATTTAAGTGAAGCCATAAAACTGTGTTCAAAATATTTAGATTTCAACATTAATGTGTGAGAACGACTAAACAGCAATTGTAAGATAGAATATATGGCTGACAGTAAAAAAAAACAGCCTAAGACGCCAACTACACATTGGAGGCAGCAAAATCAACCACGTATAAAAATTTGTATACCGAGGAAGTGTTTAAACAGAGAAGGGAAAACGGGACAAAGAAATCTCAAAGCACATTGCTATAGCGAAAGTTGCATTCGTAAATCTAAGTAAATATCAAATACAGGCAATATTTCGTTAGAAATACAGAAAACAGAATATCATAGACTGAACATGCGAATAACGAAGATGTTTTAAAAGAGATCAAAACAAAAAGGACGCTTCGACTTCTACGGCTAATAATGAGAAAAGAGGACTTACAGATTTTGACACTCAGAAGACATACTGTAGACAGAAGGAACCAGCGAATGAACTATCTGACGCGCGTGTGTAAATGGATAGTAGAACTGAGATAGGGAGACTAATGAACAGACAAATATTGCTTGGAGCTACAAAGGATAGGAAGATGTGGAGAGCCATGATCGCTTGCTTCCAGAAGGGACAAGATACATGGACGTAGACGTGGGATTAGATGATGATGTACTATATCCTCGATAGGACCAATTTTGTTACTTTTTTCACAAGCAGGGATAAACTTTATGGACAGGTTTTAATTGCACGTAGTTGCTAGAGAGCGCGGTCTTCTCTGCTATATTATCTGGGAAGACGAGAATGGGATTCCCGTCTTTGCCACTATACGCAACAGAATTTGAACACCTTTCACCGATTCCACTAAATGCGACGATACATCACCTCTCATCATTAGAATGCGTGAATGCCCTTGGAGACACGGATTTCGATAGGAATGTGTCATGATTCCAATCATCTTTCTTATTTCTCATAGTTGCTGCCGGTGACCAGCCGGAATCATGATGATAAACGGCACTTCAGCAGACAACGAAGATAGCAGGTCTCATTGCGGGTTTCTGGACAATAATGAAGACGCCACGCGTGTGACAGAATTCGGCTGGCAACATCAACTAATACATTATCGCCTTGGAGGAAATACATCCGCTGATCACACTGTCGTCACTGAAAGTGGTGCGTAATAATATAATTATATTGCAAGGTGATGTTCACCTGAAGTTGGGTGGATTGGCCGAGTATTGATTATACTGTAATTATTCCAATAGTGGGTCGCCCTCTGGAAGTGCAAGCGTGTCTCCCAAATCATTCGTTCATTTAAAGAATTCGATATCCACTTAAGGAAAAATTGTTGCTACCACGACCCTGTGCCAGACTAAGTGACTGTCAGTGTAAAATTATAAAAATCTCTTTAAAAAGTCTTTTCATGGTCCATTATCTGTTATCGATTTTTTTCCATTAATGGCCTCGGCTGGCAGCTAGTCTATGAGAAAGCATATTCTGAATTCAAAATCCTAAGGAAGTCGACTGGAAACCAACTCGCCAGAAATCAAGGCTATTGCAAGATAATAAAGAAAAAGAACGTGGAGAGCTGTAAACACGTATGTTGTGGAGAGCCGTGAACAGCCACTGTGATTGTCGGTGAAAATTGATAAAATCTCGTAAAGAAACACTTTTCAAGGTACATTATCTCTTATCGTTTTTTTCCATTACAAGCCTTGGCTGGCAGCCAGTCTATGAAAAAAATATATTTTGAATTCAAAATCGAAAAAGAGGAGACTGGAAAGCAACACGCCAGAAATCAAGGTTACTGCCAGATAATAAAGAAAAGGAATGTGGAGAGCTGTGAACAGGTACGTTGTGTAGAGCCTTGACCAGCCACCGTGACTGTCGGTGGAAATTTATAAAATCTCTTGAAAACTTTACAAGGTCCTCTAACTGATTTCGTTCTTTCTAATGCTGATGGAATTTTCCTTGCTAGATTTTTTCTTAAGGTACCTTTCAAAGACATGATGTTCCTTTCTTGTGACATGTGCTATCCATTTTAATTGTTGCTTCAATAATTGTATTCCTATTATAATAACACTTGTCACTCCCTTCGTTACTTCGCACGGCCGTTACGCCTTGCCAATACCTTTCTGTACTATTCCATTTTTATCGCGTTGAATAACAAAAGACATATCAGAGACACTACTTATTTCATTGAGAAAAGGAAAGGTAGAACGGGAAGTAGAAGTGTTTAACTTCCGTTTCAGTGGAATGGAAAATTTGTCGATTTCATTTTCCTTCATTTGTACCTCCTTACTCCTTTAAATAATGAACAGTTTTCCTATTTATTATTCTTATTGCAATATTCTATAACATTTTTAGCCCAAATAATTAACAATGCGTTAGAAGCATTTCTACGGATATTTTATTGTCGTAGAACTCGCTATTATCGTATTCATTCAGTAACTGAAAAATTATTATTCATCAGAATTTTTAAATGGGAAAACCGTGAAATTTTCACCTGCTCAAACTAGTATTAAGTAAATTTATTACTTTGAGCTATAATTAATTTCAGTTTTGTGGAACTAATTGTAAAGACGATTCGATCATAACAAGTTCGTAAATATATGATCACTGGATGGCCAAAGACGCATTGCAAAAGCTAGGCAGATTTTTACAAGACATGAGGATTTTTATGGTAACAAACAAAAGAGTATTGAACTGCTACATAACATCCGTCCTCCTTTACGCCAGCGAATGTTGAACGATCTTCTCAAAGATAAAGAAGAGACTCGGGGCTACAGAGGTATGGTTCTACAGGATGCTAAGGATATCATGAACTCAGCGTGTGAGCAACGATTAGGTTTTCGGTAAGGATGCAAACAAGCATGTGGCTTATATTTGACATCAGGAAGAAGCAGCTGAAATTTCTGGGATCAATAATTAGAAAAGAGGGCCTGGAGAATCTGATACTCACAAGTCGAATAGAGGGGAAAATAGACAAGGGAAAGCAACGCATGACATACCTAGCGCGCTTAAGCTAGTGGATGGCAGAACGTGGTCTGGGGGAAGTAGCGAAGGGACAAAACATATTGAGAGCTACAAGGGATGGGGGAAGTGGAGAGCCATGATCACCTACGTCCAGAAGGGACACGGCACATAAAGGTCGAATAGAGGGAAAGAGAGACAAGGGAAAGCAACGCATGACATACCTAGCAGGCTTAAGCAAGTGGATGACAGAAGGTGGTCTGTGTGGTGGTGGCAGAGAGACGAAAGTTACTGAGAGCTTCAAAGGATAGGTGGAAGTGGAGAGCCATGATCGCCTACGTCCTAAAGGGACATGGCACATAAAAAGTAGGTGATGAAAATGGGTAATATTCAGCGAAAAATGTATTAACGAGAATAAATATCTGCAGTGGACCTTTTAAAGAAACTTATGCACAAATGAATGTAATTATTTTAGATATGTTTTGTTTTTTTACAAAAAACTGGATAAATACTTTTGTTTTGCATATGTTACGCCCCTCACTTATTTAATTTTTTCAGGAATTTTTTAGATATTAAATTTCGATCCGCTCATTGTTTATCTCTATCTATAAAATGCAGGATGTGTTTGTGTGTGTGTGTGTGTGTGTGTGTGTGTAACGATTGCACGGCTGCAATTTTCGACGGATTTGCACCTAAATTTACATGCACATGCTCCAAGTTATTGAAAAGGCCAAGACCGACTTTGCATTTCCCAACTCCCATTGATAGTGGAAATAATCGATTTTTTCATACTTCTACGGCAGTTTTCATGTAGTTTGCAGCCATTTTCTACTGGCCAGAGTGAGAGCCTATAGTTGGCTGCCACGAATAGGCAGGAAGATTCTATTGGCCAGCGTGAGAACCAACAGCTGACTGACACGAATGTTAACTAGCATGCTGGCATGCAAAAAAATTGATAGCTGCATTCGTCACAAGTGGGAAAAATTTAAATCTGCATGGCACTTTACTCCAATTGGCTCATTCGCTTGCTTAAACTCAACGTTGATTCTGATTTCGCAGAACTGGGTTGGGTGTGAAAAAGTATTTGTTGTTAACATTCTATTTTCATTCGGTTTTTCCAGTTACGAGTCCTTTTTTAAAGTTGATCGTTTTGTGTTCATTGTGTTTAGTTCTTTTTTCGTAACAGATTTAATGTTTAGTATAGAGCTTAGAAAAAATTCGCAGTGTGAGAAGTAAGGCATGTAGCAACATCAGCACGGCAAAGAACACTCCTTTAAAGGCAGGGAAGGGCAAAAATATTTTAAGTCAAGTGATAGCGATTGCTGTATGAGTGGTACGATTTTTCAATCAAGCACCGGCAACGCCGGGCCATGCTGTTAGTCGTAAAATTTTTAAAAAATGCAACAAAACAATGACATTATTTAATTTTAAAAAATTTTAATTTTATTTTTTTTCACGAATAAGATATATTAAGGACATTATTATCTTAAGAAAAAAATTGATGCATAATGAATTTTTTATTCTTAAATAAAATGCTAGCGACGTCTTAAAAATGCATTTCTGTGATATTTTAAACTTAACTAAATAATATTTGTCTCAAATTGGATTAATTAAACTTTAAAATAGTTAATAAAGTTTCAGAAAAGTATATTTTATTTTGGAAAGATTTTTTAATAAAGAGAATTACATTGCGCCGGAAAACTACTGAAAAAGTGCGTTCACCAATTATTAAAAAAATCTCCTCCCAGTCAATTTAAATAAGTTTCGAATTAGTTTTACAATGCAGCAAATTATTTTGCTTATTAGAAATATTAAAGTATTAATCTATTAGTTTAAAAATTAATCTATTGGCTTGAAATTACAATTAAAATAAAAGGCTCAAGATATACAGTGTTGTTCGATAAAAGTGACTCACCTGATTTTTTTACTTAAAACTTTTTTTGTCTATTGTTTTTGGGGTCAAACTAATTCTTAATCTTGCTAAGACCCCTTCCTGACCACCTAGTAAAAAAGTTTACTCACTCTAAGGTATTCTATTGATAATTATAATTTTGCAACTAGTAATCAATAGAAACATAACCGAACAGCTTTAAATAAAGAATAATAGAGGTATAATTTATTTATAATAGGTAATATAGTTCGAAATATTTAATAATCTATGTGTCCTTTATTTTGAATAATCTTTTCAATCCTTTTTGGCATTGACTTGATCAGGTTCTGGCAAATCTCATCTCCAAGAATTGAATTCCATTCGGATATGAAGTTCACAATCAAATCATCTTTGTTGCCCAACTGCTTTCTCGAGAGCCTGTACTTTATAATGCTCCATAAGTTTTCAATGGGGTTGAGGGCAGGAGATTGGGGCGGCTATGTCATAACACTCATCTGCTTCTCATCAAAGTATTCCTTCATCAATTTTGATTTGTGACAGGGAGCATTATCCTGCATAAAAATGAGCTTGGTGAGGTCGATTTGCACCCTTTCAGCAGAAGGGAGCAGACAAGACTCTAAAATTCTCTTGTACTGCTCGCTCCTGAGGGTCTTTTCAATAGGTTTTAAGAAACCAGTTCCATGAAAAGAAAAGCATCCCCAGAACATTATACTGAACGGATGCTTGACAGTACTTATTGCTAAATTCAAAGAGCTTTCAAAGCTTCTTCTTCGGATTTTAGATCGCTTATCCTTAGAATTTAGCTCAACTTTCGTTTCATCGGAGAAGAGAACATTTAGTAAAAAACAAAGTCACTTTTATCGAACAGCACTCTATATATATATATATCAGTGTCAACTCTTGGCCAGATATTTCTGTCAGGCTTGTTACAATATTTAACTAAATATACTACTGGTATAACTTGGATGCAAAAACGATTCCTTTCGTCTAACTAAAATATATAATTTTTTAAATATCTAGCCCGATATTTTTTTTTAATATCGTGAGTATCCTTTGTAACTGAGTTAGCAAAAACCGCAATTGGTTTAAATTGGTACAGGGAAACATAATGTAGAATAGAAATCAGGGAAGATAGTGTTTAGTCGTGAATGACTAACTGTTTTCAGCAATGATTACTGCTGCTACTGCTCCTCCTGCTACTCCTCCAACTGTAGCAGTATTGTTATGTCTTTCGTCCGACGGTCGAGTCCAAACTTGTAGGGAAATATTCCCCATCACAACACTATCTCGAGTGTGTATCTGTATATATCTTTAAGCGTTAGTGCTTTTATATATCTATCTGTCTGTTTGTTTATGTATCACTCTGTGAATTTTATTATAAGTTTATGATCAGTACTGCTGACTGATACCATATTTCCTCAACACTACTCTAGTCACGCTCCACACATGGCAGTGAAGAGTTCTGCGCGAAGGGTCATAAAACTATTAAGCTTGGTCCGAGAAATGATGAATTAGTTGTCAGTATCTTATCTTTTAATGTTTTAATGATCCCTGTGTGTTCTTAGATCTATTTCCATTTGCGTGTGATTCTGTCAGCATGCGTGTATATATTTTTATATTCCCTCTCCATACATACAGACTGTCTCACTACGAGGAATTAGTAAACAAATTTGTACACATTCACTGCCACTTCAAGAAAGACATTCGGATTACTAACACAAATACAGAGAATGTCTCATATCGAGAATATTTAACATCGAAAAACATAAATGAGAAAAAAATTAATTATTTTTAATAATATGTGGAAATCTCCACCCTTTACCTGATGACGGTCGCGAGAGCAGAAACACGTGTAGCAGAATTATGGAAAATAAAGCATAATATTTGTTTTTTAAATCCACATTACAACCAAAAACGTTTGCGGTATCTCTCTTCTTTTTAATATATATATATATATATATATATATATATATATATATATATATATATATATATATATATATATATATATATATATATAATGTATCTTTTCAAAGCTTAATGTAAAATTTACAATAATTTCACTACCTTATAGTAAACGCATTTATGTTTCCCAACAAATATTTATTTTCAAGAGAGATATGAATAGGCATAGACATTATTTTTTTAGATAGACAGCTAGATAGATAGATAGATAGATAGATAGATAGATAGATAGATAGATGCAAAAAGCTGAAATACACATTTATCATGTTCGTTTTCTTTTCTCTTAGTTTATATTTTCTCCCGAAGACATATATCATTGTATCATTGTTTTAACGATGACGATGCGTTTTATGCGTAAATTCCGACTTTACTCAGCGGATCTCTTTAACGTCCATGATGGGCATAAATTAAAACGTACCCTCAACAGGCATGAGAAAAATCCGCCGAGATTCGCGATTTATGTCACCTGGTTTGTAATTAACAACAACAATAAAACATTAAAAAAAAAGAAAAAAGAAAAAAAATCAAAACACCAAAATGCAGACAACTTCGGCTGCCATCTTGGAAGCTCTCATCCATCTTTTTTGACAGAGACAATAGATTAATCCACACATAACCAATAAAAGAAAACTGAAAGAACGGAATAGAACGCACAATGATGCCGGACAAAGCCATAAGCAGTCGCAACGCTGTAAAGAGATTCCAGACGGAAGGCTTACTATTTTGCGTTTCATCTCATAATATATTATGGTCAGTCTCAGAATTAGAGTCTGGTTTTAGTCAAAGAGGTCGAGTTACACTACATTTGAAATGTGTTACTGTCTGCAATTCTGAAGGTAATATATCGAATGATTTGCGAGTACCATATTTAGTATGCCAATTCATAATATAACCAATAGCTTCCAAAAGTAACTTCGGTTAGATTGTCGTAATACTATCTTCATAGTATATGTCTTCCTGCAAACAGGTTTTTTTTATTAAGAATCTTTTTCTCTTTATTTTTCTATATAAATAACAACACGTGTACACTCACGTAAATAATAAAAAAAAAATAGACGGGACCTGACTTTAAGAATCTATATTTGATTTACGTTAATATGCTTGATTTTAAGAGAATATACGTGTTTTTCAGTCTATATTTGAGATGAGATACTTACATTATTTACAATGTTCGGGCTGTTGTCCTCATTTTATTGCCATGTTCACGAAGTTTCGGTCGTTGTAAGCCTCGGCCTTCTTCAGGATATGTCTATTTTTGATATGAGGTACTGTAATTATTTACACTATTTACATTGGCCGGAATGTTGGGCACCTCGAGGCGGTGTAATGGTTAGCAAGCTTGTCTCACTAGAAATATTACGATTGAGTAGTGAGTTCGATCCTCACTGGTTGCCCCATACTTTCGGCCTTGTGCCACATCTAAGCTACGCTTGGAAAATAACTACATTGGTCGGACTGTTGTCCTCATCTTTAGTGCCATGTTCACGACATTTAGATCGTTGTACGCCCCGGCCTTCTTCAGGATCTGTCTATTTTTGTTATGAGTAATTATTTCCACTATTTACATTGGTCGGAGTGTTGTCCTCATCTTTATTGCCATGTTCACGACATTTCGGTCGTTGTACGCCCCGGCCTTCTTCAGGATCTGTCTATTTTAAGTTATGAGGTAATTATTTAAACTATTTACATTGTTC
>OZ038490.1:16717811-16840311 GCA_964036315.1 Acanthosepion esculentum | reverse complement strand
TTTTTTAGGGGAAAATTATTACAGCCATACATTTTTTAGGGAAAAATTATTACCAGCCATACATTTTTGAGGGAAAAATTATTACAAGCCATACATTTTTGAGGGAAAAATTATTACCAGCAATACATTTTTGAGGGAAAAATTATTACCAGCCATACATTTTTGAGGGGAAAATTATTACCAGCCATACATTTTTTAGGGAAAAATTATTACCAGCCATACATTTTTTAGGGAAAAATTATTACCAGCCATACATTTTTGAGGGGAAAATTATTACCAGCCATACATTTTTTAGGGGAAAATTATTATCAATCATACATTTTTGAGGGAAAAATTATTACCAGCCATACATTTTTTAGGGGAAAATTATTACAGCCATACATTTTTGAGGGAAAAATTATTACCAGCCATACATTTTTGAGTGAAAAATTATTACAAGCCATACATTTTTGA
The DNA here is from genome assembly GCA_964036315.1 of Acanthosepion esculentum. NCBI lineage: Eukaryota > Metazoa > Mollusca > Cephalopoda > Sepiida > Sepiidae > Acanthosepion > Acanthosepion esculentum. The sequence continues at coordinate 16,839,858 of OZ038490.1, read as the reverse complement.
GGGAAAAATTATTATCAATCATACATTTTTGAGGGAAAAATTATTACCAGCCATACATTTTTTAGGGGAAAATTATTACAGCCATACATTTTTGAGGGAAAAATTATTACCAGCCATACATTTTTGAGGGAAAAATTATTACAAGCCATACATTTTTGAGGGAAAAATTATTACCAGCAATACATTTTTGAGGGAAAAATTATTACCAGCAATACATTTTTGAGGGAAAAATTATTACCAGCCATACATTTTTGAGGGAAAAATTATTACCAGCAATACATTTTTGAGGGGAAAATTATTACCAGCAATACATTTTTGAGCGAAAAATTATTACCAGCCATACATTTTTGAGGGGAAAATTATTACCAGCCATACATTTTTTAGGGAAAAATTATTACCAGCCATACATTTTTTAGGGAAAAATTATTACCAGCCATACATTTTTGAGGGGAAAATTATTACCAGCCATACATTTTTTAGGGGAAAATTATTACCAGCCATACATTTTTGAGCGAAAAATTATTACCAGCCATACATTTTTGAGGGAAAAATTATTACCAGCCATACATTTTTGAGGGAAAAATTATTACCAGCAATACATCTTTGAGCGAAAAATTATTACCAGCCATACATTTTTGAGGGGAAAATTATTACCAGCCATACATTTTTGAGCGAAAAATTATTACCAGTCATACATTTTTGAGGGGAAAATTATTACCAGCAATACATTTTTGTGGGAAAAATTATTACCAGCCATACATTTTTGAGGGAAAAATTATTACCAGCCATACATTTTTGAGGAGAAAATTATTACCAGCCATACATTTTTGAGGGAAAAATTATTACCAGCCATACATTTTTGAGGAGAAAATTATTACCAGCCATACATTTTTGAGGGAAAAATTATTACCAGCCATACATTTTTGAGGGAAAAATTATTACCAGCCATACATTTTTGAGGGAAAAATTATTACCAGCAATACATTTTTAAGCGAAAAATTATTACCAGCCATACATTTTTGAGAGGAAAATTATTACCAGCCATACATTTTTGAGGGAAAAATTATTACCAGCCATACATTTTTGAGGGAAAAATTATTACCAGCAATACATTTTTGAGGGGAAAATTATTACCAGCCATACATTTTTGAGGGAAAAATTATTACCAGTAATACAATTTTGTCGGAAAAAATTAATACCAGCAATACATTTTTGAGGGAAAATATTATTACCAGCAATACATTTTTCGTGGGAAAAATTATTACCAGTAATACATTTTTGAGGGAAAAAATATTACCAGCCATACATTTTTCAGGGAAAAATTATCACCAGCAATACATTTTTCGTTGGAAAAATTATTACCAGCAATACATTTTTTGGGGAAAAAATTAATACAAGCAATATATTTTTGAGGGAACAATTATTACCAGCAATACATTTTTAAGCGAAGAAAATTATTACCAGCAATACATTTTTGAAAAAAAATATTTCCAGTAATAAAAATATTGAATGACCCATTGAGGTTGATATGTCGTAAAACAAAACAACAAAGCAAACCGAAACAAAATGGCCGACTGCTATTTTTGGTCAAGTCTTATAGTCTCTTTCTTCTTTCCCATAATTCATCATTTTACCATAATCTCTCTGTATAAAAGAAATTACATGTCACCGGTTCTTCTTCTCCCCCACTACAAGGTTAGCAACAATCCATTTTTATTATTCTTCCTTTTATTCAAACTACAGTAACAAAACAGCAAAATCTCGTTGTATATAGAAAATGACTAAACTGAATAATCTGTCACAAAGCAAATACATATTTTTACTAGCATCGAGAGACCACACCGCAAATTATTACACGGTTCAGGTCCTATTCACAAAATAGCAATGCTCTAGCCTTGTTGATAGGATAGCCTCCTAGAGAGTTATTCTAAGGTTTCGGTCCCTTGGCAATCAGGAGGATAATTACAGCCTGCAATATCGCTTGTCTTGATTAAGAAACACACGAGGACTGAAATTAATTACAATCATAACACCCAAAGTTGGGCAACTCAAGACAGTGCAATGGTTAAAAAGCTTGTCTCGCTAGAACAATTACGCCTGAGTAGTGAGTTCGATCCTCACTGGGTGTTCCATACTTTCGGCCTTGTGCCACATCTAGGCTATTCTTGGAAAATGACTATGGGGCACCTCGAGTCTGTGTAATGGTTATCAAGTTTGTCTCGCTAGAACAATTACGACTGAGTAGTGAGTTCGATCCTCACTGGGTGTCCCATACTTTCGGCCTTGTGCCACATCTAAGCCACGCTTGGAAAATCACTGGTGTAGCCTGATATGCCTTCCAAAAGCGAAGCAAAGTATTAAGAAACAGGAAAATTTTGTTATAAACAAAGAAAAGATTACATAACTGTTGAGAGATCTCCCCTTTTTGCACAAATGGACTCACCCAAGGTATACATATACCCGGACAGTCAGTAATAGAGCAGAGTCGGTCGGTAGAATAACGTAGCGGCAAGAGTCACAGTCACGTAGACTCAGTAAGAAGTCATACAGCGATAAGTCGATATCAAAGACGATATATATATTTTTCTACTAACCCGCATTCCTGGAACTACTAACCTGTATTACCAGTTAGTATTATTACGTTAATACATTTATTTTCCTATATTCATTCTTGGCGTTTGTTATTATTTGATACCGGATTTCATCCCGGAATCCACAACATTAGCTGTTATGCATTCTTTTAATCATATCACCCTATGTAAGAGAGCAAACCCACTAAGATACAAGTGGTTACGAAGTGTGAAAGAATAAGAAAAAAGAGAAATATTATTAAGGAGCGAAAACAAAAGCTGTGTAAGATAGTAGATAACTATTGACATTTAAATCTTTGAAGATCAAAGTTGGCTAGAAAGCAAGAAGCCGGACGAGAATTCAACAAGGAAGAAGTGCGAGAAAAGAAACTCTTAGCACATAACTTATAGTTATATCTAGCTACTTCGCTGGTAATTGATGCTAATCTAGGACCAATTGAAATTCATAACGTGTAAGTGTCATAGCGAAATGTCTATCTGACACAAAAGTATTTATAGAAAAGGCACAAGGAAGATACGTTAGTGGCATAGTGACTGAAGTCGAGATGCTATGTTAGGACCAATAATATTGCAGATTCTTCTTTGGATTTTATCACGAATCTCTGAATATACAGCAGAAAACCCGGGACCAATGTGACAGCAATATTCAAAGCACGGACGAATGGTAGACTTATATGTAAAATAGATTTAGGAGAGAGAAATTGTCGAGCACGACATGGTAAACCAACATTCATAGCAAGAAACCTAGCAATAGATTCACTATAAACTTTCCACTTCATATCAGCCCAGAATAGTAGCCCGAGACGCGCAACTACTCACTCAGATGGAGATTAGCATCAACCATACTGATGGGGGGCAAGTAGGAGTCATTCAAGTGATCAACAGAGAGTAGTTTCTTTTGAGAGGCATTTATAATTAACAAGTCATTCTTTGCCCAAGGTAACCAGAGATTTTTTGGACATTTTTTTTAGATCAGCTGCCAATTTGAGCTTATCTAACTGATCAAGGTTACTAACGAGGCAGGCGCAAATGTTTGTCAACACCATCGATACCAAGATGAGGGCTGGTAAAAAAAAGACTGAATCAGCTCAAAAATCAGTCCTGAAATACGATAGCGTTTCAACTTATGACGAAGAGCGTTATGCTAAAAAATTGTCAAAGGTTGTCGAGATATCCAAACCAGCGGTACGAGCTTCATCTGTCTTCTTTTAGCATTAATCGATGGGATATCAAGTTCTTACCTAAAGAAGCGAAAAGCATATGGCTTGACTGAAAGAAGACACTGCGACGTAAGACGTGAGATTGCGATAGTTAGATAGATAGATAGATAAAGAATGACATAGATAGATAGATAGATAGATAGATAAAGAATTACATAGATAGATAGATAGATAGATAGATAGATAGATAGATAAAGAATTACATAGATATATAGATAGATAGATAGATAGATAGATAGATAGATAGATAGATAGATAGATAGATAAAGAATTACATAGATAGATAGATAGATAGATAGATAGATAAATAATTACATAGATAGATAGATAGATAGATAGATAGATAGATAGATAGATAAAGAATTACATAGATAGATAGATAGATAGATAGATAGATAGATAGATAAAGAATTACATAGATAGATAGATAGATAGATAGATAGATAGATAGATAGATAGATAGATAGATACAGAATTACATAGATAGATAGATAGATAGATAGATAGATAGATAGATAGATAGATAGATAGATAGATAGATAGATAGATAGATAGATAGATAGATAGATAAAGAATTACATAGATAGATAGATAGATAGATAGATAGATAGATAGATAGATAGATAGATAGATAGATAGATAGATAGATAAAGAATTACATAGATAGATAGATAGATAGATAGATAGATAGATAGATAGACAATTCTTGAAAGGGACAAAAACACAAAAATAGGGATGAAACAATGAGAGAATGAGATAGATAAGGAATATATGTATATGTCTCTGTCTGTTCGTATGCAAGAATATCTATCTATCTTATTCAGTCTGTTCATATCTATCTATCTCATTCCCGTCATCTATCTATCTATCTATCTGCCTGTCTGTCTCTCTGTCACAGTCTGTTCAATTACATCTGTCTACCGCTGCCTGTTCATATCTATCTATCTATCTATCTATCTATCTATCTATCTATCTATGTAATTCTTTATCTATCTATCTATCTATGTAATTCTTTATCTATCTATCTATCTATCTATCTATCTATCTATCTATGTAATTCTTTATCTATCTATCGCAGTCTGTTCATATCTATCTATCTATCTATCACAGTCCATCTATCTATCGCTGTCTGTTCATATCTATCTATTTATCTATCTATACATACATATATATATATATATATATATATATATATATATATATATATATATATATATATATATATATATATATATATATATATATATATATATGTATATATATATATATATGTATGTATGTATCGCAGTCTGTTCATATCTATCTATCTCAGTCTGTTCAATCCCATCTATCTATCTATCTATCTATCTATCTATCTATCTATCTATCTATCTATCTATCTATCTATTTATCCATCTATCTATCTCAGTCTGTTCAATTCTATCTATCTATATATCTATCTATCTAGCTAGCTTTCTATCTATCTATCTAAAAATACCTCCACCTATTGATCTTTCTTGATAGCTAATTCTCGCTTCACCTAATTCTTTATTTATTACAATAAAGAAAAGGTATTTCTCTCTCTTTCCTGACGCCGTTGGCATTTTTTTTCCTCTCACACATTTTCCCCTCATTTCATTCTACTACATTTTCCATACTAGTTTGCCATATGTCCATTGTGAGTGTAGTCTTTCATCACGAGAATTCATTGTCAGCTTGGTAATGATGAAGATTTGGTTTGCGGGGCATTGAACGTCAGTTTCCCCTATCGGGCTTTTCAAGCTAGGTCAGATGAGAGATCAGCTGCCAGTGCCTGCCGCCTGTTTCTAAGTGAACGGCATTTTATTAATATCATAAAGTCTATGTGGAAAACAGCTGTTTCCGTATAGGAATCATTCGATATTCATTAATCGAAGAGTTAATGTTACTGTTGGTTGAAAGTTAGGAGAGTTTTTTGTTTTTTTTAGCAAAATAATTATTCAAAAATTAAGTCCAACTAACTGTTATAGCTCTTTCGTGTGCAGATGGGAGTTTTCTTCCAAATCTTTTGTTTAAGGTCGTGTGAAAGGTCAAGATATTGATTATATCACGATTTTTCTTTCCTTTCGGCTGTTGCTTCAGTTAGCAGTCTTCAATTGACGTGTTTTTGTTAAGAATGTTCTTCGTTAGTGATTTTAACTACTAGTCTCCATTAAGGCTTATATGATTAATTCGTTTGAAGCCATTTTAATCATTGAGATGAGAAGACGCTTATATATATAAATGATAGTTTAGACCTTTCTGTATGTGTCGGACACTATGCATGAAATCCATACTAAAATTTAGATCTGACGAAGCTATTTAAGCGCCTGCGTCAAGTTTTTAAGTCAGTATTTTCATTTTGTAGGTCCTTACGATACTGTGCAAAAAGTGCCTCTAACACAAGTTCTCCTGCTTTTCTACTATATTAAATTTATTTTAAAACTAGTCCTGACACCGAGTTGTTCAAAGCGTTCATAATTTACCATTTTAACATTCAGAATTTTTTATGATGGATTTAGGGGATTTGTCATCATTAATTTCATTTTAGTTACAGACCATAGCTTCCTTTTAGAAAGGTTTATCTGAAACCGTTAGATTCTAGGAATTTCAGATATAGAAGGAGTAATGGCATGGCTTGTAATGCGATAACTAAATACCCAAATTCAATCAGCGTTGCAAGAAATTTGTTGTTACCATTTCCGTCTACATATTTTGCCGAATGTGGCTTTCGTGCTGTAAATAATTTGTTATTGAAAAAAAGAAATCAACTGGATATTATTATTACTAGAGACTTGAGGCTTCAGCTGACTGAACTGGTGCCTCATAAAATCTATCTATAGCAGACATGACGCACAACGATCTCACTAACAGTCATTTTGTGTTGAGCTCAAATTTCATTTTGAATAATTATTTAAGGATTAAAATGATCAAAGTATATTACAGAATAAGCTTTCATTCAAATATTTTATATTTCTGCCTTTCAGTTCTCTATTATATGTTTTGAAACTATATATATATTTAACTGTCTTTTTGTTTTTTTAATTTTTCTCTTTCATGGACGACATGGTCTTTGGAGACCAAGTTAATGGCCTTTTAAGCTTCCTTCACATGAATTTCAGTAAAATTTTGAATATTTAAGAATTAAATATTACAGGAGGGCGTACTAGAATTTTTTAAAAATTCCAAAGTGGGTCACGGCCTAATATCGGTTGGGAACCACAGCCTAAAAACAATGAATATAAAATGTGTATTATATACTGATTTCATCGAAATCGTGTTCATCATATTTGGCAGATTAAAGAGGATTAAAGATTATGTTGTCACAAATCTGTTTGATATATGGCTTGGCTTGACGTCATTTTCTAGCTCATCCATTTTTAAGTTCCCACAACAGAACTTCGCTAACTATTTCGTATTTAGCTCTCCAGGATTATCCTGCAAATCTAACTCTACGCTCTTTGCCGAACAATAGAATTCGATGGCGATCTACAGTCGGGGAAGCGGTGCGAGGAGAGCAACCGGGAGGGGCGGTCATCGAACTGCCAATCACATTTTCATTGTCATAGTCAAATCATTGCTTGCTGTTATATATTTCCAGTTGTTTTTCGTTGCTTTCTGAGAATTCAAAGCTGAACCCTTTATTCCAATCACAGGTTAAGATTGTTTTCATTCTGCCGTCTATCTGGGTAGACAGTTCTAATCAAATCGTCATTGTGCGTATCTTTTCTAACCATTCAACTGAAACAAAACGTATTGATTTCACTGGCTTGCAGTAGGTATTAATGTGTCTCAACGGCTGTTGTGATGCGTCTAATGCAGTAGTCTGTAGTGGTAGTGCTTGTCGCTTCTCGCTTTCAGTTACCGCCGCTGGCTAGCAGCAAGGCGAAAAGGGTAGCCGAGTGCGTAAGTCTTCCCCTGCCAGTATATAGCCTCTCGATCAGCAAGCCCTATGTAGTGCCTCCTCGTGGCGACACATGGCAACCGAGCACCTTGCGGATTCGGGCTAAACTACAGGAGACGGGGGAGGAGTTTGGCCCCATTAACATGCGGCATGCAGGCCCACTGGTGTGTGGACACGCCCTGGTGCCCATGAACCAAACCCCAGCTATGGGTTAAATAGCTCCACTGTCTTGTGTAATTCTACAGGAGAAGAAAAGGCTAAGGAGTAAACCCTACACAAATCCGAGGTGGAGCCCCTGAGGCGGATGGACGGCACTCTGTGCTGCCTTCCGGCAACTCCTGCAGCCGCGCTGGTACCAAACTGTATTGGTTCATCCTCTTCTTTGGACTCTGCTAGCAAGGCCGAGGTGGGGAACTAGACGTCCGGGCAGCCCTAGTTCTCCATACATCCCGCCCAGGCTCGTAGTGTCCGCACCAAGTGTCTGGGAGACTGCCGCTCCAGAGTGGGACTACACAGTCACCAGAGCTGATGTAACTCCATCGCCTAGCACCTACAGCACTACTCCATCGTCTCCCGAGACGGACGGATCCCGATACGATATGAGAATGTATTAGAACATCAAATATTCATGCAATAACGCGAACAATAATATACGAAGAAAAACAGTATGAGGTTTAAACCAAGATGAAGCAAGTTTTCGTTTATCTCAGACGCAGTTCTTTGAATGCAAATACAATGACTTACTGCGCCAAATATATCTTCGGGAACGCTGTACGGAGATCATACGCCATAGCTTTGATACATCTTTCTTAGCTCTTCTTTTTCACGACATGAAGCGGGGTTTCTCCTTGTTCTACAATAATCGACGTAAAACAGAAATACATTGGGAGATATTTTTAAAAATGCCAGGTCATATCAAATGTATTTTCGCTTTTTAAAGCATTTCACCCCATCCCCCAAAATACTCATCTAAAGACAATGTATACCTCCATTATCTATGTATATTAATATATATGGAGGTGTATCAAATGTATTTTCGTTTCTTAATGAACTTCCTCTTTAAATACTCATCAATTTCCACTTACGCGCTAATACCCTTGGGAGAGGTATGAATCCTATTCTTCTCCTTACCAGCTCTGGGTAAATAGCAGGACAAACTGGGTTCCATAGCCTTTGATGTCAACTGGTCTACAGAAGAAAGAAATGGCAACATACTGCGGGCAAAAATCTGCCTTGTCAGACAGGTATCGAAAGATACATGATCGCCTAAGCGTGTATCACTCGTAGCACATAACTGACTGATATTCACTTACATGCTAATACCATTGGGAAAGGTATGAATCCGTTTCTTCTCCCTCCAGCTATGGGTAAATAGTAGAACAGACTGGGTTCTATAGCATTGGATGGCAAATGGTCTACCGCAGAAAGAAATGGCAACCTACTGCATTAAAATCTTGTTCATCAGTTATGTATCGAAAAATACATGATCGCCTATGCGTATATCACGCATAGCAATGGATAGCGGGTTCATCCTTGAGCCTTGGAAAAGGCATGAATCCTCTTCTTCACCTCCAGCTATAGGGGTAAATAGCAGGACAGACCGTGTTTTATAACCTTGGATGGCAACTGGTCTACCGCAGAAAGAAATAGAAACCTACTGCGGGAAAAAATCTTTTATTCTTTCCTTTGATTTCTGTTGTATACACATTTCTTTCCGGCTCCCGACCAGTGATCTAAGTTTCTGATCTTTAAAAAAAAAAACTCTTAAGATCACACAAATTTTACATAGACAGAGCTCTACGTCATGTGTGAACTGTACTTTTCTTTTGAGCTTTTCACCGCAAGCAAGGCAGGAACCCACTAGCAGAAGATTCGGAGCGAGAGCAGATAGGAGTGATAGAGGAAAGGACGTGGAGAAGGATAGTGGATAGATCAAGGCAACTGGAGATGTCGATTGGCATTACATTTGAATAGTTGCAGATTATAGCTGTCAGAGAAACAGGAATATGGAACGGAGTTCCACACGCGTGAGGTGCGAGACATGAAGCTATTGGAGTAGAAGAGACGTTTACATTTAACAGTTTCAACAGTGAAAGCGTGGGAGCGGGACGCCAGCCTCGTAGGACGCTTGAATTCATGAAGCCTGGGAACCATCGAAAGCAGCTCATCGGATCAATTACCGTGAAAGTATTTGTAAAAAAGACAGAGGGAGGCGACGGCGTGTCTGTGAGAGAGCGACTACAGACGAGATGACAGATCAGGGCCAATTACATTGCATACCCGTCTCTGGATCTTATCAAGAACACCGAGGCAAACAGAAGTACAATGGGAGTACAATGTTTTTATTTTTAAGGCATGGGCTACCAGGAATCCCTTTAATTAGTACATCGTAAACTTCTCCAATCAATCGGAAAGCTCCATCTTAAATAGGAATTATCGATGTCCTCATAGGCAACATTTGAGATTTCCACTTCAAGATCCTTGTATTTTGACAGATCTGCAAAGATACATTACAATCTGCAGGAACTGACATATAAATAAAAATTAGATTATCTTTTTGTAGTCTTTGAAGAATGTATCTAAAGTATATATGTTAAAATGTGGTTTCAGACTATTATTCTTTAGTGGAAGTTCATTTAGATAAGACCGTCAGAGGCTGACCTTAAGGTCAGACGGTAGACAAAATAGGGATCTCAATTTTGATTGGCATAGCCGAATGTGGGTATGTTAGATTTAGAAAATGTTTTCAAGGAGTTAAGTTTTACACGTCGAAAAGAGCAGACGTGGTTATTTTGTGTCACGATCCCAGTGGCTGGTTAGGTATGTACATGTCGACGTGTTTAATAAAATAGATTAGTTCGAAAATCCCTTTGGTTGAAGTTTTCATTTTGCCATCCGAACAAACCAACTAGCGATAACCCGACCAGAAGATGACAAAGAGAAGAATGCAGCATATGAGTGAATCAAGACCGTCGCCCCAAGACTACTCCCAGAGAAAAGGGAGTAAGCAACATATTCATTTTTTATAGACCTTTATCCCAATGTTTTTTGGTACATATTAAAGACTACTTATGTATGATTGGATTGTACTATATCACTAATATTATTTTTATATATGGAGGCAGAGCAGAAATATATTAATAATTTCCAGACTTTTATTCCCAAGGTTATTACATGTACAAATCGAAAGACTAGGAATAAACTATATTTTTATAACACTATTCTTATTTATTCTGTTTACAATATATATATATATATATATATATATATATATATATATATATATATATATATATATATATATATATATATATTATCACTATTATTTAAAATATGATTCCATTGCTACATAAGGGTTATCATGTTTCAAAGCAGAAGCTAAAATCCTGTTTCACCCTCAAACGAATTTGGGAATAAATATAGACTTATAAATCCCCGTAAATTTCAAAATTAATTATTCCAAAATTCACTTGAGGATGAAACAGAACTAGCTGCTTTAATTTAATTTAATTTCTAAATAAATGGAATTGAAGTTTTCTGCTTCTGTTTTTGAAACATGAGAACTCTTATGTAGCGATGGAATCATATTTTTAAAAACATAATTATAATATAAGCTCTACTGTTGTATTGAGCACTGATTTTTAAAAAAATAAAAAATAAAATACTAAAGAACTTTGGATTATTAACCTAACATTCAATAACTCCAAAACTAAGCTAGTAACATTCAATACCTCCCAAACTAGGATATTAACATTCAATTCCCTCCAAAACTAAATTAGTAACATTCGATACCTCCAAAACTAGGCTTGTAATATTCAATACCTCCAAAATGAAGCAGTTACATTCAATAATTCCAAAACTAAACTAATAACATTCAATACCTCCCAAATTAGGCTAGTAACATTCAATACCCCAAAAACGAAGTAACATTCCCTCATCCTTGAGCAAAAACCTAACTTTTCTTTATTGATGATGAAAAGCTATATTTTCAATGGTTCTCCTTTACTTAAACGTCTCAAGTTTCCTCCAGACCTCCGGTAAGGCCCGTATATGCGACGCATCGCTATTTATGTTGACAAAATGGCTGATTCGTTGTGCCGCTCCAGAAAGTACCCGACTCCGTCTGCTATGCTTTATCTTTGCAAGAGCGAGAACCGACCCGATATGGTGTATTGCTACCATATCGGGGTTGGAGATGCTCAATCCTAACTTTCAAGCCGCGAGTTCGAAAGCTTTTACGCGAGCTTTGTGTGGCATGAATTATTTTCAGTCCTACAGCCCCTTTCCCCCCTCATGTGAAATGACACAAGCCAATCGTTATTCTATCTTTATTCCTATGGAAAATATCCTGACTAGCTACATTCTTTAGTTGCACGAGTTTAGAAATGTAAAGCCAAGACCCCGTATTCCAAGTAAACAGAGGCGAACCATCCTCATAACTTTCGCATTCCATTCGGATAGCCACTTAACGAGAACAGCTATTTTTTGGAATCGACTCCCGTGAGGGTGCTTCCTCGATCATAAACAATCTTAAACTCGTCGTTATCTATACTCATAATCTTCACTTCTTGCTCATTTACGTTCACACATCAACCTCACACTAAATCACTCTACCTTGAATGAATCTTGGGCTTTGAAGAATGTGACGAAAGATTATTTAAATCATCTCATTTAAATTTAATACTTTTATTCTGTTTCCACATTTATAATGGCCGACACAAATATTAAGGTCTAGGTGGGGTATCGGATAATGGCTCGAAATTGTTAATCGGAGATCCGAGTTCCAATTCTGGTTGGGTTCGTTATATTCACTCTCGCCCTCCAGCTATCGGTTAATTATTAAACTTGTATCGCCAAATCATTATAACCCCAAAAATGCATACTTCCAATCTAAAAATAATTTTTTGCTTTAAATAACCTGTAATATTTTTTGGCTCACAGAATTTGAAGAAAATGAAGAGTTTATTGTCACCTTATCAGGGGTAGGTGAGGGACGTTTTCTCCAAGGAAGACCTTCAAATGATCCTGCCTCTTTCGGTGATTGAGTTATTGGCTCTGAAACTCAAGATACGTTAGTAAAAACAGACTATCAAGAAAAAGGTTTTGTTGTGAATATGTTATGTCTTCATTCCATTAAATGAAGATAACACAACCATGAAATATATATGTGCTATCTTATTTTGTTGAAATATAATGCCGCTTGGAGTCAACGTGGTCTTAGAGAATTCTGTCGTAAGGATATAAGGCTCGCCAAGCTGTCTCCTGACGATTCTCGGTGGCAGTATATATGCTATTTGGACGACTTCCAGACATATTCTGAAGTTCATCACCAAAACAAAATAAGGTGAATAGCCGTTTTCTTTCAGAATTACTGACGTCAGCATATTTTTGGTGACATAGGGATTTTTTTCATTTAAGAAATTTGCTTTGTCTAACTTTAAACTTTCGATGCTAATATTTTATGGCTTCAGTACACAAATATTCCAAACGAGGTTCAACATAATTTTTTTGCATTATGAATGAAGTTATTGGAGTGAAGCAAGTGGATAAATTATTTTTCATGGTCTCATGTTTTATGACGTCACTAGTCCCAGACACCACGAAAATTTAAAACGTAATATAGAAGTAAAAAGAATAATTCTGAAAATACTTTTAAACTATTTATGCTATTATTCTTGTTTTATGTCGAAATGTTACTCATGTTGTATATATATATATATATATACATATATATATATATATATATATATATATATATATATATATATATATATATATATATATATAAGTGAACATAGAAGTCAGCACTCAGAGGCGACAGGCTGTTTCATTCTAGACGCAATCGTCAGGCGTCCTGACGATTGTGTCTATGATGAAACAGCCTGTCGCCTCTGAGTGTTGACTTCAATGTTCACTTTTATATTTATATTTACATACGCTTTATCTCTGATATGGAACACTTTATCCAATAAATATAGCATACCTTAAAACTATATTTCTTGATACGTATATATATATATATATATATATATATATATATATATATATTGTGAATATTCTAAAATTAATTGTGAATATGTTATGTCTTCATTCCATTACATGAAGATAACATAACCATCAAATACAGTGTCGCTTGGAGTCAACGTGGTCTTAGTCAATTCTGTCGTAAGGATATAAGGTTCGGTCTCGTCTAACTTTCTCCTGACGATTCTCGATGTCAGTTTATATGCTATTTGGACGGCTTCCAGCCATATTCTGGAGTTCATCACCAAAACGGAAGATAGTGAATAGCCAGTTTCTTTCAGAATGGCTGACGTTAGCATATTTTTAAGATAAAAGAATAATTCTGAAAAGACTTTTAAACAATTTAAGCCATTATTCTTGTTTATCTTGTTTTATGTCTATTACTCATCATATATATATATATATATAGAGAGAGAGAGAGAGAGAGAGAAAGAAAGAAAGAAAGAGAGAGAGAAATAGATAGATAGATAAATTATTTTCAGATAGAACATATCTGTAAAGGAATAAAATGAGTAAAAAAACAAAAGGAAAAACTATTCTTAGTCGACACGTTTCGTCGACAGATTACGTTGTAATAAATATGGCGACAAAGATGAGGACAATAGTCCGAATAATGTAAATAATGTAAATAATAACTCATCTCAGAAATATCGACAGATTTTCATATCAACTGTGACATGTTTGCACTTTGGGCGTCGAACAAAAGCAAATATGCCTGAGCATGCGTCAACAGGCAAGAATACACGGAAACAAGCTGTCAGCTATATTCTAAATTAATAATAATCATGTTTTTTTTTTCATCAGTGATTTTTCATTTTCTTTTTTCTTTTTCTGGGTTAACATTTCTGGAATAGTTTGGAACATTTCCTGCATCTCGGAGAAAATGGTAATTACGTAAGCTGCAGTAGCCTTTCTCTCTTTTTTCCACACTGTCTCTTCATTTCAAAAGAATTAGTACATCCGCTCTGCTATGTGCTGAAATGTTCCGCTCTTAACTCACTTTCCAAAATAGAACCACACATCTGATTTTTAAGACTCTCTTGATCGACTGTATGCTTTTCAGCACCCCCTCGTATTACAGGCAAATTAGCAGCGAACGTCTTCTCGTTTTTAGATAAGCGCGCGTCTCATTAGATAAGCCACGCAATAAAAAAAAACATGGTGGTCAACGTGCAGGTTCATCAGCCTCGTTTTCATTGATTGGCATGTGCAAAATGCCCGATAATAATAATGATCCGCCATTTTTAATGACCCAACTATGTTCCTCATTTTCGATAAATATGTCTGCAGAGCTAACTACGTATGACACGAAAAAGTCAGCTTTTTATGAGCAGATGCTGGAATCTGGTTGAAGATAACAGCTTCTGAGATTCATGGATGGAGCGAATATGAAGAAACTAAAAGATGTTGAGCGCAATTGTCACTTAATTTGTGCTGCTTATAATGAAGTGAGTTAAAGCCGACGAATGAAGAAGATTAAAGCAAAAAAGTTCGTGAGGCTTAGGAGGTTACTTCACTTATTTTGCCTGAAATGTTTTTCAGACAGGAAATAGATATAAAAAGACCGAGTTAGATAGATAGATAGATAGATAGATAGATAGATAGATAGATAGATAGATAGATATGAAAAGACTGCGATAGATAGATAGATAGATAGATAGATAGATAGATAGATAGATAGATATGAAAAGACTGCGATAGATAGATAGATAGATAGATAGATAGATAGATAGATAGATAGATAGATAGATATGAAAAGACTGCGATAGATAGAGACATGATGAAAAGGCCGAGATAGATAGATAGATAGATAGATAGATAGATAGATAGATAGATAGATAGATTGATTGATTTCGAGTAAGGACATCGGTTGATTTTTTTTCAAATATAGGCCTCACATATGGGTTTTTAAGTCATGCTTAGGTTTTAAACTCTTCAACACACATGTGGCAAGGTTAAATGCCTCTTTCTTTTGTCCTTAGATTAATATTCTTATGAACTTTCAATGAGTGACATCTTTGATGTTTATTTTGGCGCGTCTTACGTAGACAGATTACTTTCTGATTCTAAGTAGAAGTGTTCTTCCATTTTTGAAAAACCTACGCGTTACTCACATCTTCAGTCCATTTGATTCTCAGTATCCTTCTGTAGAACCAGATTTTTGTTGCCTCACGTCATCCGTGAAGAAATCTTCTAGAATTCACTGCCACATAGTACAATCTATTTTACATAACAGTTCAGCAGATTTTCTTCGTTTGGAATTAAATAGCCCTGTCTCTTGAAACTAGCTTTTCGAAGTCATCTTTCGCTATCCCAATTTGCCTTCAAATTTCGGTGTTGCGTTTTCTGTGTCTTCTGTTAAAACACAACATCGATATCTAAATTCTTGAACATGTTTGGATTCAGTGTCGCCAATTAGGAATCCGTGACTTGAGCTGTTCCATTTATTGACAAGAATTGGAGTCTAGTTTCTTTTTTCACCATGGTCTTCTTTTATTAGGGGTTCCTGTACTTGGCTTCCGATGACTGCTGCGAGCATTGTACCGTTTGTTTCTGCAACAGTATAAAACAAAACAATCAACAAATGTTCAACAAAAGATAAAAATTAAATATAATCAAGAACACAAAAAGATGAATATTGACTGAGGTCAAAAATTTATGTACAAAAATATGGGATCAGGGAAATTTAAATATATATAGAATGTTAATAACAACACATATCAAAGTCTCGAACAACCACATCAACGAAGATGAGGAGAGTCCAATAGATTCCTTGAATATTAACAACTCATCTCAAAGTCTCAAGCAAAAGCATAAAAAAGATGTGTATAGTCCAATAGATACATTCATTATTAACAATATCTCTTCTCAAGGTGTCAAGCACAAACATTAACGAATGTGTGGATAGTCCAAAAGATTCATTGAATATTGACAACTCATCTCAAAGTCTCCCCCCAAAACATCAACGAAGATGACGATAGTCTAATAGATTCATTAAATATTAACAACAATTCATCTCAAAGACTCAAACAAAAACATCTCGACTTCAGTCAGATTTTCAGCGATGTGCCGTATTTTCCGTGTTTTTTCCTACAAATATCTTCGTAGCAATTGTTCTGATGAGCTTTCCTCCTTAGTCTCTCGACTACATGATTACTTGTATTATTTACATTATTCAGACTGTTATCCTCATCTTCATTGCTATATTCACAACGTTTCGGCCGTTGTACGCTCCGGCCTTTTTCAGGTTATTAGATCTCTGAGATGAGGTATTCTTATTACTTGCATTATTTACATTATTCGGACTGTTATCCTCATCTTCATTGCCATATTCACAACGTTTCGGCCGTTGTACGCTCCGACCTTTTTCAGGTGATTGGATCTCTGAGATGAGGTATTATGATTACTTGCATTATTTACATTATTCGGACTGTTATCCTCATCTTCATTGGCATATTCACAACGTTTCGGTCGTTGTACGCTCCGACCTTCTTCAGATGATAGAATCTCTGAGTTGAGATATTATGTTTACTTGCATTATTTACATTATTCGGATTGTTATCCTCATCTTCATTGCCATATTCACAACGTTTCGACCGTTTTACACTCCGGCCTTCTTCATGTGATAGGATCTATGAGAGTAGGTATTATGATTACTTGCATTATGTACATTATTCGGACTGTTATCCTCATATTCATTGCCATATTCACAACGTTTCGGCCGTTGTACGCTCCGGCCTTCTTCAGGTGAGTGAAATTTCTGTAGATGAGATGTCAGAGATATATACAGATGTCGATTACATGAATTTAAGCGTACCACTAGATTGGGAACTAGCCCTCCCTTTTAACTGTTGAATTAGCTACGTGCAGCCGTAAGCCCTGCTCTAATAGCTTCTTTTCTCTCATGTGTTCTCTGTGGATCTCCCTTTCGTTTGCTTGCTTCCCTGCCACATACAATCGTCAACTTTAATCGCCATCTTGTTTTCCGGACTATTGTTCCTGTTGTGGGGAAGACCCTTTTATACCAGATGGACTGGTCCAAAGTATACTTATACTGACACAGAGAATACATGCAGGTTGAGATACGTTGAGTCAGGGTGAGAGATACGGAGACAGTACACAGGGTGTTCACAGAGAGTTATACGAGAGTCCAGCGAGAGAGATAATTACGGCTTCAATTACCGAGACTTGTACATATACTTTCTACTAACCCGCATTCCTGGACTACTAATCTTCACTTCAAGTCTGTATTCTTACGTTTAATACACTTATTTTTTTATCTCAATTACTGGCCTTGTTTATTTATTTGTGCAGGATTCCATTCCCGGAATCCACAAGAGTTCCTTTATTTTCCTTTTCCTTATTTCTCCATACTAAAATCTTCTCATTCTTCTGACACCAAAATTTACCTTTATATGCAAGCTATGAATAATCTTCGACATACTAATTAAATCCCCTCCGATATTTCCTTCTCAATTATTGTTTGACTAAAATAATGTTATTTGATGTAACGTTTAGGTAAGAAAATCAGGTACTGAAAATTGTAATTAAAAATAGGAAATTTTGCGCTGGGTACTATATACCCATGGTTAGTGTTTTAGGGTTAACTGAACGTTATATCAAATAACATTATTCCCACACTTTCAGCAAAATTTTAGAGGTGCGTATTATTGATAAAGACGTATTATAGATAGGGATTTATGTTATATTAAGCCATCAATTAAAGTTACACCACTACTAACCATGGGTATATCATACCCGATTTTGAAAATATCAAAAAAATATTGAATATAAATTTTTATTTGAAACATTTTACATGCAGGCACTTCAAACTTTGTACTTTCCGTTAACATTAATATGCGCTGAAAGTGTGGGAAAATGCTTCTACTCACGCATAATACGCACCCATTGTTTGATAATTAAACCATATAAATTGTACCTCTCCAATTTCATAACGGTTAACGTTTCATACTCTTATTTTTAAAAATTGTTTTAAACATAGAATAATATTATTTTAATTTAGTTTTATGATAAGTCTTATTTTATTTTACATTTGTAAATATTGTTAGGTCCATATGATTGTATTTGACATCCTTATGGGGTCACAATTGCCGAATGTTAGTGTCAAACTGTCGTATGTTTGTGGTGAGTAGTCATATTGCAACTGAAATCGACCTATGAAACGAAAATGTTTTAAAGATTTTTTGTAGCTGTGCATAATACGCACCCCTAATTTTTCTTATTAATTTTTAGAAAAAAAAATGCGTATTATACATGGGCAATCACTGTATATTAACTTTAATGAATAAAATCTCTGAAATTAAAAATGAAGGCATTTTTAAAAAAAAAATTCGGAGGTCATATTCATTAGAAAAATTAAATTATTTTTACTTTGCCGATAATTGTACAGTCGCGGATTTGGGTTTTGCTACGCTTCGGTCTCCTCCTTGAATACAACGGTTTTGTAAACACGTTTGAATAGCAAATGGCTTACTGCTGACCCAAGTTTGAAAGAATGTCAACCGAGAGGAAAATATCATCAAAATCATGAGAATGCCGATAGGTAATACCGAAGATTATTTGAAGAGAAAATATTGATTTCTTACTCAAGCATCAACAATGGTTTTACACTCACTGAATTCAGTGTGTGCTTATGTCTCAACAATAGATTCGACTTGAATAAACTACGCGGTATGAGCGAAAAAAATCCAGAAAGCAAACATTGATGAATCAGGAATGGATTTTTGTTCTGTGTTGATGCGTGCATTAGTGGATTTACGTGACAACAAAAGTCAAATATTAACAGAAAAAGTGTAGTTTTTCATAACCTTATGCTTCAGTTTGCTTCATTATTTTTGAACGCAGAGAAAAACTTGCAAGAAACTGAAAAAATACATACTGTATATACTAGCGTATGATGCGACTTTCGAAGACCTAATTTTGAAGGTAATTGTAAGGGGGTCGCATTATACACAAGATATAAAATTATGTTATGTACTGCTGGAGACTATAGATAGATAGATAGATAGATAGATAGATAGATAGATATCAGCAGGATGAGATAGATAGATAGATAGATAGATAGATAGATAGATAGATAGATAGATAGATAGATAGATAGATAGATAGATACTCGCGTATCATGCGACTTTTGAAGACCACATTTTGAAGCTAACTTTTACATCAGATATAAAATTATGGAATGTCCTAGTGGACCTGGAAACCCCGTTGATCAAACCGTACAGTGCCGTTCGATAAAAGTGACTCACCTTATCCTTTGAATTTAGTTCAACTTTCGTTTCATCGGAGAAGAGAACATTCTTCCAGTCTTCTACGGTGAATGTTTTGTAATAGTGAGCCCATTCAAGTCTCTTGGCTTTGTTGGCTTTGCTTATTAGCGGCTTAAACCTTCGTGTACAAGATTTGTAGCCTTGTTCTAACAGCCAGCGACGGACTGTTGAAGAGGCAAGACTAACACCTTGCTCTTCGCTTAGACTGGCTGCAATTTCTTGGCTAGTTATAGTCCTATTCTTCCCAACTTCTCTCTTGATTACCCTGCCAGTTCTATCATTAATCTTTTTCTTTCGTCCCGTTGTTTCCTTCCTTGGAGCAGGAGTGGCATCATTATGTGCCCCAAGCACTCAAGAGACAGTTGATTGCGAGATTATAGCAATTTCTGCAATTTCTCGCGTAGACTTGCCTGCTTTTGATAGGGCAATAATAGATGCCTTAAGTGGTTCTGAATCGTGTTTGTACCCTTTCATCTGGTTAGTGACTTGAGTGGCTATTTCAAGCTGTTTTTATATTGAATGATGCTTTCTGGAATATTCTGGAATACTCTAGATTTAATTGAAGCTGTTCTAAAATTCTCTAGAATATTGTTCTGAGTGTATGTAAAATAGTTTTCAATAGTTTGTCAAAAGCTCGTTAAATTTACCACTTTAATCATTAGAATGCGATATCTGAGTCACTTTTTCCTGAATCTCATTCATATCCGAATTTATAATTATAAATAGAATACCTTAGGGTGAATAAACTTTTTTCCTAGGTGGTCGGGAAGGGGTCTTTATATTAGTAAGATTAAAAATAATTTTAATCCCCCAAACAATAGACAAAACATATTTTTAGTAAAAAAAAAAATCAGGTGAGTCACTTTTATCGAACAGTACCGTATATCTATTTATTGTAGTCAAATTAGCGTCAAAATTAAGTCTTCAAATATCGTATGATACGTGAGTATATACAGAAATTCTATAAGTCTACTATTTGTCCATGCTTAGAGATCCCTGAAAAAAACCTAAGAATAATCAGTAATATTATTGGTCTTGGCATGGCGGCTCGGCTTCAGTCACTTTACCACCGCCGTAATTTTGCTTCCCTGTGCCTTTTTCTATATATAATTCCATGGTAATTGTTCGGATGAACGCTCCATTATCATACCTAGACTTTGTGAAGTTAAGCTCACTCCGAGACTGACGTCGGTGTCTCAGCAATTTAAAGTAATACTGGCTAGATGTAACCGTAAGTTCTATGCTAACAGTTTGTTTTTTTCTCACGTCTCGCTTATAGAACTCACTTCCGACTCTCAACACCCAATAACCGCTTGTCTTAGTAGCTTTACTGCGTTGCTTGGGGTGAAATGATTAACACTTTCAGACCTGACCACCGCTTTACCGGTGATAGTGAAAAATGACATTATACCCTGCGATCGGTTGAACGGTAGGTAAACACTTAATTATTTTTATATCTACTGTGAAACATTACATATCAAGTATGTGCGAATTTGGACTCAGGAACTCAGGCAGAAGAGTTAAAATTGTTCAGGAACTCAGGACTCAAAGTGTTATGGTGTGGAAATTAACATGCCAGTGTCTGATACTGAATGGTATATTTATTATACACCAATTAATTTTGACGTAAGTCGTCAGTTTTTAGCGGGGTTCTGTCTTTTGTTTAATTGGAATGTTTTGTTGTGATAAATGTATATATATATATATATATATATATATATATATATATATATATATTGCGATCATCTGTTGTTGAGATATTGTTATAATCGCCTTCTGTTTTTCCGCGAAAGAGCGTAGTGATAATATATGTTGCTTGTATTTTTACTATAAACATTTATTTCTATACTTTCATAGCGTTCCAATTTTAGTCTGGGTGTTCCCTGTTTTCCGATAGCTAGGACCCTCACGGGTGCTATTCCGGTCAGAGGCCTTGCTGCAGGATGCAGTTTATTTTCTTACACAGGACGCAATTAGTTAACCCTTTGAGGCCTGACAACCGCTTTACCGGTGGTAGAGAAAAATGACTTAATGACCAGCCACCGGTTGAACAGTGGCAGAGAAATATGACTTAATGCCCACCTACAGGTTGAGCATAGAGTGTCTTAACTGGAAAGGTCTAAAAGGATGGAACTCAAAGATTGAGCTTAAAAAAAACATTTGCCATGGAAGTAGCGAGAGGTTATACTTGTTGCTTCTACTTTAGTTATCATCCAAGTTGAGATTCCCAACCTCCCCAGTTTGTTTTTGGTACCTTTTTCTTCTCGACTGCGTCATTTCTTTCCTATGGCCGTATTTATTTCATCCTTCGCTCTCCTTTAGCGAGGGAGCCTCTTGTTTTTGTCTAAAGGCAGAATACAGCGGTGGTAGAGAAAAATGGCTTAATGCCCAGCCATCGGGTGAACGGTGGGTAAACACTTGCGTCGTGTTTTGCTATTAGTTTATCTTATTTGGGTAGAATGGGACACAAAGGACGAATTTTGATGATAAAATGAAGGCATGCAATCATACTCTCTTCCTGCTAAGTATAATGCGTGAAACATTACATACCAATTATTTGCTAATTTTGACACAAGAGCTTAGGCAGAAGGGTTAAAATTGTTTAGAAACGCAAGGCTCAAAGGGTTTTTAAAAAAAACGAGTTAATCCTAGACTTGAACGTGTTGAGATTGTAGTGATCGAAAAAGCATCTTCTGGAGAGTCGCTTTCACAAAGTAGCAAGTTGTGGAAAAAAGCTGATCAAGCAGAATTTTCTCCTTATTAAAGTAATGTAAATGGAACGAGGGTGGTTCGCCTCAGTAGAAGAGCATAGTTGGTCTTTGCTATAAGTGTTAGAATTGATAGCATGAAGGAATGTAGCAGGTCTGGAGATTTTCACGGAAATAGCAATAAAACGTCAAGAGACTTGCAATGTTTCGTCTCTATGGAATGGGGTCGCAAAGAATTCATTTTAAAACATAATAAGTATAGCTGACCATTCGTATTCGTGGAAACCCGTCTATAAGGCGGCTAGCCAATCCCTAATTCAGACGCTCGCTCAGACACATTTGTGTCTATTCACACAGAGCCCAACAGTGGTTAATACTGCAACTATGGTGAGCAGACCTTAGTTACAGATTCTGGGAAAGAGCGTGTTATTTGAACAAGGCCAGCTCGCTCGAGGCCTCGGCCAAAATGACTTGTGACTTCGTGCTAGCAAAGCTATCGACGGGCACCAAGGGTTCCGTCTACCAAATTTTACAAGGCTTGGGTCAACCCAAACGCTTGGCCCCATATATATATATATATATATATATATATATATATATATATTATGAAATGGACAAAGTCCGACAATTATTTTTAAGACATTTTTTATGTTTATATATTCTTTTTATAGATACAAATATTTAAGTAAATGCTCTGTTTATAATAAACAGTATTAAAAATAATTGTCGGACTTTGTCCATTTCATAATGTGTGACGTCTTTACCTATCTATCTCAGCCTCCAGAAAGTCGCATTATAAGCGAGTATATACGGTATTTATCTATCTAAGCTAAGCTTAATAAATATTTAAAAAAAAAACAAAAAAACAAAGCTTATATTTCCGACTTCTTTGTATTTCTGTGAAACAATAAATTGCCGGTGGGTTTAAAACGAAATTTTCAGTGCGGATAATTTGAAAGGCAAATTATTTCTCCTTTTTGGTCGCGGGAACACGCAAAAAAAAAAGGATTCATATTAGAACGTTTGGTATGTTTCTCTGATTGTTGCCTGGTGACGTGGATAGAAGTGAAAAATGTTCGAACGATTTGTTGCAAAAAAGAAATAATGGATTGCATTACGCTATTAGAGAGATGTGGAAGAAAGAAAGAAGAATAGTTGAGTCTTCAGGAAAAAGAGGCGAAAAATGAAACGGAAGGAAAGGAGAATGAAGTGGGGAAAAAGAGGTCAAAAGAATAACAAGAGATGTCAAGAAAATTAAAAGTATAGAAAAAAATTAAGCAACAGAAAGAAAAGGAGGAAGTGAAAGAGAAAAATACGTGAACTAAGAAGGACTAAAGTCACGTATGCGTGAACGGGAAAGAAAGAAAGAAAGATAGAAAGAAAGAAAGAAAGAAAGAAAGAAAGAATATGCGAAAGTGAAAAAAAGAATATGCGAAAAATTTCATAGTAGGAAGAAAGATATTGCAAATCTGAACCTACAAAAGGTAAATCAACATTAGAAATATCCAAAACGATTGGAAGATATCACCAAACCGTGAAAACTTTCGTTGCAGCTCCTACCAAGTCAATCAAGGCTTGTTTCCCAACGTTCTCTGTCGCAAATTAAACGTGAAGCTCTCAATAATTCCTGCCTGACCAGCAGAGAATTTTTCAGGCGAACTGGAGAAACAACTCCAGAACTACTCGATGCCGTCTTCTGAAAAAGGTCGGGAAATCACTGAGACCGGTGACAACGGCTCCATTGACAAAAAGACACGTATAAAAGCTTCTGAAATGGGAAGAAAATAAAAAGAAGGTTGACTTCGCGAAGGTTTTTTGCTCACGGATGAATCTAACATTGATTTAAGTAAAATAGTTAAATGATCGTAGTTTCTGTTGATTTTTTGCGTAACTTTGCACTTTTTACGCGCGTATAGAAAGAAAATATAAGTGAAGGGGAAATAAATAAATAGAGAAAAAATACGAGAATAAGAAAGATAAAGATATTCCCATCATATGATAAAAATATCGTCAAATTTCAACGTGGAGGTTTTGGACAAAATGGAAAATTGACACCTCCTTAATAATCCGTTACACAGTATATATATATATATATATATATATATATATATATATATATATATATATATATATATATATATATATATATAGGGTGCGATGGATAACTTGCCGTCTAAATTGCGCAAAATGAAAATAACACTGTCATTTCATTTTAACAGATATATTTACCAAAATGACACAAAAATATCTTGAAATAATAAAGAGTCAATTTATTGAATGAAATAGCCATTGGCTTCAACCACGGCCTCCAGACAACTTCGAAATGTCCTGCATCACTTCTTGACGGTCTCCTGGTTTAAGTTGGTGAATGTTGTCATAATCCTTACATTCAGTTCATCTTTGGTCTTACAAGGAGTTTTGTCGGTCTCTGGCTCAACTGTACCCCTTACATAATGATCAAAGGGTTTGCAGTCTGGGGAGTTAGGTGGCCAGATGTAAAGGGTGATGTGGTTGAAGAAATTGGTTAACAACCATGACTGGGTTCTCCTGCTTGTGTGACATGGTGCAGAGTCATGTTTCCAAACATAGGGTCTTCCAGCAGCCAACCTCTTGACCCAGAACAGCACTACCTTCTCAAGGCACTTGATGTAAGACTCTGTGTAGAGTCTGAGGCCAGATAGATAGATAGATAGATAGATCCTATTTTTTTTTCTGTATGTGTGGCGGTAACGGTTATATTTCGAAATATTCTTGGGTCTACTGAGTGGAAATAATTGTGGATCTGAATGCAGTTTTGTGGGAATTTCTTGTTAACATTTCTACTCATTATTTTTTATTTATTATTTTATTACTTTTGTTGGCTGCTATTATTACGCTTACTTGTGTTTGTGTGTGTGTTAACAGTTTGTTAATTTGTTTATCATTTACTTCAGTGATTGATTTGGATTAAACAGTTTTACTTATTTTTTTATATTTATTTTATTATATATTTATTGTTCATTTATTCTTATCCGTTTTTAGTTTTCAATGTTTATGCAACATAGTAATTATTTGCTTTCGTGTCTGCATTAGTAATTGGAGT
The DNA here is from genome assembly GCA_964036315.1 of Acanthosepion esculentum. Classification (NCBI taxonomy): domain Eukaryota; kingdom Metazoa; phylum Mollusca; class Cephalopoda; order Sepiida; family Sepiidae; genus Acanthosepion; species Acanthosepion esculentum. The sequence continues at coordinate 16,814,042 of OZ038490.1, read as the reverse complement.
TTGTCTGGGAAGGTAATTATAGCAATTGTCTCCTCCAGACAGAGTTTACAGTTTTTGGGTTTATTGTTTTAAGATGATACTGTTTTCCTTATTTGTCATGTTATTTTGGGGGGTGATTTGGTTACTGTTTTTAATTGTCCAAATATGTTCAGAAAGCATTGTGCTGTTCGCTAATTTATTTGTAAATAATGTTTATATATATATATATATATATATATATATATATATATATATATATATATATATATATATATATATATATTCCGTGTTAAATGACCTACGACATACGTTCCTTCATTCATTTAATCCAGGTTTAGTTTTGTTTGTTTCGCTTTATGTCATATCAACCTCAATGAGATTTTTATTGCTGGTAATATTTTTTTTTTTTTATGTATTCCTGGTAATATTTATTTTTCCAAAAATATATTGCTGGTAATATTTAATATATATATATATATTGCTGACAATATTTTTCTTTTTCAAAAATTTACTGCTGATAATAATTTTTACAAAAAAAAAATATTGTTTATACTTTCACAGTATGCTGCAACCCGCCACCCCCCGGGTCAAGGTGAACCTGGCAACACCAGGAATTAACAGGGGGTTCCACGCTCCTCCTGATTAAAGGCCTTGCTGTCGGGTGTAGTTTATTATCTTACCCAGGTTGCTGATGTAGTTTATTGCCTTATGTAGGAACCGAATATAGTTTATCGTCTTACCCAGGGCACCATTTAAATCAGTTAGCGTATTTTGCGCTGCTGTAGCCACCACTCCCCTCAATATCACAATTGTGGTTCATGGTGACATTCAACGCAGAATAGTGCAATGACTTAAGTCTGTTGAGATCTAGCTATCTATCTATGTATCTATCTTTCGACACCTAGATTAAAATCATAATTATAGCGTTTACATGTAAAAGTAAGCATAAAGTTAATATCAGAATTTTTCCAATGAAACATTATAAAACTTAAACGACTTCTTCACAAATTTGATCGCGCGTGCAGACAATTTTGTACAAAGCTAGCAAAAATAAACGAATCCTTTACACAAAACTCAAATATCGGTTGTAAGAAATTAGCCAAGGAAATATGGACATCCCGCCAAAAGACGTTAAGTACAATCTCTTCACCACGAATCTTGCTACGGGCAACACGTGTCCAACTTCTTTATGATATGGCTTGCAATACTACGGAGTAATTTCTTGCTTTTATCACATATTTATAAAACAATTGTAACCTAAAAACGAGACCTAAAAATATAAATAAATTGTCTGAAATTAATATACAATTTACTATGCTTTCCCTTCTATTTGTGTACATTTTATTTATTGTCAAGTATGTTTTTATCTCCGTGAAAACGAGGCTAATTTCTTCTGCTATGATGTGAGTGAATTCATCACAAATTCGTCCGAACACTTTTCATGGAAATAGCGATAGAGCAGGGAGAGACTTGCGACGTTTAGTCTGTGGGAAATAGATTTCTGGGAAAATAATTAATCGCCCACAAGGACGCGTCGACGCTCTTGGTTTCCATCAAGACTAGAAAGTGAGGGATGAGCAGCTCCTGCTAATGTATGTCATTAATACTCAATTTTCAACTTGACCTTGTAAAGATAGAAAATAAAAGGAGAAGTCAAGAAGTTACCGGAGCCATAAAAGGAACCGAAGATTTTTTTCCCTATATTTTTATCGAAGAATTATATGCACCAGTTCCACTTGAGGTTGAGTTTAAGTCCAGATAGACGCTCAGGCATGAGACTTTCCTGGTGGAAATCTCGTTCATCACGATAGGTAAAAATTCAGTGCTCGCAAAGTGGTGATGTAACGTCACTAATTTGGTTCTGGAAGCATTGAAGCAACTCAGTTTCCCCCACTGAGCTGTTAAAGTAATTTCAGGGTAGATATCAGCTGTCAGGCACTGGTTATCTAGGAAGGGCGCCCATAAATTGTGTTATTGCCTGCATATATACAGGGTGTCCATAAAATTCGTGTGCACTTTAAAAAATTTATGACTTTATTTGTATTTGCGATAGAAATAATCTGTAATAAAAGGTTACTGTTTAATGTACCTAGTTTTAAGTATAGCTAAAATAACTAATGTGATTTCAGGCATGACTGTAAATCAGTTGGCAAATGTTTTCTGTGAACTGCAAAATCGTATCAACCTTGTGTATTGCTAATGATGGAGGACATGTGGAAACTTTAAAACCTTAAACCTTACTTCATTCCAATCCTTTTTACAAATTATTTCTATAGCAAATACAAATAAAGTTATAAAGTTTTTAATGTGCATACGAACTTTATGGACACCATGTATTTAGTAATGATCCTGGAATGTCGTTAGGCAGATCGTCAATATAAAACAGTAAGATGATAGGATTGAAGGGAAGTCTGTAGGACTTGCTATTTAAAAGGACCTAACTGAAATTTATTTGACTGATTTCGTCTGGTGTGTGATTGGAGGAATGTTTTCCGTACAACTGTAACTAGCATTATATTATACAAAGACGAAAGTCGAATATATGCAAAACAAATTGTTTACATAAGGAGAAAGATTATAAATATTAATCCACTATAAATAGAAATACTGATAAAACTATAGGAAGGCCACATTGCAGAAAGGAAATATATATATATATATATATATATATATATATATATATATATATATATAAATTATGAAATAGACTAAGTCAGACAATGATTTAAATTTTTTTTTCTGTTTATACGTTATTTTTATAGCTACATATATTTAAGTAAATGCTCTGTTTTATAATAAACAGTTTTAAACAACATTTACCGGCCTGAATATCCGAGACATTTTCATAGAAAACATTCATTCTCCGACAGGAATCGAACCTGTATCCTATACAAAGCCGTCATATAGCCTGACGTGCCTTAACCGTTTCGGCCACAGAGGAGCTTTCGGTTAGTAAGATCGATGTTACTGCTTTTAAACTACAATCTTCCATGATTCTCTCACGTTCGTTCGTATCTGCTCATGGTGTATCCAAATGTAAACAAATGACATCACATATTATGGAATGGACAAAGTCCGAAAATTAATTTAAAACGATTTTATGTTTATACGTTCTTTTTATAGATCCAAATATTTTTCATAGAAAACATTTGTTTACATTTGGATACGCCATGAGCAGATATGAATGCACGTGCGAGAATCTATGAAAATGTCTCGGACATTCAGGCCGGTAAATGTTGTTTAATTCTGTTTATTATAAAACAGAGCATTTACTTAAATATTTGTATCTATAAAAAGAAGGTATAAACATATGAATGTCTTTGTATATATATATATATATATATATATATATATATATATATATATATATATATATATAATGAAATGGACTAAGTCAGACAATTATTTTAATTTTTTTCTGTTTATACGTTATTTTTATAGATACAAATATTTAAATAAATCCTCTGCTTATAATAAACAGTATTAACAACATTTATAGATCTTTTCATAACATTATTAAACAAACAGAATTGGTCTGCCAATTCCATTAAAATATGAACGATTTCTTGCTAAATGATGATCGGCGGTAGATGAAAATAGGAAAGACATGACCGTCACAAATAATTATTGCATTAACACAAAACAAAATACGAGGGGAAATACATATTTTCATGTGAAAGTCTACTTCTTCAGTTAACCGAAATTTAATACGAAAATACAAAATCTATTCAGTTAACCGAAACGTATCCGAGATACAACCCAACGTAATCGTACATACGTCTGTGTGTGATTGCGTGTCTGACAGAGATATGCAAGTCATAATTGTAATACAATTACAATTACATGGCATATCATGTATTACCTCCGGGTATCTGTTGTATAATTAATGAAAGTGAAGATGAGACAACTGGAAATGGATTAATTTATGCATAATTTATTTTGGGGTGCAGGGTGAAGAATGAATTTAATAAAAGAGACTCTATTATTATCTTTCAAAATCGTTCATCCTGTTTTTGCTTTCTGTTTCGTTTTGTTGTTGTTGTTGTTGTTGTTTTGTACTGGCAAGGGGATACTTTTGAAGAGAAGGAAGGATGGGACGGTTGCAAATAGTGAATGAGGTTTGGCTTGAAGCTGTATGGGTAATAGTTGGGTTAGCATGCGTGCAAAATTATCTCTGTGGAGATGGCGAATTTCTGGGTTGATTTAGTTGTCGATGTGTGTGGAAGGAGTGGGATTCCTAAATATGGTAGTGGTCGAGTGTATATAAGTTATTATTTTATCTATAAATATCTCGGAGTCATATAAAAAGTAAAATAGCCAACAATTTTGTATTGCATAGGCATCTCCAACGATTCGCTAAAAAATGAGCATACCACGATGAGAAAATGCCCCAAACATAATAAGAACAAAGTTTTATCGTCAAAATCTTTGTTATTAAGAGCAGTGACCAACGGATATTTTTATTATTAAAGTATAGTCTTTTATCATTTTTAGAAAGTTCTAAACTTTGGTTAAAATCTTCTTACGTCATCGGGTGGACCAAAGTTTAGTAAAAAACACATTGATTTGGAAATTCTTACAAAAATCAAATAATTGTCGGATTTTAATTAAAATTTCAGACCTTATTCATAAATGAACGAAATTATTTTACAAATGTTTTTTTTTATTAGAAAGATTGGTAAATATACATATATATATATATATATATATATATATATATATATATATATATATATATATATATATATATATATATTACATCTGTTAACGCCCACTTATTTAATTTTACGAAATTTCGAGAAAATAATTTTTGTTTTGCTTAATGTTTATATCAGCTAAAAGCAGAACACATTGGAGAATTTAAATCATCAATTATTTTAATTTATTTCTTTTATTTTATTTTATTTTTATTTTATTATTCATTCATTCATTTATTTATTTATTTATTTATTTATTTATTTATTTTTAAAACTGAATACCCAGTTACCGAAAATATGCCCTGAATTGTAAAGTAAAAAGAAGCAATAAAACGTAGACATTATTTAACTGGAAAAGTTTTTACTTGGTTTTATAAATAACATATATTATGGATATTATTGTGTCAAGAAAAAAAAACAACAGTGACCAGCGCAACTGTTGGTCTATATTTTATAAAATCTTTTGCTTAAAACAATTTTCTTTAGAAAATAGTTCATTAACTTTTATCACTCTTTTCAGTATCGAGGGAGGTTTTCTCCTCATCTTTGGTTTGAAGTTGTGTGGAACGCCAACATCTTGACGATTTCAATATTTTGTCTTCAAGTTACATGCAATATCCATTTTGCCTGTTGTTCATTATTTACATCATTCGGACTATTGTCCTCACCTTTGTCGTCATATTTATTACAACGTTTCGGTCGTTGTACGCTCCGGCCTTCTTCAGGTGGTTGAAAAGACGAACTGAACCCTTTATTTCGCTCGAGGACACATGGCACAGTGGATGAAGGCGTTAGTTAGATCCAATGACAGGACGCAAAGATTGTGAGTTCAATACCCGGTTAAGGCAGTGGAGAACTTTCAGAGGGGAATTAACAGGAGATAACTAATAACTGACATCCATTAAACATGGCACGTGGAACTAGAACAGTCTACCCCAGTGAGCGTACAACGGCCGAAACCTTGTAATAAATATGGCGCCAAAGATGAGGACAATAGTTTGAATTATGAAATAGTGTACATAATACCTCGTCTCAGAAATATAGACATATACTGAAAGGCCGAAACGTTGTAATAAATATGGCGCCAAAGATGAGGACAATAGTCCGATTAATGTAAATAGTGTACATAATACCTCATCTCAGAAATATAGACAGATACTGCCTGTTAAAATGACTCAAGTGATATGGTTTCTCTTATTTAGTCTCGCCAGCTCTTTGTGATTCCGTCGCGCCAGTTCGAAAATCGATACGCTCGAAGCCATTTTAATCATTAATCCGTGAAAGCGGTTGTATATAGCTGACAGTTTAGATATTTCTGAATGGGTTTCGTAACGTGCATGGCATTTATATGAAAGTCACGATCTGGCGAGACGATTTAAGAATAGCACTCGAATTCTTATGTTAATGTTTTCGTTTTTAGAATCATGCGGTGTTGGGCAAAACTGACAATAATGCAGCGTATTCTATGTCCGACTTACTTATACAGTCCGCCCTGACCCGGGGAGTATAGGGTCCCAGCTATGAGCAAATAGTTAATCCCGAAACTGAAACTACATCCGCGTCCTGGGTATGACGATAAACTACATCCGCGTCCTAGGTATGACGATAAACTACGTCCAGCAGCAACGCCTCTGATCAGGAGGTTTTGAGGAGTGTGGAACCACCTCTTAATTGCTGGTGTTCCCAGGTCCGCCCTGACCCGGGGTGATAGCACCTGTTAGGGTCCCTGATATGGGCAAATAGTTAACCCTGAAACTGAGGTAAAAAGCATTATGAAAGTGTAAAAATAAGTTTTAATACTTTGTAAAAATTATTACCAGAAAAAAAGAAATTTCATGAAAAGAACTATTACCAGCAATACATTTTTGAAAAAAAAATATTACCAAAAATAATTTTTTTTAAATAATATTACCAGCTTTACATTTTTGCGGAAAAAATATTACAAGAAATAGATTTTTGACAAAAAAATATTACCAGGAAAAAAAAAGTTGTCGGCATTAAATGACCCATTGAGGTTGATATGCTGTAAAACAAGACAACCAACCAACCGTTCCTGCGATGAGTCGTAATGCAATTTTACGTGTAAGTCGGAGCGTACCCACGATTTTCCACGAATAAACACTTATGTCCCTCACCTATATTAAAAATAATCACTATAATAGTAATATAATATAATATAATATAATATAATATAATAGTCGAAACAGTTTCAATAGTGACTGCTTCGTAACCACAAATCGTCGTGGGTCGAGACTGTCGTATCGCGGGGATTATTGTACTTTCCTGTATTAAATTTGTCATAACTGGTCTATACGCGGAGGTAAGTGTTCAGTATTTACTAATTCCGTATACAGATTGTTTATGATAGTTGCTTGAAATTTAATTAAAAAGCATTTTTACTTACATTTATTTATATGTATATTTCTCTTAACTAAAAAGAATATTTTAGTGGGGACACGTATTTAAGTAGCCCTCCATGTTTGTTTTACAAACAATACAGAATACGTCTACCGGTCTAGCCCATCAATACAGGGTGTCCATAAATTTCGTGTACACTTTAAAAAATTTATAACTTTATTTGTATTTGCGATAGAAATAATCTGTAAAAAATGTTATAAAGTTTAATGTACCTAGTTTTAAGTATAGCTAAAATAACTAATGTGATTTCAGGCATTACTGTAAATCAGTTGGCAAATGTTTTCCGTGAACTGCAAAAACGTATTCCCCTTTGTATTGCTAATGATGGAGGACATGTGGAAACTTAGATAAAATTTCAATAAAACCTTAAAAAATATAGATTTACTTCTTTCTAATCCTTTTTACAAATTATTTCTATCGCAAATACAAATAAAGTTATAATATTTTTTAGTGCCACAATTATTTAAAGACATTTTTATGTTTAACATTCTTTTTATAGATACAAGTATTTAAGTAAATGGTCTGTTTATAATAAACAGTTTTAAATAACATTTACCGGCCTGAATGTCCGAGACATTTTCATAGAAAATATTCGTACTCCGTCTATGAAAATTTCTCGGACATTCAGGCCAGTAAATGTCATTTAATACTTTTAATAATTTTGTATTCAGTTGTGAAAATAGCTCCCGAGTAAAGTAAATTTCGGGATTAGAAGATTCATAAGAAGTTGATATGCCGTAAAACAAACACTAAACTAAACAAACCTTAACTACATTATTTACATTATTCGGACTATTGTCCTTATCTTTGTCTGTTCGTAGCATTTACTTTTAATAATGTGCTTAATACAAAGTACAGTACTATATCAATATTACTTTTTTTATAAGAGATTATAATAAAAAAAACTGAAATCACTACCCAAAAGCATTTATGTTTCAATACTTTGATTGTCCTTCTTCAGTCGATGGTAAGTAACTGGTCATTTGATGATTTATATATATATATATATATATATATATATATATATATATATATATATATGTGTGTGTGTGTGTGTGTGTGTGTGTGTGTATGTGTGTGTGTGGCCTGACGATTGCGTCTAGCTTGAAACAGACTCTCGCCTCTAAGTGTTGACTTCAATGTTCACTTTTATATTTACATACACTCTATCTCTGATATTGAGCACTTTATCCCATAAATATAGCACACATTAAGAATGTATTTCTTATATATATATATATATATATATATATATATATATATATATATATATATATATATATATATATATATACGTCTGAGCGCTTAACATGCGTGTGTTCTATGATTTCGCGGGAGAGGCGACTAACATGTTGAAATGAAACTAAAGTGTATACATTTCTGTCTGGGATTCTGAACATCCCTTTCAACATAATTTCAATGAAAATACAAATTAAATAGCATATATATCTTTTATTTTTATTTTTATATTTTTTCTCCTTGGTAATTCTACAATTTAAAACTTAATAGAGATTTGATTTAGATTTCTAAAGAGGTAATTTTAATTTTTTACTTTTAATTTTAATTTCAAATTTTATAAATCTTTTAATATCTATGATAACATTGCTTAGTTGTCAAATTTTTCGAATCACCCTATACTTGTATCTTGACTGGCTACTCTAGCTTATGTAACAACGTTTACTCCTAGCTAAGGATCGTTGATTAATTTAAAACTTTTAAAACCATTTATTCTATATTCTATATCATCACTTGACAAGACACAAGAAGTGTTGAAACAAAATGGCTACTTTTGTCGTGATTTTATAACATATTTATGCTGTAATATTCAAATAAATAATTACATATATATATATATATATATATATATATATATATATATATAAACTGGCGGACTGTTTTGTTTTACTGGGGTAAGATGGGAGCACACAGTAAAAATGGAGCCTAATGTGAATTTATGAAAGATTTTATGACAATTGGTGACGGAGAAAAGCAAACAGTGAAATGAGAAGAAACGCCATGATTTGGGAGAAAATTATTATCTTTTTAGAAAGCACTTTTGATAATTAATTTGGCAAAATAGAAAGCCACTAGTTATAGCACTCATTATTTTAATTAAACTTTAATAACATTCATTATTTCTCGCTAATTAAGAGCATTATCGCCATTACACTCGTAATTAATGACATCGTATCTTAAGAGCAATTACAAAATTGTTGATATAAAAAGGATAAATAACATTACGGGTCTTCGTGACCCGAAAATTAATGTCCTTACTGGGGGTTATCGAAAGTTTTACATGTACAGGAATAAACAGACCGTGATACACCTGGGGCTGTATATGTCACTCTTCTACACGGTATTTCTTTGTAACATGGACCATCAAATAAGTATTTCTTTATATATTGATGAAGGAGAAGACAACCACTGTCGAAAGTCAGTTTTCACGGAAACAACTGTCACGGATTTAAATAGTTTACCTATTCACCTAGTACAAGTCCCAAGAGCCACTGAAGATAGATGGTTACGGAATCAAGTTGTTGTATCAAAACAAAAGAAGGTAAGAAGTGAAGGTTATGAGAATACTAGACTAGGCTACCCGTGACCCGTTGGGCCACTGATGGTTTCAGTAATAAAACATTGAAGTTGATTTCAACGTCCCATTGAATTGAAAGTTTATTTTATCATGATTTAGCTAAATATTTCAATTCGTTCGCGTCATCATTGGTCTTGTTTACAAATTCATGTTTAACGTTTTACTGATTATTTACAGCATTTAATAGGAATAGAACTTCCCGGGATAAGCTTGAACTTTACATCAGATAAACTTAAAAATATTATTTATTATGCCAAAAATTATTTTTAAATCATATTCACTTGAAAATATTTTTTAAATATGCCAAAAATATATTTAAATATTTTCAATATTGTTTGTTAAAAGAAAACTGAAATATAAATGATTACTCTACAAACAGCTGGACGAAACGGCAAAGTGGGATCTCTTTGTGTCTGTCTTTAACTTAGAAAGAGTTTAATTAAAAATTGTCTGTTTGAAGAATGTTAAAATAATATACTTACTGTATAAACAACCCTAAATCATGATGCGCCGGACAGACGCATCACACACATACACACACACACACACACATATATATATATATATTACTTTTTTTAATAATATTTTACATCGCTACACAAAGATTTCCATGCTTCGAGATAAAGAAAATTACAAAAGTCTTGAAACTTCTTAACTATTTCTTAAATAACTGTTTGAAAAATATAACTCTGTGTCTACTTCAAAGTATCTAAACCTTAGATTGGCAACAGAACTCAAAGGGTTAAGCAAGAATCTCTCTGCGTGGAATTCCCTTCTTGTAAGCGAGATACAAAGAGAATTAGGTGCCATTCGACCATGAGAACATAGCATAGAGTGTCTTAACTGGAAAGGTCTAAAAGGATGGAACTCAAAGATTGAGCTTAAAAAAAACATTTGCCATGGAAGTAGCGAGAGGTTATACTTGTTGCTTCTACTTTAGTTATCATCCAAGTTGAGATTCCCAACCTCCCTAGTTTGTTTTTGGTACCTTTTTCTTCTCGACTGCGTCATTTCTTTCCTATGGCCGTATTTATTTCATTCTTCGCTCTCCTTTAGCGAGGGAGCCTCTTGTTTTTGTCTAAAGGCAGAATACAGCGGTGGTAGAGAAAAATGGCTTAATGCCCAGCCACCGGGTGAACGGTGGGTAAACACTTGCGTCGTGTTTTGCTATTAGTTTATCTTATTTGGGTAGAATGGGACACAAAGGACGAATTTTGATGATAAAATGAAGGCATGCAATCATACTCTCTTCCTGCTAAGTATAATGCGTGAAACATTACATACCAATAATTTGCTAGTTTTGAAACAGGAGCTTAGGCAAAAGGGTTAAAATTGTTTAGAAACGCAACGCTCAAAGGGTTAAAAAAAACGAGTTAATCCTAGACTTGAACGTGTTGAGATTGTAGTGGTCGAAAAAGCATCTTCTGGAGAGTCGCTTTCACAAAGTAGCAAGTTTTGGAAAAAAGCTGATCAAGCAGAATTTTCTCCTTATTAAAGTAATGTAAAGGGAACGAGGGTGGTTCGCCTCAGTAGAAGAGCATAGTTGGTCTTTGCTATAAGTGTTAGAATTGATAGCATTAAGGAATGTAGCAGGTCTGGAGATTTTTCACGGAAATAGCAATAAAACGTCAAGAGACTTGCAATGTTTCGTCTCTATGGAATGGGGTCGCAAAGAATTCAATGGGTAGAATAGGACACAAAGAACGAATGTTGGTACTAAAGTAAAAGTATGCAATCATACTCTCTCTCTTTCTCTCTCTCTCTCTCTCTCTCTCTCTCTCTCTCTCTCTCTGGAGCGCGTTCACTCACACACATGTTCATATCTATCTATCTATCTATCTATCTATCTATCTATCTCTCTATCTATCTGTTTATCCTTCTCTATCTATCTGTATGTCTATCTGTCTGTTTATCTCTCTATGTTTGTATCCCTATCTCTATCTATCTTTATGTATGTATGTATGTATGTATGTATCTAAGTCGGTATCCCTATCTCTCTATCTATCTATCTATCTATATGTCTAAGTCTGTATCTATCTATCTAAGTCTGTATCCTTATCTCTCTATATATCTATCTGTCTAAGTCAGTATCTCTCTATATCTGTGTATCTATATGTCTGTATGCCTATCTCTCTCTAACTGTCTAAGTCTCTCTCTTTCCCTCTCTCACACACACACTCACACACACACACACAGTATAATGCTTATATTTCTCGTATATCTATCGTGAAACATTACATAATAATTATTTGCGAATTTGGACTCAGGAACTCAGGCAGAAGAGTTAAAATTGTTCAGGAACTCAGGACTCAAAGGGTTACAGTGTGGAAATTAACAAGCCAGTGTCTGATACTGAATGGTATATTTATTATACACCAATTAATTTTGATGAAAGTCGTCAGTTTTTAGCGGGGTTCTGTCTTTTGTTTAACTGGAATATTTTGTTGTGATGGATGTATATATATATATATATATATATATATATATATATATATATATATATATATATATATATTGCGATCATCTGTTGTTGAGATATTGTTATAATCGCTTTCTATTTTTCCGCATAAGAGCGTAGTGATAATATATGTTGTATGTGCGATATGACACGTGGGTCGCCTGGAGACAAAAAAGTCTCACCCGCAGAGTTAAAGAGGCGTGTGTTGCAACTACAGCATCCTGTGGTGGAAGAGATGGCAGGAAGAGACGATTTGCGTTCATTTTCTTTTATAGTGCTTTCAACGAGCATTAAGAGAAGTCTCCTGGAAGACAAGGCGGGTGACATAATCTCACACGTCAATCCCATCTGTTGTCAGAGGTTTTCCCCGTGTACTTCGGAAATAATTTTATGTTATCTAATAACAAGAGAAGGTTGGATGTTTTTCCCTTTTTTAAGACAAGTATTCTTGGTATTCGATTAAAATTATATTTATATATTTTTATTATTATTATTATTATTATTATTGTTCACCTGATGCAATCTCAAGAGCCATTCAATGTAGAATGTTAGTGGATGATGTTGCTGTAGAAAGTAAGAGATATCAAATGTTTCAATAGATTAGATCGAAAGTTAAGCGATTCAAATAACTTTATGCAGATTCTTAAATCACTTGTAAATGTGGAGACTTTACAAACGAATCATCTCACAGTCGATACAATCAAATGCCACTTATATATCATCATCGTCTTCAGTGCTATGAACGGGTGTATTCGTAGGGTCTTTGAGAAGCTGACCAACTCACCAGCTCTCTACGTAAGCATCGGTAGTTCACTCTTTTACACCCTTGTGCAAATTAATTTAAACAACCACTTGAGTTTCCTTTCTTTCATCATATGGTCAGTTTTAGAACTACTGGAATTACAGGGTGTAATCGATTTCTATTTTTTCCTCAGATTAGGTCATATGCATTGGTGTGCAGTAATATGAATTTATTTTCTGGATGTATGATGAAATTTGTTTGGCCTTGAAAAATACTGCGTCATCCGTGATTGCATCAAATTTTCATCTGGCCCAGACACTATTGTCTAGTCTGTCGATTAGTTGTCATACGACCATTGTCTGCGATGGACATTACTCCAAAGAGCGTACAAATATTGTAATGCTGCACGAACAGAATGGCAAGCCTTACCAGTGAGAAAATCAAAGTACTATAGACTGGCGTGGAAACTCTCCCTATTTAAATCCAATCGAGAATCTGTGGTCAATCTGCAAGGAACAACTTCGTGGAATGGACATACGAAGTACTAACATATGCAGTGGGTCATGTCTTGTTGGAAAAATACGAAAAAGTAAATAATAACGGAATTATTCGTTTTGTTTCAATTAATTTGCACAAGGGTGTAGTTCAAATACAAAGACAGTAAAAGTTAAACAGAAGAAGGAATACCTTTTTCCTTCTTTTTTCTTACTAAGGTTCACTCTATACAAGTTTTATTACCGGGTGTGGTCGTAAGGTTTTTTCTGAAGTTGACCAATTGAACAGCTCTCTACATAAACAACGGTAGTGTCTGTAAATGATCTTCCAGTTCACTCTTTTACTTTTTGAATCCGTTCTTTTTCTTTTGCCTGAGTTTGTACCCTGTAGGCTTGTAGTAGAATGATTGCTGGCACTTGCGAGTTGACTATACCATTGCAACATTATTTGGAGGTTTTAAATATGCCTGTTTATTGCTTGGAGGCTTCTCGCACTGCATCATTTGTGATGTAGTACATGTAAGAAATACTTAGGATGGTTCTGTAGCATCTTTATTTCTAATGCTTGAATTATTCACTCGAATTCTGCTGTTAATGTTCAAGATTCCCAGGAGGACAGAAAGCCTAACAAAGACAACTCACACAACCTAATCTTTGATTTCAAGCAGAGAATGTCGTCTTTCCAGATCTTAATTTGAAAATAGCTGCTACTGTTTGTGCTTTTCTTGGAGGTTTTTTCTATTCCTCGTTGATATACAAAATAGTTACGAAAGTCCTCATATATATATAAATATATATATATATATATATATATATATATATATATATATATATATATATATATATATATATATATATATATATAAGGAAGAGCTTATAGTTATTCCAACGAGGGAAAAGTGTATATTTTAAAAAGAAGATATACCTCAAACGTTTTTGGTTTAAATGTGGATTTTATTTTTATTTTAAAATATATATTATAATCTATTTTCCATAATTCTGCTACACGTGTTTCTGGTTTCGCAACCTTCTTTTTCGCGACCTTCTTCAAGCAAAAAGTATTTATTTCCACATCTCATAAAAATGAATTTTTGTGTGGTAGTGATTCAAAAGTCAAATTTATAAAAATTTATCTATCTATCTATCTATCTATCTATCTATATATATATATATATATATATATATATATATATATATATATATATATATATATATATATATACCTGAGAGGCCCTTATTTTTTAACTTTCTAAAGGGTTAGCTCCCAAACCCCTATCTTGTTCCAATTAACAGAAAACCAATCTATTCAAGATTTTAGCTCCAGCAGACAACTGGGCAACTGCAAGGAGACCCTCATCGACCATGAAAATTTGAAATTTTCGCCCGGAAAGTCATTCCTTCAGATGAAATTTTTTTTATCTCTTATATAATTTTCTCTTAAATTAAAAAAATTCCTCCGACTTATTCTTGTCATTAGAAAGATAAATCACAATAAATATAATGGTACTTGTGAAGTTAGAGGCAGAGCGAAACAAAAGGAAAACACCGATTTTTCGACGTCATCCGTGTTTGTAAATAAAAGTTATTTTATTTGTAATAACTTTTCACCATTCGTTCATTTTGTTGTGGCATCGTGATTTCAACTGTTCTTTTCGTTTACGACAGCCATCCTTTCAGTCATGGTAAAAATAGACGAAAAGACGTGAAGCACTTCAAAACAAATGTGAACCACGGAGCTGTACGTCTTACAACGATGACACCAGTTAGCACACTGATTTTGCCTCGAGTGGCATCTAGCGGTGGAAGCCTGAATTACTACGGGCTTGTCACACAGAAAACGATTCCGGTTACTTTTGGGACCCCCCCCCTCGTAAAACCACGATTATTACGTCTCGATTTTTATAGCGTCAATTGCTTTATATGCTTATTTTGTGACAAACATATCATGCCTTTGATGACTAATTCCTTGTTTTTCTTTAAGGATTGTTTGCGCAGGTACGAAGTGGCTTCTGTGACGTGTTCTTCCTACAACTGTAAAATGACATCAACTTCTTCAGATAGTTCATCACTCAAGTTAAGAAAAGACTTCCATGTCATTCCTGTTAACTACATCTCTAATCAAACCGTGCGATAAAATTTTACAGAAAAATCTGGCCTGAAATACAGAAAGGAAAAAAGATAAAAAAGCGAACTTTTTGTTACAAAGATGGACGGTGATTTTTGACAAATGCTTTGAGACAGATGAAAATTGAAGAGGATATTAAGCCCTTTAATCCTTCCGCGCCAAAAAGGACGACCAGGTTCCATGGTTAGTGTAGGTCAAAGACTAAAACAAAAGGAAGAAAGAGCACTAAAGCACACTGTAATGGAAACAGCTAGGGGACAAAATGACTCATAAAAATGAAATAAAATACTTATACTTTTGCTACATCAGAAACATGATTCAACATCAAGGTGACAAAGCAGTGGCGGTGGCGGCGACGACAAGGAAGATTCCTCTGTCTTCGTTCGGCAAATATCAGCAGTAGCAACAGCCACAGAAGCTGCAGCATTTCCCGTTTGCAGTTTTTACTCCCCGTCTCACTGAACCTATCGATAGGTGCAAAATCACTGACAGAAATTGAGTTTAGATATTAATGACTGCTGAACAAGCTTTCTGGAGTGATACTGAAAACCGGGTAATAAATTGAACTTCTTTTCAACGCCTTACAAAATTTTTTAGAGAGGCCAGACACACAGAAACACAGCCCAAATTTAACCTAAACGACTGTCAAGAATTACTGTTACACTGTGATGGGAAGCAAATAAAGCACCATATCATTATTTCCTATTCCTTGGTCCAGTAATACAGGTTCACTCAAAGTCTCCGATTCACAATGTCGATTCGTTTCCACTTTCCAGCCACGCTGCAATTTTATTTATTTATTTATTTTATTTATTTTTTTTTATCCTGGAGAGCAATTAACAAATCGTAGATCCCGGAAGATTCAGCTGGTCAACCTGCAAATTCGTTTGGGCGAGAATTGGGTCAAGCAAAAGAAAAATCAAATATGAACAAGTTGATTCAAGTCCAAAGAAAAAATTATGTATATGTATATTAGGAAGAAATTGGTACAAAAAGAATAATGCTTCTTTTACAAGAAAGTAGTGTATAAGTAATAAAATCCAGAAAAAAATCAAATATTGCAAATAATTTTGAAAGGAGAGAAGTAGTTTTGGGGTTCACCGATTTTTTTCTTAGTTGCAGTAATTATTTCATTATCGGGATATAAGGGGGTTCACTGGCAGTTTTGCGCCAATATTGCAGATAACTTGAGTTCACCACCTCTCTTATTACAACAGCAAGGGGGCGCTTTCACTCTCACTGCCTATCTCTCTTGCTCCGGTCGTCTGCTTGTCAACAGACTTCACCCAGCTCCATTTCCAACTTCAACTGCAAAAACACGCGCATAAACAAACGCGGTGGTAGCGACAAAAACCCGGGTTGTTGGTAAATTTAGAATACAACCTGATTACTGACCTCTCCCACTTCATGATTAAATGAACAGTCTCTTTTTCTCAATAGTTCATATGAATACTATTTTTTAGATATTCTATATTAATAACTCTGACGAAGCACAGATTCTCTGGGCACAAACTTCACGACAGATTATTTTTCTCATCTATAAACAAAATTCTATATTACTATAATTATTTATATTTCAAAGGTGACCATTGCTCTCTGCCACATCCATGCGTCAACTGATAAATTATCAGGATATTGATCCAGAAATCAGTAAGACTGGTGCGGAAAAGCTTCCCAACCATCTCTGGTGCTTAGCCCCTGAAATAGATAGATAGATAGATAGATAGATAGATAGATAGATAGATAGATAGATAGGCAGGCTT
Organism: Acanthosepion esculentum; assembly: GCA_964036315.1. NCBI lineage: Eukaryota > Metazoa > Mollusca > Cephalopoda > Sepiida > Sepiidae > Acanthosepion > Acanthosepion esculentum. Next base: position 16,796,773 of record OZ038490.1, on the reverse strand, counting down.
CGAATAGATAGAGATACAGAGAGATATGATAAGCCTTATATATATATATATATATATATATATAGAGAGAGAGAGAGAGAGAGAGAGGATATTGGTTTAAACAATATTATTTCTCTACTCCTATTCTTATTTTTTTTGTTGTTGTTTAATAGATTTTAGCTCATTTTTTACCACTTTTTCTTGCTTTTTGGTGCAGGTTCTTTCCTTACCGAAAGATTACTTCATTTTTCAAGTTAGTAGATAATCTACAGGCAATGGATTTATATAAGTGTTTAGTGGCGATAGTAGGCTGATCGAACTTAGTGCTTATGTAGAGTGGCAATGTTCCGTGTTTTCTGTACGGTTTTAATCCTCCTGCTTAAACTCACATCCAGATAGTTCAATTCTATAAGATTGGATACTACCTCTAATTTTGAACCGATATTGTTGAAAAACAATTCTAAAACTTTACGGTTCTTATCGTTTATCCTACAACATTGAATTGTTTTATTGTCATGAGTTCGTCATCTCTGTAGAGGCCTACAGTTTCCTTGTTGCATTCATAAGATAGCTTCCACAATAAAAAATATATTCCCACAAATTCAGACACATCTACACCGTCATAGTTTTCAATTCCAATGTAGAATTCCTTAACTTTTTTGTCCATATCTCCATTTTATAGAACATTAGATATTTCTGATCGAGGGTTATTATATTTTTTTCTCTTCTTCACAAACATTTACAAAATATTGACCTAAAGCCGTGGCCTTATCTAACAGATTTTCAAAGAGAGAGATTATATATATATATATATAAATAACCATGTTTCAAAAACTGAAGCTAAAAACTTCAAATGTAATTATATAATTAAATTAAAAGCATTTTAGTTTAATTTTAATTCAATTTTAATATAAATTTAATTATATTTTTAATTTAATTTACTTATATAATTAAATATGAAGTTTTTAGCTTCAGTTTTTGAAACATGGGTATTACTGTGTAGCGAAAAAAAACATTTTAAATCAGTTAATTTATAATATTTATACTCTGTAAATTTACATTGAACACTGTTTTGTAAAAATAAAAATAAAATGTATCAATAAGAACACCGAATTATATTCCTACTGCTCTTTCTATATATAACAAAAAATAACGATATATAAACAACGTATAAACAGAAAATATATAAAATAATTGTCGGACTAAGTCCATTTTACGCTTTGAAAGCTCTTTGAATTTAGTAGTAAGTACTGTCAAGGATCCGTTCAGTATAATGTTCTGGGAATGCTTTGCTTTTCATGGAACTGGTTTCTTAAAACCTATTGAAAAGAGCCTCAGGAGCGAGCAGTAGAAGAGAATTTTAGAGTCTTGTCTGCTCCCTTCTGCTGAAAGGGTGCAAATCGACCCCACCAAGCTCATTTTTATGCAGGATAATGCTCCCTGTCACAAATAAAAATTGATGAAGGAATACTTTGTTGAGAAGCAGGTGAGTGTTATGACATGGCCGCCCCAATCTCCTGACCCTAACCCCATAGAAAACTTATGGAGCATTATAAAGTACAAGCTCTCGAGAAAGCAGTTGAGCAACAAAGAGGATTTGATTGTGAATTTCATATCCGAATGGAATTCAATGCTTGGAGATGAGATTTGCCAGAACCTAATCAAGTCAATGCCAAAAAGGGTTGAAATGGTTATTCAAAATAAAGAAGGACCCATTGATTATTAAATATTTCGAACTATATTACCTATTATAAGTAAATTATACCTCTATTATTCTTTATTTAAAGCTGTTCAGTTATGTTTCAATTGATTACTAGTTGCAGGGAATAAGTGAGTCACTTTTTTTGCACAGAGTTTTCCCTAAATCTCATTTATATCTAAAATTATGATTATCAATAGAATACCTTAAGGTGAGTAAACATTTTACTAGGTGGTCTGGGAGAGGTCTTTATATTAGTAAGATAAAAAATTATTTTGTCCCCAAAAACAATAAGCGAAAAATTTAAAAGTAAAAAAAATCAGGTGAGTCACTTTTATCGAACATCACTGTATATATATATATATATATATATATATATATATATATATATATATATATATATATATATATATATAGACACACATTCACACACTCACACACTCACACACACACACACATATATATATGTACATAACAACATATTTATATATATATAAACAGAAAATATATTTAAATAATTGTCGAACTTAGTCTATTTCACTATATATATATATATATATATATATATATATATATATATATATATATATATATATATATATATATATATATTTGTGTGGGTATCTATATATATAGACACACGCACACACATATATATATATATATATACATATCAACATATATATATATGTATATGTTCTTCGTAAATTAGACTATATATATATATATATATATATATATACACATTTATATATATATATATATATATATATATATATATATATATATATATATATATATATATATATAAGTATAATATAATTTACGAAGAACATTTTAGGGAAAAACTATGAAAGAATGAAAAAGATTTGGCAGATGTATTATCTTAATATGAGTTATTTAATAACAAACGTGATGGCGACAAACAAAAAAAAACAAAAAGGAAAATGAAAGATATATACATAAAAATATATTTTGAACAAAAAATTAAATTTACATTTGAAATTCTGAACCTCCCCTTTCGTTCGGGCGTATATGCAGTCGCCTGTCGCATATGTGTAGTCGCATCAGCGTAAACATCACTTTAGTGCAGTTGAGACCTAAAGGACGAAAGGCATGACAAGAAACCATTTTTTATACTTGAACCTGGACTAAATAAAGCGTTCGGTTCGAAATTCCAACGTATATCACCCAAAGAAGGCCAAAGCATGCAACAACCGAAACGTCATGAAAATATCAATAAAAATATGGATAACAGTCTGAACGATGTAAATAGTGTAAATAGTTGCAATACTTCATCTCAGAAATAGAGACAGATGTGGAAGAAATACTAAGGAAAAATGAATATTAATTGGCAATGCTTTATTTAAGAAATTGTATAATTTTCTCTAGTATTAACAAACTTTTCAAGAATAGATTCTTCTTTTTTTTCTTTTACTTTTATCAAAGTTTTTTTTTATCTGGGGTAAGGAAGCTAGGTCTTTGTTTGTAACCAGCGGAGGCGTAACTCGACGGGTGTTCTGCACAGGGGAAAACGAACAATCAATAGCAGAATATGGAATATCAGAGTAGTTGGTATATGAAAAATAGTTGCCAAATGGATATGATCGAATTCTAATCAAGTAAGAACAAAAGACGATCGAGAGCCAAAAAAAAGAAAATCAAGCTAATCTAACATTTTTAGTTATTCAAATAAATTCAAGAACAAATAAATTACCACTTATTTAAGCAAAAGTTATAGTTCCGCGTCCAAAATATATTGTTAGTTCACCGAAATAAATGCCTAAAGTTTAATGGCTCCTGGCCAACTTTATTGAACATGTATTAAACTGATCGTGGCTATATTTTTATGATCTGTTAACAGGTGAGTGTGGTAACTGAGGGAAGAGACAGTCTGTGATCGTCTAGAAAACTATATTGAATGTAGTATTACTTTTATACAGTGTGGACAAAATAATGACTTTTCTAGCAGACAGGTAATTGTACCAGTCATTAAACTCGCCAACTGAATTCCCTATAGCCTTAATGTATATATATTTAAAGCAACACCAGTAAAAAGATCCACTCTAATTTCTCTAACGTTTCGAGTACATCCTCAGTAAGAATTCATTATATTCATATTCGTTTTTAAATTTTCTGGCATATTAATTGTGAGATCAATCCCCGGGCTTGGTCGTGCAGATTTAAACTCAATGACAACAGGACGAGTAATAACTGAACAGTATTAAACAAAAAAGACGAGATATCCGTAGTTATAGCCTGAGGAACGAGAACAATCTAACCCCGTAGAATACATGGTTTCAGTTTGAAATTCCAGGCAGGTTACACTGAAAAATGGTGGAGGGCACAACATCTGAAACATTGTGATAATATCAACAAAGATGAAAACATTTGTCAGAACGTATATCATGCTATGTAAATTATGCATTTCCGAGTACAGTAGTCAAACGTTGCTGCAGACGCCTGCCCAGGGATATTTGAGTTTGTTCAACACCAACAGAGGCCATGTGTGGTTCATGAAGAGCGGATCTTCGTTGTAATTTCTGGGTAAAGACGCATCCTTACAATTAGGTCGTCGTCTAAAGTGCCGTAACAGAGGTCCACGACGCCGTCCTGTGTCCCAGTCTTCTGCTGGTCCGAATCAGAGAGGTCCACGACGCCGTCCTGTGTCCCAGTCTTCTGCTGGTCCAAATCAGAGAGGTCCACGACGCCGTACTGAGACCCAGTCGTGTGCTGGCCCGAATCAGAGAGGTCCACGACGCCGTCCTGTGTCCCAGTCTTCTGCTGGTCGGAATCAGAGAGGTCCACGACGCCGTCCTGTGTCCCAGTCTTCTGCTGGTCCGAATCAGAGAGGTCCACGACGCCGTCCTGTGTCCCAGTCTTCTGTTGGTCCGAATCAGAGAGGTCAACGACGCCGTCCTCTGTCCCAGTCTTTTGCTGGTACGAATCAGAGAGGTCCACGACGCCGTCCTGTGTCCCAGTCTTCTGCTGGTCCGAATCAGAGAGGTCCACGACGCCGTCCTGTGTCCCAGTCTTCTGCTGGTCCGAATCAGAGAGGTCCACGACGCCGTCCTGTTTCCCAGTCTTCTGCTGGTCCGAATCAGAGGTCCACGACGCCGTCCTGTGTCCCAGTCGTGTGCTGGTCCGAATCAGAGAGGTCCACGACGCCGTCCTGTGTCCCAGTCTTCTGCTGGTCCGAATCAGAGAGGTCCACGACGCCGTCCTGTGTCCCAGTCTTCTGCTGGTCCGAATCAGAGAGGTCCACGACGCCGTCCTGTGTCCCAGTCTTCTGTTGGTCCGAATCAGAGAGGTCAACGACGCCGTCCTCTGTCCCAGTCTTTTGCTGGTACGAATCAGAGAGGTCCACGACGCCGTCCTGTGTCCCAGTCTTCTGCTGGTCCGAATCAGAGAGGTCCACGACGCCGTCCTGTGTCCCAGTCTTCTGCTGGTCCGAATCAGAGAGGTCCACGACGCCGTCCTGTTTCCCAGTCTTCTGCTGGTCCGAATCAGAGGTCCACGACGCCGTCCTGTGTCCCAGTCTTCTGCTGGTCCGAATCAGAGAGGTCCACGATGCCGTCCTGTGTCCCAGTCGTGTGCTGGTCCGAATCAGAGAGATCCACGACGCCGTCCTGTGTCCCAGTCTTCTGCTGGTCCGAATCAGAGAGGTCCACGACGCCGTCCTGTGTCCCAGTCTTCTGCTGGTCCGAATCAGAGAGGTCCACGACGCCGTCCTGTGTCCCAGTCTTCTGCTGGTCCGAATCAGAGAGGTCCACGACGCCGTCCTGTGTCCCAGTCTTCTGCTGGTCTGAATCAGAGAGGTTTACGACGCCGTCCTGTGTCCCAGTCTTCTGCTGGTCAGAATCAGAGAGGTCCACGATGCCGTCCTGTGTCCCAGTCGTGTGCTGGTCCGAATCAGAGAGGTCCACGACGCCGTCCTGTGTCCCAGTCTTCTGCTGGTCCGAATCAGAGAGGTCCACGACGCCGTGCTGTGTCCCAGTCGTGTGCTGGTCCAAATCAGAGAGGTCTACGATGCCGTCCTGTGTCCCAGTCGTGTGCTGGTCCAAATCAGAGAGGTCCACGACGCCGTGCTGACTTCCAGTCGTGTGCTTGTCCGAATCAGAGAGGTCCACGATGCTGTCCTGTGTCCCAGTCGTGTGCTGGTCCGAATCAGAGAGGTCCACGACGCCGTCCTGTGTCCCAGTCTTCTGCTGGTCCGAATCAGAGAGGTCCACGACGCCGTGCTGTGTCCCAGTCGTGTGCTGGTCCAAATCAGAGAGGTCTACGATGCCGTCCTGTGTCCCAGTCGTGTGCTGGTCCGAATCAGAGAGGTCCACGACGCCGTGCTGACTTCCAGTCGTGTGCTTGTCCGAATCAGAGAGGTCCACGATGCCGTCCTGTGTCCCAGTCGTGTGCTGGTCCGAATCAGAGAGGTCCACGACGCCGTCCTGTGTCCCAGTCTTCTGCTGGTCCGAATCAGAGAGGTCCACGACGCCGTGCTGTGTCCCAGTCGTGTGCTGGTCCAAATCAGAGAGGTCTACGATGCCGTCCTGTGTCCCAGTCGTGTGCTGGTCCGAATCAGAGAGGTCCACGACGCCGTGCTGACTTCCAGTCGTGTGCTTGTCCGAATCAGAGAGGTCCACGATGCTGTCCTGTGTCCCAGTCGTGTGCTGGTCCGAATCAGAGAGGTCCACGACGCCGTCCTGTGTCCCAGTCTTCTGCTGGTCCGAATCAGAGAGGTCCACGACGCCGTGCTGTGTCCCAGTCGTGTGCTGGTCCAAATCAGAGAGGTCTACGATGCCGTCCTGTGTCCCAGTCGTGTGCTGGTCCGAATCAGAGAGGTCCACGACGCCGTGCTGACTTCCAGTCGTGTGCTTGTCCGAATCAGAGAGGTCCACGATGCCGTCCTGTGTCCCAGTCGTGTGCTGGTCCGAATCAGAGAGGTCCACGACGCCGTGCTGACTTCCAGTCGTGTGCTTGTCCGAATCAGAGAGGTCCACGATGCCGTCCTGTGTCCCAGTCGTGTGCTGGTCCGAATCAGAGAGGTCCACGACGCCGTCCTGTGTCCCAGTCTTCTGCTGGTCCGAATCAGAGAGGTCCACGACGCCGTGCTGTGTCCCAGTCGTGTGCTGGTCCAAATCAGAGAGGTCTACGATGCCGTCCTGTGTCCCAGTCGTGTGCTGGTCCGAATCAGAGAGGTCCACGACGCCGTGCTGACTTCCAGTCGTGTGCTTGTCCGAATCAGAGAGGTCCACGATGCCGTCCTGTGTCCCAGTCGTGTGCTGGTCCGAATCAGAGAGGTCCACGACGCCGTCCTGTGTCCCAGTCTTCTGCTGGTCCGAATCAGAGAGGTCCACGACGCCGTGCTGTGTCCCAGTCGTGTGCTGGTCCAAATCAGAGAGGTCTACGATGCCGTCCTGTGTCCCAGTCGTGTGCTGGTCCGAATCAGAGAGGTCCACGACGCCGTGCTGACTTCCAGTCGTGTGCTTGTCCGAATCAGAGAGGTCCACGATGCTGTCCTGTGTCCCAGTCGTGTGCTGGTCCGAATCAGAGAGGTCCACGACACGCTCCTGTGTCCAGGTCTTCTGTTGGTCCGAATCAGAGATGTCCGTATCATTGTACTAAGCCCAAGGAGTCTATTATTTTCTTAGGAGGGGGCAGTTTTTTCTTAGAGGCGACATTCTAGGAGGATTTGTTATCGAAGTTACCTTCTACTTTTCCTAAATACGCAAGATCCCCAAGAGTTTTTCTTTCATCTAGACTGGTTGCCAACCAATCTATTTACCTATAGCTGGGGTGGGGGTGGAGAGAGATAAATTCAGACCTTTCCCAAGACAATGCAATGAACTCAGCGGGAATTCGAACTCGTCCCTCCAATTCTACAAATCGAAACGCTATACATTACACCTACATTCTTTCTATCATCGCAATGAGGAATATTTAAAAGAAATAAAGATAAAAAACCAAAACTGCTTTCATATCACTGTTCACACAATACAAGATCCAAATGTCATTTAAGATAGGGGGTTATATAAGAAAAGCCAATTAGTACTGTTCATGAGGTTATGTTAGAAAGATAACGTTTGGTTATGTTGGGAGGAATTGTAGTGATCAGGAAAATATGACAGGAGACTCTTCTACAAAGGAACAGTTCTTGAAAAGAAACTGTCCACGTGGAAATAACTTCTTACTATTTGAATACGAAAGGAAAAGATACCGGATAACCGGAGACTTGAAGAGGTCAATATTGTAGTGATTAGGAAAACACCCTGAGGGAAGTCTTTTCCACAAAGCAGCAGTTCTTAGGAAGAAACTGCCCGAATGCGACTTACTTCTTACTACTGGAATACGAAGAGAAAAGGTAACGGTTAACCGTAGACTTAAAGATTTCAAGATGGATTTTCGTAGTGAAATGTACCAGCATTATATTTGAACAAACGCTCTTTAAAAAATACCTCAATGTAATCTGATCTTGTACAAACTGATTTCTTCCAAAGAATACATATTCTACTTATCCTATGGATATTGTCGGCATTAAGTAAATTTTTGTGGTTGATATGCTGTAAAACAAAATAGAACAAACTGAGCCACTACTCTGAGCGACCCCAGTTACATTTTATGAGAGAGGACGCATAATCTAGTATGATCCGCAGTTTTACCAAGTCCAAAACGTTCAAAGCCTCGGTCACGATGACTTATGACTTCGTTTTAGCGAAACAATCGTCAGTTCTGTCTATCTAATTTCACTGATAGTGCTTGGGAATCTCATGGTATGATTTTCAAATATTTCATGTGGCATATTATTTTACTTGAAAATTACCTGATAAATCGTATACGCTGTGATTCGAACCCGTACCCATGGTCATCATAGCATTCTAGCCAATCGACAATCGCCTCATTTCAAATGAATATGTATTCTTCATAATATTTTTTGTAAATAAATCTTCTATAGCCTAACCTGCAAAATGATTCTGTGATGAAAATTTTCTGCTTGCGTCATGTTATTGAGAAATAAAAGACACAATCGATTCGCCTACCGTTTTATCGATAATATCATCGATTTTAAAATATCAAATAAATAAAATTTGTTCGGTATTTGAGCTGGACAGCTAGGTTCGATATTTACCAAAACGAACGGGACTGAATTAATCGGTCTCTTCAAAAATGGGATATAGATTTGCTCAAGGTCTTCAAGTATGTTTATCGCGACATAGACGATATCGATTATCGATGTTATAATCCAATTTCTGACATATTCGATCAAATCATTTTCGGAAGGGAAAGGTGGCATTGCTACCAAAACTATCAGGAAGCTTTGGGCAAGTTTTTCAGCCCCTCACAAAAATCTGTAAGTATTCTTTCTTATATTGGTTAGTTGGCATATCAACACGTCTATGGGTTATTTAATTTCAAAATTTCAAATTTTTTGAACGCCAGAACACCGCCCATTGCCACAAAACCAATACATTAACCTAAAAACTCGATTCAAATTATTAGTAACGGGAATGTTTTTGTTTTTGGCGATTGTGGCGATGTTCACTGGTCGGATCGGGAAACACATCTGACTATACTCACATAGTTTAGCCGGCAGGTCGATAACTTTGACCGGGATGCCCTCCGTTGCAGTGCGACTTCTTGGAGACATGTGTGTAAGTTGGATTCAGTTCTGCATCCCAAGTCACCTGAGTGAAGCAGGGTCGATCACTTCTCTGCAAATTTACTACCACTTACGAAACCACCCATGCACCCCTTCATAAAGGTACATTTGGGAAAAGTCTGTAGGTATCTCCTCCCCGTCCAGCCAGGGAGTAAATTGCAGAGCCTAGCCTTGTTTGTAAACCAGTTTGCGAGAACAAATGAATCACCAGTCTGAAGAGGGATTATCTCTGACAGATTATCTTGCTAGATAAACTACTATATTTATGGATACCGATATATGATAAACTTACTGAGTTAGTGGTCACGTAACGTGAAGTGATATAACAGTAGACACCATTTAGCCTAGTTAGCCAAAGAGCCGCTCAAGGTAGATGGTTCCTGAGTGAGGTTATTTAAAGTAGATAACGATTCATCCAAAGTTTGAAAGGTTAATACTCTATTAGGGAGTGGAGTAATGGGTAGCGGTTCGTATTGAGGAATCGGAGAGCCGAGTTCGAATTCCAATCAAATCCATTACATTCACTTACGTGTTAATACCCTTAGGAAATGTATAAATCCTCTTCTTCTCACCCCAACTTTGGGTAAACAGCAGGGCAGAGCGGGTTCTATATCACTGGGTGGTCTACCGCAGAAAGAAATGGCAATCTACTGCGGGTGAAAAGACTGCCTCGTCAATCATGTATCATGAAGTTCTGCCTCGTCAGTCATCTATCGAAAGATACATGATCGCCTAAGCGTGTATCACGCATGTCCCATAACTGACTGACTAACGTGCTTGGGAAAGAGAAATGTATGAATCCTCTTCTTAGCCACTCCAACTATGGGTAAATAGCAGGGCAGACCGGCTTCTAGAGCCTTAGATGGCAACTGGTCTACCGCAGAAAGAAAGGCAACCTACTACGGGAAAAACATCTGCCTTGTCAGTCATGTATCATGAAAATCTGCCTCGTCAGTCATGTATCGAAAGATACATATATCGCCTAGGGTGTATCACGCATGGCGCATAACTGACCGACGTGCTAATACCCTTGGGAAAGATATGATTCCTCTTCTTCGCCACCCCAACTATGGGTATGTAGCAGGGCAGACCGGCTTCTATAGCCTTGGATGGCAACTGGTCTACGGCAGAAAGAAATGGCAACCTACTGCAGGAAAAACATCTGAATGTATCTTGAAAATCTGCCTCGTCAGTCATGTATTGAAAGATACATGATCGCCTAAGCATGTATCACACATGGCACATAACTGACTGAATACTCTCGCTGTCTCACCACATTATAGTTTATAATTTATGAATTTCCCTGTTGTCTTTTTCACGGTTTTAAATAAACAATTCTCCTTCTGCGCTGATCCAAAGAGCTAGGTGATACAGTCTAGCATTTTATTTAACTCATAGCTTGCAGGGATCCTGAAATGCATCTGGGCCTTTCCCAAGCCCTTTACCAAGACTAGAAAAGAATTCGATCTTGGCTTACTGAGTTCATATTCAGCGCTGTTAAAAGACATACGTCCAAAAAATACATATCATTTGTCTATACGGATTAATAAAAAAAAAAAACTTGTAAGATGAGGATTTAATAAAATTACCTTTGTGAGGCCCGTGGATCTTGGCGAAAACTATCCTTCTACTAAACTTGCGGACTAGCGCTACATAATCACATACAAAAAAATGTACCAGATAGCAGAAGCCGCATCACTTGTGGACTTTCAAAAGCAGCAACAACTAAAACGGGTAGAATATGTAACTTGAAGGCGAAATAATAACATACTCACTATGTTGACGTTCCACACGTCTTCAAATAAAAGGTTAGGAAGGAAACCTCAAGCAATACTAGAAAGAGCGATTACAGCTCCCGGACATGAGAAACCTGTTTTCATAAAAATAAGTGCTTTAAGAAAGACATTTTACAAATTTCAATCGAAAGAGAAAATAATGATATAATCAAGACGAGACATTCCACACTACTTCAAAAGAAAGGTTAGGAAGGAAACTTCCATCAGTACTGGAAAGAGCGATAATAGCTACTGGACTTGAGAAACTTGTTTTTCTAAAAACATGTTTTAAGAAAGACATTTTACGAATTTCAACCTAAAGAGAAAATAATGACATAATAAAAAGTTGCATTCCACACTACTTCAAATAAAAGGTTAGGAAGGAAACCTCTATCAATATGGGACTTGAGAAACGAATTTTCCAGAAAATACTTTTTCAGGAAAATTAGAGAAATATTTTATAAATTTTAACTAACAGTAGTACAGTCTTCTTGATCTTTGAATGACGAATATTTCCTTATAAGGAAACGGCCAATATTAATATTACCATTATGGTAGGTACCTAGATCGTCATTTATAAAGTCGAAACTTTTAATTCTTCTTGGATAACTTATTTTACTGACGAATATCATAATCGTTGTTATTATCGCCACAACGTTTATTTAGGTGGTTGCTACATTTGGTAACCTTGCGAGAACAATACTATACATTATAAAACACAGCGGACGCCCAAGGAAAACCGGAGATAAAATAGGATGATAAAAAATATAAAAAAGCAGAAAGGGGGAAATGACTTCGAATGAAACAGATATAAGAATTTTAGGCTTTCCTGGCAAAAGGCTTCGGATAAAGTGTACGCAGTGACACTGGAACATATGATACATAACAGCTATTCCCTGAAACCAGGTTGCTTACGGTAGGCGCCCACAGCTTAATTGCATAATTCCATCGATCGTGTTTCATGACTGTTTCATTCCGGGAGAAATGCACTTCCTGGGGTGCAGTCGTGCTGACAAGGAAGGTCAATTAACGACTTCAATATAATTGCAATGGTTTTAAATTTTCCAAAGAAGAGAATATCTTTTATCTCCCCATCACCCCCGCCCTTTTACTTTAAATTCGTTAATTCTTTATTGTTTTCGCAATCGTCTACCATATTTCAACCAGTCCTTGAATATGACACACACTTCAATATGGCTTACTTTGGTGCATTATTATTATTATTATTATTATTATTATTATTATTATTATTATTATTTCCTTTGATTTCTGGTGTATACTCATTTCCTTCCGGGTCCCAACAAGAGACCTCAGGTCAGAAATGGCTTCAGGAGATTTCCCACTGATCATTTTTGTAAAAGAAAAATTCTTCTTCTTCTTCTTCTTCTTCTTCTTCTTCTTCTTCTTCTTCTTCTTCTTCTTCTTCTTCTTCTTCTTCTTCTTCTTCTTCTTCTTCTTCTTCTTCTTATCATTATTATTATTATTATTATTATTATTATTATTATTATTATTATTATTATTATTATTTCCTTTGATTTCTAGTGTATACTCATTTCCTTCCGGGTCCCAACAAGAGACCTCAGGTCAGAAATGGCTTCAGGAGATTTCCCACTGATCATTTTTGTAAAAGAAAAATTCTTCTTCTTCTTCTTCTTCTTCTTATTATTATTATTATTATTATTATTATTATTATTATTATTATTATTATTATTATTATTATTATTATTTCCTTTGATATCTGGCGTTTACACATTTCTTTCCGGGTCCAGCCCAGGGACCTAAGGTTAGAAATGGCATCATGACACTTTCCACTGCAAAAAAAAAAAAAAAAAAATAATTACATAGATAAAGCCCTTCGTAAAGTTTGGGCTGTACTTGTCAGAACAATTTTTTGTATCTCTTTGAGGCATGGACTTCCAGGGATCCCTTCAATCAGCCTACTGGAATTATTATTATTATTATTATTATTATTATTATTATTATTATTATTATTATTATTTCCTTGTATTTCTATTGTATACACATTTCCTTCAGGGTCCCAACCAGAGACCTGGGATAAGAAATGGCTTCATGACATTTACCACTGATCAATTTTGCAAAAGAAAAAATATTATTATTATTATTATTATTATTATTATTATTATTATTATATTTCCTTTGATTTCTGGTGTATACTCATTTCCTTCCGGGTCCCAACAAGTGACCTAAGGTCAGAAATGGCTTCATGAGATTTCCTACTGATCATTTTTGTAAAAGAAAAAAGATTATTATTTTTTTTTATTTCTAGTGTATACTAATTTCTTTCCGGGTCCAGACCAGAGACCTAAGTTCAGAAATGGCATCATGACATTTTCCACTGAGCAACTTTTGATAAAAATAAATCACACATATTTTACATAGATAAAGCCCTTCTTAAGGTATGGGCTGTACTTGTGAGTACAATTTTGGGGATTTCTTTAAGGTATGGGCTAACAGGGAATCCTTCAGTGTGTCTATTGGAATCTTTTCCAACCAATCCGAGGGCTCCAACTACAACTCTCATTTTTAATGTCCTCATGTGCCACATTTTTTAGATTTCCATTTCAAGATCCTTGTTTTTTATAGTTATTATTATTATTTGATTTCCTTTGATTTCTCGTGTCTACTCATTTCTTTCCGGGTCCCGACCAGAGACTTGAGGACAGAAATGGCATCATGACACTTTCCACTGCAAAAAAAAAATTAAAATTAAATAAAATAAATTAAAAAAATAATTACATACATAAAGCCCTTCGTAAAGAGTGGGCTGTACTTGTCAGAACAATTTTTGTATCTCTTTGAAGCATGCATTTCCAGGGATCCCTTCAATCAGCCTACTGGAATCTTTTCCAAGCAGTCCAAGGGCCCCAACTACAACAGGGATTGTTGATGTTCCCATGTGCCGCATTTTTGAGATTTCTATTTCAAGGTCCTTGTATTTTGGCAGTTTTTCGAATATCTTCAAAATTACATTGCAGTCTGCAGGGACTGCCATATCAATAAGGAGACATTTGTTTTGTTTGTGGTCTTTAATAACAATGTTATAACAATGTCTGGGCGGTTGGCTTTGATTGTTCTGTCAGTGTGTATTGTGTAGTCCCATAGAATTGTAACAGGTCCTATCTCCGTAACGGGGTCAGGGTAGTGTTCGTACCAGTTTCTTTCAGTTTACTTCCCATAGGAGTGGCAAATTTTCCAGTGCAGATATATGCCCACTCTGTCATGCCGGGTTTTATATTCAGTGGATGCCAATATCGTACCGGGTCCCAAAAAGAGACCTAAAGTTATAAATGGCTTCATGATTTCTCCCATTGATCATTTTTGAAAAAGAAAAATTATTATTATTCTTATTCTTATTCTTCTTATTATTATTATTATTATTATTATTATTTCCTTGGATTTCTGTTGTATACACATTTTTCAGGTCCCAACAAGAGAACTAAGATGAGAAATGATTTCATGACATTTTCCGCAGATTAAAAAAGAAAAGAGTTCCCACACATTTTAAATAGATAAAGCTCTTCGTAATGTGTGAGCTGTACTTGTGAGTACAGTATTTTTCTTTTAAGCATAGTCTACCGAGAATCCCTTCAGTGAGTCTATCGAAAACTTGTCGAATTAATACGAAAGCTGCAATTGCAACTGAAATTATTGATTTCCTCATTTTTTAGATTTCCATTTCAAGATTCTTGTATTTTTATTGTTTTTTTTAAAGATCTTTAATATCTATATATGCATTACAATCTGCAGGGGCTGCCATGTCAATAACAAAGCGCATTCTATTCTTGTGGGTGATTAACTTTGATTGTTCTGCCTGTGTCTATTGTAAAGCCCCATGAAAATTGTTACAGTTCCAAACCGGACCTGGGTTATGTTTATGCTAATTTTCTTGCAGTTTACTTTTCGTAATAGTTGCATATTTCCCAGTGCAGATATTGGCTGTCTCTATCATACCGAGTTTTAAAATTTTAAGAATTTTTTATGATGGATTCAAGTAGGGCGACATCGGTACATTCATTCCAATTACAAATCATAGTTTCTGTTTTATAAAGGTTTACCATTTGTCGTACATCTTGGAACCTTGGGATAGGATGTTGATTTTTTGTTCAAGATATTATTGTCCCAACAATGAATACCTATATCATCAGTATTTCCCCCATTACTACCATCATCAGTAAATTTGCAACGGTAGCTAAAGCAGTCAGGCTGTAGTATCGTTAGTAGTTTGACATATAACGGTGAAAAAGGTTTGGTTTGGTTTGGTTTGCGTTACAGCATATCAACCTCAATGTGTTATATAATGCCGACAAAATTTTTTTTCAAAAAATGTATTGCTGGTAATATTTTTCATTTTCAAAAATGTACCGCTGGTAATATTTTTTTTTCTAAAAATGTATTGCTGGTAATATTTTCTTTTCCCAAAATTTATTGCTGGTAATATTTTTCTTTTTTTAAAAATGTATTGCGGGTAATAATTTCTTTCCAAAAATGTATTCCCGGTAATATTTTTCTTTTTTAAAAAATGCATTACTGGTAATATTTTAATTCCAAAGATCTAGATTTAGTTGCTTGTAATATTTTTCATTTTTTAAAAATGTATTGCCGGTAATATTTTTCTTTTTTAAAAAATGTATTACTGGTAATATTTTTCTTTTTTTAAAAATGTATTACTGGTAATATTTTTCTTTTTTTAAAAATGTATTACTGGTAATATTTTAATTCCAAAGATGTATTGCTGGTAATATTTTTCATTTTTAAAAAATGTATTGCCGGTAATATTTTTCTTTTTTAAAAAATGTATTACTGGTAATATTTTTCTTTTTTAAAAAATGTATTACTAGTAATATTTTTCTTTTTAATAAAATGTATTACTGGTAATAATTTCTTTCCAAAAATGTATTGCCGGTAATATATTTCTTTTTAAAAAGATGTATTGCTGGTAATAATTTATTTCCAAAGATGTATTGCTGGTAATATTTTTCTTTTTTAAATACTCTATTGCTGGTAATAATTTTTCGAAAGAGTATTGGTGGAATTAATACCTATTTTACACTTTTATCGTGTTTTGATCCCTTTTAGGGCGGGTGGTTAACTATTTGTCCATAGCTGGGACCCTGACAGATGCTACCACCCGGATCAGGGTGTACCTGGGAACACCAGCAATTAATCAAAACCTACCAAAGGACTTGCTGTTGGAAATAGTTTATCATCTTACCCAAGACGGCTGAAAAAGAATATTGCGTGTCTCTTCATTGCGATTGGCTAATATCACGCAATAGAGAAGCTCATTCGATGACGTCTAATTCCTGAGTATCTCCACAGGAGAGTATCTCTTTTTGTATTCTTGGTACTATCACTCTTCTAATCTGTTGCTGTTTCATCAAGGCTGCACAACCGATTCTTGAGATGAGCAAAAGGTTAAACATTTTCCAGATAGGGCTAATAAATGTTGTTCTTCTATTATTATTATTTAACAGTTTTATTGTGTGCTTCAATTTATTCAAAATATTTTGTGATTTTCTCCGTTTATTTTCCCACCATCTTTTGTCTTCATTTCTTCTCCTTTTTTCTGCCGATTCTCTTTCCGTTATTACGCATTACGCACCATATTCCAATTCTTCAGAACGTTTTTTTTTTTCATTTAGTAACGTTTCTTTTCCCGGCTTTCCTTTGCTTCATTTTTCCTTCTCTCCATTCCTGTATTTTGCCATCTCCTTGAAAGCAGAAATATCCTCGGTATGCAATCGACCTCAATAACATTTTTCTTACTTCAAGAGAAAATTTTTATTACATGTCTCTTCATAATGTTTGGTGATCTCGGTTCTCCATAGATTTTTATTTAGTTGTGAATTCCATGAATTCTTTAACTATAAAGTGGATTTGTTCCCCGTTGCAATCTCCGCGGTTTAGAAATTTATTTCCTAGACTGTTTGCCACTCAAGGCTAGAGAGGCCAGACTACCTTGTTATTTAACGTATAGTTGCGAAAAGATGAGATGGTTCGATGTCTTTCTCAACAAACTAGGCTGGGATTTGAACTCCACTCGCCAACTACATTTTCCGTTTTCATTTTCCTCCTTTCCATTTACATGCAAAACCAAAATGTAAAGTTCAAGGTCAATTTTAATTGGGACTTTTTCAGATTGGTAAATAGAAGTAAATTAGGCGCGTAAACTAATATGAATACAACCCTCTCGGAACGGTAAGAGATAAAAAGTGAAAAAATGAAGGAAGAGTGTCTTGCGCCATTTTTACAAATCGGTTAATTTATGTTTGGCTAAAGGTCAAGATTTATTGGCTTATTTATTGCCGACTTTTGCATGGAGCACACAGTAACTACCTCTCGTATGACTGGGTTATCAGAGACTAAACTGGTTCCTCCATCTGGCTTTTCTAGATAGGAGAGCAGCGAGACAAATTGCAAGATTAATACCACAACCTGTCTCATGTATAAAAGAGAAGGCGAAAAGTCTATGGATTATTGATTAATCCCATAAGTCTTTCCTTCCTTTTTCACCTGTGTTGCTTTTTTTTTCTTCAAGATCATAATTAAAATACTATGACAATATTTTGTGTTAGTATGTACCTTTAGGGTTATTCTTTACCAACTCTTCGGTGACACGATGTTTTCCGGAGGCATATCCTACACAAATCTGTTAATATATATTTAGATGCTGTTAGGTGGAGTTCTCAGCAGATCGTTGGTTCAAGTCTCTTAACTTCCCAAATCATAGAAGACTCTAGAATAGAGCGAATATAAATATAAAATAGATACTGAGGTCAACACCGAAGAACGGCAATCTGTTTCATGCTTAAACGCAATCTCCAGGCTAGAAAACTATGTTGAAGCATTAAACAGACATATATATATATATATATATATATATATATATATATATATATATATATATATATATATATATATATAAAGAAAGAACAGTAAGATATAAAATCCGGTGTTCTTATAGATATTTTTATTTTTACACAATATTGCTCAATGTAAATTTAGAGAGCATTAATATTATAAATTAATTGATTTAAAATATGTTTTTTTTCGCTACACAGTGATAACCATGTTTCAAAAATGGAAGCTAAAGCCCTTGAATTTAATTGTGTTATTAAACCAAAGACATTAGTTCCATTTCCTCGTCAAGCGAATGTTAGCTTCCATTTTTGAAACATGGTTATCACTGTGTAGCGAAAAAAACCATATTTTAAATCAATTAATTTATAATATATATATATATATATATATATATATATATATATATGTATGTATATATATATTACAATGAATCATTCATACAAAAAGTAGATTAGTAAAGTTAATGATATAAAATGGCGAAATCCCTTCGCTAACTAAATTTTAAAGATGCATTAACCTACAAATCACTCGAATGTTATGATCCTTGTTTTTAGAAATTATATATATATATATATATATATTTATATATATATATATATATACATACATATATATATATATATATATATATATATATATATACATATATATATATATATATATATATATATATATATATATATATATATATATATATATATATATGGACATTGAAGTGAATACCTTGTGTGTGTCGGTGTGTGTGTCTGTGTGCGTGATAGCTTGCTTATGACCAACGAAAAGACCGTGAAGGATCAAGGCCGTAGGGAGCACCACATGTACAGAGTAGAAATGGTATTTATTGGGCAAGATAGCCTGACTAAGCCGAACGCTCTCTAGCTCGATTTGAATTTAGAGTATCCCTTCCCCTAAACCGGTTGGGACACAGTCTGTCCTGCTATTTACACATAGATGGGGGGGGAGAAGAGGATCCATACATTTCTCAAGGGTATTAGCATGTAAATGAATGAATTTGAATTTCTCAACTGAAGCCGCTACCATTACTAAACTGTGCCCACATTCGTTGCATTTATTTACACGAAACACCCGTAAGAAAGGTATGATTCCATCTGCCTAAAAGCTTAATGGCTTAGACTACACCCAGAGCGATAAAAGTCTTATTCTATGCGCGCACGATGTATGTTTATTTGGTTTCGTTTATTTTGTTTTACGGCATATCAACCTCAATGGGTTATTTAATGCCGACAAGATTTCTAGGATAGGTTCGTATGAATAGAATATGTATTCTTTGGTTTAGTTTGGTTTCGTTCATTTTGTTTTACGGCATATCAACCTCAATGGGTTATTTAATGCCGACAAGATTTCTAGGATAGGTTCGTATGAATAGAATATGTATTCTTTGGTTTAGTTTGGTTTCGTTCATTTTGTTTTACGGCATATCAACCTCAATGGGTTATTTAATGCCGACAAGATTTCTAGGATAGGTTCGTATGAATAGAATATGTATTCTTTGGTTTAGTTTGGTTTCGTTCATTTTGTTTTACGGCATATCAACCTCAATGGGTTATTTAATGCCGACAAGATTTCTAGGATAGGTTCGTATGAATAGAATATGTATTCTTTGGTTTAGTTTGGTTTCGTTCATTTTGTTTTACGGCATATCAACCTCAATGGGTTATTTAATGCCGAAAATATTTCTATGATAGGTTCGTATGAATAGAATATGTATTCTTTATAAAAAAATCAATTTGATTTGGTTTGCTTTTTTTTACGGCATATCAACCTCAAAGGGTTATTTAATGGTGACAATTTTTTTTCAAAAAATGTATAGCTGGTAATTTTTTCAGAAATGTATGGCTAGTAATTTTTTCAAAATTGTATAGCTGGTAATAATTCCTTTCAAAAATGTAGATCTTCTTTCAAAATTTTATTGCCGATTCTATTTTTTTTCAATGTATTTATGGTATTAAAATCTATTTTTACACTTTCATAGACAGAGTCTGGGCTCAACTATTTGCCCATAGCAGGGACCCTAAAAGGTGCTACCATCCTGGGTCAGGGTGGCCCTGAGAACACCAGCAATTAAGATGTTGTTCCGCGCTCCTCAAAACCTCCTGGTCAGAGGTGTTGCTGTTGGACGTAGTTAATCGTCTTACCCAGGACGCGGATGCAGTTTATTCTCATACCCAGGACGCCGATGCAGGTGACAGCATCGCAAATAACATTGTCGAGGAAAAGTCCCATATCGTCGAAGATGAGGCGGATGAAACGACAAATACTCGGCGTAGTGGAACTCAGACTGTTAACAGTAAATACTTTACGAGGACTCGACAATTGCAAGTATTTTTTTCTTTCTTTGCATCGATCGGACATATTCATGATCGCGAAAAAATACGAAGTAGGTCCTTCTTCTAATATAGATATTCCCGGAACCACAACAGATAGAAGGTGGTTGTCCAGCGAATTACTTTTGTTCAAAAATGTTCAAAAGGATTTTCAACCAGAAACATGGCGTTTTCTTTTTGGCTTCAGGTTGGTCTATCGATATGGCCTAATCTCTAAAATCTGAAGTTTGAATTGTAATTTGACTTCCTTGAATTTACAAAACCTTATGGTAACATTGATTTTTATGACATACATTTTATTGGGAGACCCTCTCAGGCATGGTACGACTTCTGTACTTTTATAGATAGATATGGACAGACATAGATAGATAGATAGATAGATAGATAGATAGATAGATAGATAGATAGATAGATAGATAGATAGAAACCGGCCTAGATAGATAGATAGATAGATAGATAGATAGATAGATAGAAAGAAACCGGCCGAGATAGATAGATAGATAGATAGATAGATAGATAGATAGATAGATAGATAGATAGATAGATAAGAACAGACTAAGATAGATAGATAGATAGAAAGAAACAGGCCGAGATAGATCGATAGATAGAAAGAAAGAAACAAAGAAACAAAGAAAGAAACCGACCGAGATAGATAGATAGATAGATAGATAGATAGATAGATAGATAGATAGATAGATAGATAGAGAGAAAGAAAGAAAGAAAGGAAGAAACCGGCCGAGATAGATAGATAGAAAGAAAGAAAGAAAGAAAGCGACCGAGATAGATAGATAGATAGATAGATAGAAAGAAAGAAAGAAAGAAACCGTCCGAGACAGATAGATAGATATATAGATAGATAGATAGATAGATAGATAGATAGATATAAACAGACCAAGATAGATAGATAGATCGATAGAGTGAGAGAGAGAGAGAGAGAGAGAGAGAGAAAGATATGAAAAGACCGAGATAGATAAATAGGAAGCAATGTTTGAACAGAGATATAACCAGTCTCGAATTCATTAGTCAGCCATTAGAATTCCATTAACCCTCAAGTGTGAATATTCTGCAATGCCATCGATGATGTCAGAGTGTCTAAAACAGTTTCAGCAGAGACTGGTTCATTGGTCGTCTCTTTCAAACAAAACCATTCTCTTCTTTATTCCTCTTATGCTTAGCTTCTCTACTTCTTCTCTCATATTACAGATGGAATTTAAATTAAGTGCAAACTCTCCGCACCGACTCATGCCTCACCCAAATTCATAAACTGCATGCGCCATTAGAACGAACCAATCTACCATTGGCGAAACGCTCAATCGATACCGAGCGCATTCAAAATCCTCTATTACCCGGCAACGCGGACATTTCCATCAAGGAGTGGCTGCTTTATTTTCACTGTCAATACGTAGAAATGGTAAAATCCCAAAGTGACAGTAGAGACGCCGTGAGACAACAAAAAAAATAATAATAGCGATATGATTATTTTATGAAGTGAATTTGCACACCAATGGAAATTGTTGACTTTTTTTCATGGGAGTCATTAATAAGCAAGTCTGTTTCATATTCCAATACTCCTCTAAATAATCTTTATATTTCATTGATTCGAACTGATTTCATTCCAACGGCACCTGGTGGTTTCAATCGGGGATAAAGTGGAAGCAAATTTGCGCTATACACAGTATTTTTATGTTTCTAGAATTGACGCTTTCGGTCGGTTTCAAAAACGTTCGAAATGATTTTCCACCAGAAAAATGCCGTTTGCTTTTAGCTTTCGTTCGGTCGATATGGTCCTAACCAATCAATCCCTGTTTCATCTCTAAAATCTGAAGGTTTTATTGTACAGTGACATTAGTGAATTTAAAAAAAAAACTATGGTAACATTGATTTTTATGACATATACATGTTATTTGGAGAGCCTCTCAGCCATTGCACGACTTTGTATTTTTATAGATAGATATGAAAAGACATAGATAGATAGATAGATAGATATATATGAATAGAGTAACATAGATAGATAGATAGATAGGTATGGACAGACTAAGATAGATAGTAGATAGATGAAATGAATTTGTACACCATTGGAAATTATTGACATTTTTACGTAGGTCATTAATCACCAAGTCTCTTTCCTATTCCAACACTCCTCTAAGTAATCTTTATATTTGATTGGTCCGAATTGTTTTTGTTTTTTTTTTCATTCTAACAGCAACTGGTGATTTCAATCGGGAATCAAGCGCAGCAAGATAGCTCTCTACTCCCAGTACCCTACTCTGTATTTTGATGTTTCTAAAGTTGCCGTTTTTCGTTGGTTTCAATTAATTATCGGCTATTATTATTCTTCTAAAAATTTTCCAAAATTCTTCTGGACTATTTTGAATGCCTCAAATATGATCAGCACCACTGTCGTCTTCATCATAAACATGTTGTTTCAGTTCTCACGAACGGTGGCAATATTTGCCCAACTTTTCGCTATTTCTTTTCTCCTGGGTATGACGATAAACTACATCCGGCAGTAAGACCTCTGATCAAGAAATTGGAAGCTTTGTGGAGCGCGAAAGCACTGCATAATCGGTACTCTGACACGGGGTAGTAGCAACTGTTAGGGCCCCAGGTAGGGGCAAATAGTGACGCTCGCCATACTTTCTCATATTTGTCAAAAATACTATAAAAATATAAAAGTACATTTTTATATCTGTCTATATTTCTGAGATGAGGTATTATGTACATTATTTACATTATTCGGACTATTGTCCTCATCTTTGTCGCCATATTTATTATAACGTTTCGGCATTTCAGTATCTGTCTATATTTCTGAGATGAGGTATTATGTACATTATTTACATTATTCGGACTATTGTCCTCATCTTTGTCGCCATATTTATTACAACGTTTCGGCCTTTCAGTATCTGTCTATATTTCTGAGATGAGGTATTATGCACACTATTTACATCATTCGCACTATTGTCCTCATCTTTGTCGCCATATCTATTACAACGTTTCGGCCGTTGTACGCTCCGGCCTTCTTCAGGTGATTGGAATGTCGAACTGAACCCTTTATTTCGCTCACTGGGGTAGATAGTCCTAGTTCCACGTGCCATGTTTAATGGATGTCAGCTATCAGTTATCTCCTGTTAATTTCCCTCTGTCCTCAAGGACACATAGCACAGTGGATAAAGGCGTTGGTTAGATCCGGTGAGAGGACCCAAAGAGTGTGAGTTCAGTACCTGTTTAAGGCAGTCGAGAACTTTCAGAGGGAAATTAACAGAAGATAACTGATAATTGACATCCATTAAACATGGCACGTGGAACTAGAACAGTCTCCCACAGTGAGCGAAATAAAGGATTCAGTTCGACATTCCAACTACCTGAAGAAGGCCGGAGCGTACAACGGCTGAAACGTTGTAATAATTATGGCGACAAAGATGAGGACAATAGTCCGAATAATGTAAATAATGTACCACTGTCACATTATTATTAAAGAGTGAGTCATTCTTTCTATACGGTAGTGAATGCTGGGCAATCTCCTCACAGATGATAAAGAAAGATGATGCAACAGAAAGGTGGTTCTACAGAAGGATGCTAAGAATACCATGGGCCGAATTAACGAGCAACAATTAACTTTGAGAGTAGATGGAAACTAAAAGAACCCCTACAATTAAGATCAGAAAGAGAGATTTGAAATTTCGAGGGCACATAATGCGGAAAGAGGGCTTAGAAAATTTGATACTCACAGGACATATTGAAGGCAAGAGAGACAGAAGGAAAGCAGTACATAATCTACCTAACGAGCTTATGCAAACTGTTGATAGAATAAGGTTACTGTCTTTCTTTTTATGTACCGCCTCCCTTCAAGACGCAGATGATCATGGCTCTCCACTTCCCCCTATCCCTTGTAGCTCGTTTCGTCCCCCAGCCACCTCCCCGAGACGACGTTCTGTCATCCACTTGCTTAAGCCCACCATGTATGTCATGCGTTGCTTTCCCTTGTCTCTCATTCCTTCTATTCGACCTGCGAGTATCAGATTCCCCAGGCCTTCCTTCTTCATTATTTGTCCCAGAAATTTCATCTGCCTCTTCCTGATGTTAAGCATAAACTTACTCCTTGTTTGCATCCTCTCCAAGACCTCATCCTTGCTCACACGCTCGATCCATGATATTCTTATCATCCTTCTGTAGAACCATATCTCCGTTGCCTCGAGTCTCTTCTTCATCTTTGAGGAGACTGTCCAACATTCGCTGCCGGAATGGAGGCTCAGTACTCTTTTCTTTGTTGTCAAAGAAATCCTCCTGTCTCGTAATAGTCGGCCTAGCTTTTGGAATGCGTCCTTGGCCATCCCAATACGTCTACGTATCTCTGAGTCGCACTTATCGTCCTCCAGCAAAAGTTCCCCACATATTTAAACTTCCGCCCAGTTAAGAAAAAGAGAAAATTTACTAAGAGCAACAAAAGAAAATTGTGGAGAGCCATGATTGCCAAGGTCCTGAAGGGACATGCCACGTAGAAGATGAATGAACCTTGCAGGTTGCGTATCTCTATCTATAAAAGGCAGGATGTGTGTGTGTGTGTGTGTGTGTGTGTGTGTGTGTGTGTGTGTGTGTGTGTGCGCGCGCGCGTATATGTGTGTGTGTGTGTGTGTGTGTGTGTGTGCAATTTTCGATGGATTTGCAACAAAATTTAAAGGCACATGCTCCAAGTTAACGGGAAGGCCAAGACCGACATTGCATTTCCCAACTCCAGTCGATAGTGGAAATAATCGATTTTTTTCCTGCTTCTACGGTAGTTTTCATGTAGTTTGCGGTCATTTTCTACTGGCCAGAGTGAGAGCCTATAGTTGGCTGCCACGAATAGGCAGGAATATTCAATTGTCCAGCGTGTGAGCCAACAGCTGACGGACACGAATGTTAACTAGCATGCTAGCATGCCAAAAAAGTAGAAGCTGCATTCGTCACAAGTGGGAAAAGTTTAATCTGCATGGCACTTTACTCCAATTGGCTCAGTCGCTTGCTTAAAGTCAACGTTGATTCTGATTCCGCAGAACTGGGTTGGGTGTGAAAATATATTTGTTGTTAACATTCTGTTTTCATTCGGTTTTTCCAGTTACGAGTCATTTTTTAAAGCTGATCGTTTTGTGTTCATTTTGTTTAGTTCTTTTTTCGTAACAGATTTAATGTTTAGTATAGAGCTTAGAGAAAATCACAGTGTGAGATAGGCAAGAAGTAAGGCATGTAGCAACATCAGCACGGCAAAGGGCACTCCTTTAAAGGCAAGGAAGGGCAAAAATATTTTAAGTCAAGTGATAACGATTGCTGTATGAGTCGTACGTTTTTTGAATCAAGCACGGGCAACGCCGGGCCATGTTGCTAGTATATTTATAAGTCGGTCAAGTAATTATCATCAGGGCTCCATCAGAAGCTGCTGAAAAAGCCTCAAAATGGCTATAGATTAAAAGATTTGTTCCATGGAGCAATGTTTGGCATTGAGGGGCAGTCGGGAAGAAACGAAAAATGATATGTAGATGGATGACCAAAGTCACTGTGTGTGGGGAGGGTCCTTTTATTATTATTTGGGGTTTTTTTGTGTTCCTAACTGGGTTTTTTTTTTTTGCATTCCTAGTCGGGAACGGAGAGAGGAGGAGTAAAAGAAATAGAAATAAGTAATGGTGGTGGTGGTGGGAAAAGAAAGCAAGTAACGTTTCTGATCATAATTCCTATGACCAACGAATGTGTTCGATATTTTGCTTTCTTTTTTTTCTTTTATTCTTTTTTTTGGGTTAATGTAACGCTTCGTATGAAAGGAAATTTTTCTTGCCATTACTTACCTGTTATGTGAAACTGTTCGTTGAGAATTTGGGTCTGTGCGCGTGATGGACCTAAGATGGAAAACAAAAAGACTAGCATGCTGTCTATTCTTTTTTTGTATCGTCTTGGCTGAGGAGGAAGTGACGTAAGTCGTTAATGATTGGTCCCTGAGTACGAAGTGACGTAAGTCGTTAATGATTGATCGCTGAAAAGGAAGTGACGTAAGTCGTTAATGATTGGTCGCTGAGGAGGAAGTGACGTAAGTCGTTAATGATTGGTCGCTGGGAATGAAGTGACGTAAGTCGTTAATGATCAAGATCAGCAGTGGCAGTTACTTAATGTGTCCATTTGTTGCGTTCTTAGCGAATTCTTTGCTTCAGGATTGCCTACCGGAATTGTACTGTTCGGTGGGGTCTATTGGGCAAACAAGTATGATGTTGCAAGACCAGAAACTTGTCATGACCCCAAGTCATAACATCACTGACGATCTGAAGCTAAAGTTTATGATTTCCGATTATTAAAATGAAAACGGTTATAATGACAGTAACGAAATTCCTTCCCACACATAAGCATCTTTGCAAATGATTCCTGGTTCTAAGAGCGTAGGATGATTAATTGCCAACATGCAAAGCGATGTTTTCAAAAACGACGCCCTTCTAGTCGCTATAGAAAGCAAAAAGAACTCCACCCAGTCTAGATAATTAATTACAAGTAGATGCTACAACGACAGATTCTGTCGCTTACACACACACACACACACACACACACACACACATATATATATATATATATATATATATATATATATATATATATATATTAAGACATTTTTATGTTTATACATTTTTTCTTTTATACATACAAATATTAAAGTAAATGCTCTGTTTATAATAATGTCCGAGAAATTGTCATGGAAAACATGCGTCCTCCGACTTAAATATTTGTATCTATAAAAAGAATGTATAAACATAAAAATGTCTTAAAATAATTGTCGGACTTTGTCCATTTCATAATGTGTGGCGTCATTTGTTTACATTTGGATACGCCATGAGCAGATATGAATGTACGTGAGAGATTCATGGAAGATTAAAGTTTAAATGCAGTATAATCGACCTCACTAACCGAACGCTCCTTTGTGGCCTAATCGGTTAAAGGCACGTCAAGCTAAATGACAGGTTCGATTTCTGTCGGAGGTCGAATATTTTCTACGAAGATTTTTCGGTCATACAGGCCGGTAAATGTTGTTTAATACAGTCTATTACAAAACAGAGCATTTACTTAAATATTTGTACCTATAAACAGAATGTATAAAGATAAAAATGTCTTAAAATAATTGTCGGAATTTGTCCATTTCATAATATATATATATATATAGTTTAGACATATTCTCTCTACTTTTCGATAAGATCCTTTCATACTCGCGGTTAAGTTTTTTTATGTCATTACTGAAAGAAAGTTGCCCTGTTTATACATATTTGTTTTATTACCAAGTACTTTCGACATATCCATATCATCATCCGGGTATTGTTTATTATAGTATCCATCATTGTCAGAGAAAAATTATTGTGCTATCTTAAAGTTAATTTTCTTACAAATGGAATGAGGTAAGCTATGTCAGTGCATGACCGCTAAAACCGTTCTGAAAATTAAATTAGAGTTATGTACATCTAAACATGTCTTAATTGAAAACGCTACCGAAATATACGCATATATATATATATATATATATATATATATATATATATAGCATAATGATAGGCCACGTATACTTTCTTGATATGTATATAATATCTGGATAAAATAAATGAAACAAAATTGGGTGTTTTTTTTATGAAAGTATTTATTTCTGTGTTTTTGTATATATTTATTTATTTAATATTTCAGACCACCTAGGTCTTTCCTCAGAAATCAAATGAGATACTGTGTTTGTGTGTTTGTTTAAAGCGTTTCGGCTTTAAATAACACCTAAAGGGTTCATAAGTTGTAATAAAGAAGAAAAATTATTCATACAATCCAAAATATGATTCGGACTTAAACAAACCCTAAAGGGTTGATAAGCCGTAAAAAAGAAGAACAATTATTCATACAATTCAAAATATGATTCGGCCGTAAATAGCCCATAAGGGTTGATAAGCCGTAAAAAAAGAAGAAAAATTATTCATAAAATCCAAAATATGATTCGGCCTTAAATAGCTTCAAAAGGCTTGATAAGCCGAAAAATAGAAGAAATTCTTCTTACAATCCAAAATATGTTTCGGATATAAATAATCCACAAAGGGTTGATAAATTGTAAAAAGCAAATCAATCAATCTTTTATGCCCCATATTGCCTTTTTAAAGTATCGAGTCTTCCAGTGGCAATTCGTGATATCGGATCGTTTTTGTATCGGTTATCTGATATAGTTAATGGACGTTATATTTTTTTTTCCAAAAGAAAATAATGGATTTCTATTAATCTGACATTTTTTTATCACATTAAACCTTATTTTTAGTGGCTTCTCGTGTTGTTCAGCATATTTATTTATTTTCGTCTGCTGACCACCATGGTCGAGAAATCTTAACAGAAAAGAAATTCCTCATTTTCTTCTACCGGCCTAAATGTTCAAGAAACCTTAATAGAAATAAATTTGTTCATTTTCGTCTTCCGGCCTGAATGTTAAAGTGTGTATCACATATTGAATAATAATAATAATAATAATAATAATAATAATAATAATAATAATAATAATAATAATGCTCTAAAAGTTAACTTTCATAAGATCATACTCGGCATCACAAGTAGGACTTCCGTCCTGGGTATGACGATAAACTACATCCGCGTCCAGGGTAAGACGATAAACTACATCCGCGTCCAGAGTAAGACGATAAACTACGTCCAACAGCAAGGCCTCTGATCAGGAGGTTTTGAGGAGCGTGGACCCATCTCTTAATTGCTGGTGTTACCAGGTCCATCCTGACCGGGGGTGGTAGCACCTGTTGGATCCCAACTATAGGTAAATAGTTAAACCCGAAACTGAGGTAAAAAGCATTATGAAAGTGTAAAAATAGGTTTTAATACCAGAAATACTTTGTAAAAAATTATTAACAGAAATAAATTTTTGAAGAAAAAAAATATTACCAGTAATACGTTTTTGACAAAAAAAATACCAGCAATACATTTTTAAAATAATATTATCAGCTATACATTTTTGAGAAAGAAACCAAACCAAACCAGACAAGTAAGATTATTGGAGAGTCTGTAGCGACCGAACGTAGGTTCTTGGACTGCTATTTAGTAAAGAGTGAAGAGATACTCCCCATATACTTGTAAAAGCATCGAGAACGAAGAAGAAGAATACACGAAGAGGTTGCTTATTGTAAATAAATATGTATTCTCCATAGCATTTTTGTAAATAAATGTCCTTTTGGCTGACATGTAAAATTACTGTTGTGAAAAGTCTTATGCCTGCGTCATGTTATTGAGAAATAAAAGGCACAATCGATTCGCCTACCGTTTTATCGATAAGTTGATCGATTTTAAAATAGCAAATAAATAAAATTTGTTCGATATTTGAGCTGGACAGCTAGGTTCGATCTTTACCAAAGGGAATTGGACTGAATTAATCGTAATCTTCAAATATGGGAAATAGATTTACTCAAGGTCTTCAAGTATGTTTATCGCGATATAGACGATATCGATTATCGATTTTATCATCCAATTTCTGACATATTCAATCAAATCATTTTCAGACGGAAAGGTGACATTTCAACCAAAGCTATCAGGAAAGTTTGAGCAAGTTTTTCAGCCCCTCACAAACATCTGTAAATATTATTTTTTTTATTCAAATTATTAGTAATGGGAATGTTTGTTTTTTTTTTTTAATTTTCCGAACAGAATCAGAACATTGTGACCATGTTCACCGGTCGGATCGGGAATCTCATCTGACTACACTCACATAGATTAGCCAGCAGGTCGATAACTTTGACCGGAGTACTTGCCGTTGCAGTGCGACTCCTTGTAGACATGTGTGTAAGTTGGATGTAGGCCGTGGGCCAATACGGTTCTGCATCCCAAGTCACCTGAGTGAAGCAGGTTCGATCACTTCTCTGCAAATTTACTACCAGTGACGAACCCCCCCCCCATGCACTCCTTCATAGAGATACATTTGGGAAAAGTCTGTAGGTATCTCTTCCCCGTCCACCCAGGTAGTAAATTGCAGAGCCTAGCCTTGTTTGTAAACCAGTTTACGAGAAAAAAGGCATTACCAATCTGAAGAGGAATTAACTCTGACAGATTATCTTGCTAGGTAAACTACTATATTTATGGATACCGATATATATGATAAACTTACTGGGTTAGTGGTCACGTAACGTGAAGTGATATAACAGTAGACACCGTTTAGCCTAGTTAGCCAAAGAGCCGCTCAAGGTAGATGGTTGCTGAGTGAGGTTATTTAAAGTAGATAACGGTTCATCCAAAGTTTGAAAGGGTAATACTCTATTAGGGAGTGGAGTAACGGGTAGTTTTTCAGCCCCTCACAAACATCTGTAAATACTGGTTCTTATTTTGGTTAAGTTGATTTTGTTTAGTGGCATATCAACACCTCTAATGTTGAAATGTAAAGTATTTTGTACATAATTATTTCTTTTTAGATAATCATGGTTTTAGTGATGCATCTTACAGATTATCCCATAGCTTGCGGGAGAAGAGGTGAATTCATTCTTTTCCCAAGGGTATTTGCACATAAGTGAATATAACGAACCCGACTGGAATTGGAACGCAGCTCTCCCATTTCCGAGCCATTAACCATTACACCACCCGCACATCCTAGATTACAGCGCCTGATATTCCAAAGCGGTCACCGACCAGGCTCGATGTTGCTTAACTTCGGCGATCTTACGGTTTCGAACATGATGTGGCCGCAAGCCTAGAGGAAGAGGATATTGAAAGAGAGGTTAAAAGCAAGAGAAGAAATGCCGTTTCACGGACCGTATGGGTGGAAAAGTAAAGGCTTTAAGACATAGTGAACCGGTTGGGTTGGGTTGGATAGGGTTGACGAAGGACGAGCTGAACAAGAGACCGGAAGTTGGCGCATCGCCGCCCACGACCAAGCCTTGAACCTTAAATCTACACGGAAGATCATCTATCGACTAATGGATTTGGACAACAGCAGACTGTGTGTCATTGAGGTGGTAAATCTCAACGAAGTCATTAGCGCCCGAGGAATGCATGCGTAACAAAAACAAGCGAAGCCACAATAAAGAATTGGTATGGACTTGAAATTGACGGGAAATGGAATCGCCACAAGCCAGAATTGATCGAAAACGACCATCTTCTAGGATTTCAACATCCAAATAGACCGCATCCTTAAGGTCAGTGAACCAATCAT
The DNA here is from genome assembly GCA_964036315.1 of Acanthosepion esculentum. Classification (NCBI taxonomy): domain Eukaryota; kingdom Metazoa; phylum Mollusca; class Cephalopoda; order Sepiida; family Sepiidae; genus Acanthosepion; species Acanthosepion esculentum. The sequence continues at coordinate 16,765,275 of OZ038490.1, read as the reverse complement.
CATTGTCGTTAAAAAAAAACGAACAAAATGCTTCCTAATCGATATAACTTATCCTGTTGACCCTAATATCAAAATGCAAAAAATTGAAAAAGCATAAAAAGTACAATGACTTCCAGATTAAGGTTGCCGTAATGTTGGTCGTTCAAGTCTCTATTGTCTCCCTTAGTTATAATAGGGGCGTTGAGGTCTATAGGACTGGACCTAAAGACCTACATTATGAAAAACGGAATGACACTTTATGTCGCATTGCTTCAGACGTCTCCGTTGCTTTCTGTGAAAGGCGCTATCTACATGATGGCAAATACCCATAATGCAAGAGTGAAAGTGAAAACCGCGCGGAAGAAATAATAATAATAATAATAATAATAATAATAATAATAATAATAATAATAATAATAGCCTATGTAGAAAGCATGAACTTCAAGTCAACAAGAAATGGTACGGCCACAAGCCAGAGGCGATCGAAAACAACCAAGTCAAGATTTTAACTGATTTCAACATCCAACCGACTACATACCTGAGGCCAGCAAACTAGACGTCGCCGTAGTCAAAAAGCAAAAACAAAAAGCTTCCTCATCGATTTGACTGTTCTTCCTGGCCCTAATATCAACCCCCTCCCCCAGCAAAAAATCGCAAAGCTTAAAAAGTACAATGACTTCCGGACTGAGGATGCCAGAATATGGGTCGTTCAAACCACTATTGAAAACCGGAATAAAACTTAGTGCCCCGTCACTTCAGAAGTCTGCGTTGCCTGTTTGCAAATATTCCGTGAAAGGTGCTATCTGCATGATGTCGTACGATCTATGTATCTGTGACACTAACCCCTATGGTTGGTTTGAGTGGTCGCGGTCGATGTCTTGGTCGCAGCACCAATTGTGTGACACCCACAACCACTCGAGAGACGATCACTGCCCCAATATGTGACACTTATCTCCCGGTGTCTGGTTAGATTCGATATCAGCTTTGTCGTTCTCAGCTCGCCTCCAACGTCTGGTCATCGGAGTGACTGCTTTGATCTCTAGTCTAACCTACCCACGTTGTGATTTGATGTTAGGTAGACGAAATCAACCAGGCGTCGGGCCGTAGTGCAAGCTGAATCCAATCCAGGGTAACGGTCATACCACAAAAGTGTATGTAAAAGAAAAATAATGAAACAAACTCAAGAGGTTCAAATGTGTTGAGAAATAACAATTATCTTTATATTTGTCTGTTGAATACAGGAGTGCGTCTCTCTCTCCCAGCCCGCTTCTATGGATTCGGGACACTTTTTGCGTTTCTTAAGCGATTTCTGATATCTTAAGTTGTTTTTCAATAAACTGCTTTTCGTATCTTAAGTCGATATTCAGTAAAACTTGCTTTTGGTGTCCTAAGTCGATGTTCATTAAAACTTGCTTTTGGTGGGAAGGCTATGTCGGAAGACGTGGAATTCTTGGTCACCTCCTGCTAGGCGCTATTCTCTCGAACTAACTCGAACTCAACTCAACTGGAACTGGAATTGGAACTGCCTGAACGCCCGGGGACGGTCGTTTATATGGACACCGACCAAAACCCGGTGTGGGGCCGGACATGATAAATCTCGATTCCCAACAAGAATTCTCTTTGTCTACGGACAGAAAAATTTATCACTTCCCATTTTTGGAAGTTAATTACTTTCTGTTTTAGAGGGGTTCTCTCCGTCGTCCGTGAGGAGAGGTCGGAGGAGAATTATGCTCCTAGACTCTTCCTTTGTCATATTGGTATCTCATACCAATCCCCTCAGTGGGCGTTAACAACTTCCCCGCCTTTCTCATACATTCACCTTCACCTATCACTCACACCAACACTTGGCCAATGATCGCTCGGCAGCGTGGGTGTGGCTAGGATGGCCCTCTTAAAGTTATTATCCAGCAAAACATTTTTTTATCGGCTAGAACATTTCTTTACAAATCCCAGATTGCAAAAATAATTCTTTATCACATCGTAACTTTGGGGACACCCAAATCCACTTAGCCCGGACCTCTAACGACTCATTAATGACATCTAATCAACCTTTAACTGCGTGCTCTTTTCCACCTGAATCAAATGTCGTAATATTATCGTATTTCCAGATGTTCGCTCTCGGTGACAGAAAGTCTGTAGTCAACAGTTTGAACAAGCAATAAAAATGATCATAACAAGGTCCGTATTCATAACGGCTGGCTTTCTTCGTCGGAATCCAAGAATGAGTATATTAAAGATATCTCTGATAGATAACTGAATTTGACTTCCCCTGCCTATATGCAGCTGACCGAAGCCGAATTTTTTAATTATCGCATATGTGTGGTGCGATTGTCATTTCTCCCCGTATTCTGTTTCCCTTGGCGCATCATGACATTAATTAATTCTGACAGAATCCGAAACCTGGCTTCTCTTACGAATTTTCTGTCTTCTGCGAAAAAAATATCTTTCTTCGTAAATGAAATAAAATCTTTACCCATTTTTCTTTTGTGAAAAAAACAATAATGTCGCTCGGTCTGTCTGTCGATCTAGCTCTTTCTCGCCTTAAGTATTTCCCGTTTTTAATTTCTGTGATTAATTAGTTAGCCAATTACCATAGCTAAATAGTGTCACATATCCATATATATCTATAATGCAAGATTGAAATTCAAAACTGCGAAGAAGAAGAAAAAGAAGAAGAAGAAGAAGAATATGTATAAATAATTGTAAATAGGATCTTCCTTTCTAATAGACGACTCAAAAGAAATATCAACAGATACTATTGCATGATCGAATTTCCAAGAAAACAGAGTTGTGTGTCTCAACAAGAACTAGAAGAGGAAGTAAGGAAAAATCAAATAAAGAAGCATGATGATCAAATCTATTAAGGAAACGAGTAGGGTACTCCACTATTTGACTTAGAGGAAGAGTAACTGGAAAATTTTAAATCTGAATACCGGCAACATCAGTAACAGTAACATTAGAAACAGTAACAATAGTATCTAATGCTAATTGATGAAGATTACAATCACCAAACACAAAAATGCTTGTGGATGGATGTAGAAAGAACCATTTCTATATAGTCAGAAGTGTTGCCTATTACAGTCTTGAAAAGAAGGAGAGCGATGAAGGAAAATAGATAGATAACAGAGTACATTAACGAAAGTCGAAATCGCATGAAAGAATCATCAGATGACTCAAGAAAAATTTATATTGCCATTTCCTGGATATAAATACCGATACCTTGTATATGTATGCTAGAATCTTTTCGACAAATAGGAAGATAGCCAGGAATAGAGAAATCATTGGTAGCAACAGAAGAATTTAAATTTGTTTGGCAAAGTCCAAAAATATCCGGAAAATGTTTCTAGATATTGGAATCCATTCCCCGAATATTGCATGAAGAAAGGCTGAGGGTTGTAGATAATTTTTTTTGTTTACTGTTTTAATCATATTTCTTTTCATTGTATCCGTCATGAGAAAAATGTATTATCAAGACAAACGCCAGCATAATTATTACTATGACAATAAAAACCTAAGTCTAAATCATAATGTAGCATCAGTGTTACGGATCGGAAATACATGCTGGATACCTACCCATGCATTGCCTGGCATTACAGATATCCAAATGTTTATCAGAAAACCTCTCTAAAGCGCTACTAAATAGTTCGACCTTCTTATTATCTGTCCTATGCAGCACCCAGAGAACTACCAAGCCGATACCTCATAACGTAAAGTTACAACCACTGATCAGTCAGATCACCAAAAAGTTAAGATAATTAAATTATTCGGGTCATGAAAGAAGGAAAATCAGTAAACCATTTTCTAAACAGGAAGCAATGAATAATCTTCTACACCTTTCAATACATATAGGAGTGCTACCGGGCGATAGCCGAGCCTATTTACTCCTATTAACCTGTTCACGGCACAGGAGGGTGAGTGCTCTTTTCCAGACACCATCTCTAGGATGGTTGCCGAATAAGGCTCCAGACTCCTTTCAGGTAAACTGGCAATTGCTGGATTATTAATATCTCACTCACTAGAGGCTATCCCACAACTTGGAATCGGAGCAATATTAACGTAAGATTAGACCACACAATCAAGTTGAAATTAATTTTAAAAAATTGTGTATAAATAAAGCTTCCAATATTCCAACAGTCAAAACGTTGTGAATATGGCAATGAAGATGAAAATAACAGTTCGAATAATGTAAATAATGCAAGTAATACCTCATCTCAGTGATATAGAGGCCGAAACGTTGTGAATATGACAATGAGTATGAGGATAACAGTCCGAATAATGTAAATAATGCAAGTAATCATCATACCTGATTTCAGAGACCCAATCACGTGAAGAAGGCCGGAACATACAACCGCTGAAACGTTGTGAATATGGCAATAAAGATATGGATAACAGTTCGAATAATGTAAATAATGCAAATAATCATAATACCTCATCTCAGAGATATAGATCATTTTAGTAATTGTTGTTAAAAAGTTTTGATAAGTAATAGCGAAAACATTAGTTATAAATAAAGAAAGCGAAATAGTCATTAAGACGAAGCTAAATTCGTAAATACACTGTTACTGGATAACATTTTTATTTATTGTTTGTTTATTTGCAGACACCCCAAAGTTTTCCTGCAACGTTCCAAAGTTATCTTTCAAATACGTTGCCTTAAAAAATTCTGGAAACAGAAAACAGATAATACATTCAACTGTATGAAATTTAAATTGTATTTAAATGTAACCGTCTCTTCTACTCCAATAGCTTCATATCTCGCACCTCTCGCCTGTAGAACACCCTCCCCTTTTCCGGTTTCCCTGATAGCTATAATCTCCAACTATTCAAATGTAATGTCAATCGACGTCTCCAGATGCCCAGATCTACCCCCTATCCTTCTCTTCATCCTTTCCTCTATCGCTCCTATTTGCTCTAGCTCCAACTCTCTGTAAACCCTTGCGTGCTAGTGGCTCCCCGCCTTGCTTGGGGTGAAACGCTTAAAAAAGTATATATATATATATATATATATATATATATATATATATATATATATATATAAACGTGCATTCACATTCTACATTAGAGAGTATTAATTTTTTTTAAATAACAAAAGAATATTTACACATTTCATACATAATGATAATCTATATATTTAATGTTGTAGCATATGTCTGTCTGTTATCGAACACCTCCTAGGGTTTGAGATACAGACCCTCATAATCGTATATATTCTAAAAGTACATTACCTAGGGTACTTGGATGAGTATATTTCATTTTCATCAAAGGCGATCCCCGGGGGGGGGGGTATTTACCACAACACCCACCGCTGAAAATTTGTTTCTTTCTGATATAAATTAAATTTAAATTTGAACAAAAGAATGAATCCTAGGGTCCTTGAACGATATGTATATTTGATTTTGATCAAAGTGGGCCACCGGGAGATGCAACCCCATAACTGAAAATTAGTTACCTTTTTATTGAAATTAAATTTAAATTTGAACAATGGAATGACTCCTATACAAAATACAGAAGGCGAAAGCTAGAAGATGGAGTTCACATCGGCAAAATCAAAATGAGACAATATGGACGTCAATTTGAACAAGAAATCACTGATCAGTGGGTAGTACCTTACAATACATATTTATTGCGACAATTCAACTGTCATATCAATGTTGAAATCTGCTCATCAAATTCATTCAATCAAGTATTGTATAAAATATATATCAAAGGGATCGGATCAAGCTGGTTTTTGCATAAACCCCTTACTGAATTTTTCCCCATTGATTTAAATTAATTTTAAATTTGAACAAGGGAAGAGAATTCAAAATGTAGAAGGAGAAAGCCAGAAGATGGAGATCACATCGGCAAGATCATTGAGTAATATATATATGCATCATTTTTCTCCAAAAATTATAAGAATGATTTAAAATCAATCATCATTTTCTTATCAAACTGGATGTCATGATGGGTATATTGGATTTCGAATATTAGTACCCCATCCTCACGTTGCTAATGTGCAACTCTCACTCTCAATAATAATAATAATAATAATAATGATAATAATAATAATACACGCTATATAATAATTACCATTGTGTATTTATTTATATCTTTCGTGTCATATCATATGTAATTAGACACGATAAAATTAATCAACACTTTATAATAATTATCGTTGTGTATTTTTTATGTATCCATAATTTTCATGCCACGCCCCATGTAATTAGATATGACAAAAATAATAATGTTTATAATTTCTTCAATAATAGGAATCTATATATATTAGGATGTAGCCCCTGGATGTCTGTTTTTTTGTTATAGAACACCTCTTAGGGTTTTGTAGATAGACCCCATAAACATCTATATTCTGAAAAGATTTTTCCCTTTGATTTCAATTAAATTTAAATTTGAACAAAGGAATGAATCCTATCCAAAATACAGAAGGAGAAAGCCATAAGATGGAGGTCACGTCAGCAAGATCAAAACGAGATAATATGGATGTGAAGTTGAGCAAGAAATCAACAATCAGTGGGTAGTACCACACAATACATATTTGTTGCGACAATTCAACTGTCATATCAATGTTGGAATCTGCTCATCAATTCATTCAATCAAGTATTGCATCAAATACATATCAAAAGGGTCAGATCAAGATGTTTTTGCACAACCCCAATTAAAAATATTTGGTTTCCCTTTGATTTAAATTAATTTTAAATGTGAACAAGGGAATGACTCCTATCGAAAATATAGACGGAGAAAGCCAGAAGATGGAGGTCACATCAGCACTGTGTTATACGGAAATGCATAATTTGTCTTCACAAATTATAACAATGATTTAAAATCAATCGTCATTTTCTTACAAAAATGTGTGACACGCAGCAAGGCACGCTTTATTCGGCTCTTTGAATATAAAATAGTGGCCTTTTCCCAGAATAGGAGAAATGTTAGCAAATATGATAGGGGAAGAAATGACTAGTACCTTACTCTTTCTGTGGATTTTAATAAGAATAATGACCAAACACTGCTGGTTTTGTGCCAGACATGAATATTTTTTTAATTTTAAGTGACATGTCACTTAATCAGATGGGGAAAAGAAGTCGGGTTTTTTTTTCCCATTTCATCGGATACTTTTCAATTAATTCCGAGATATCTTATTTTAAATGTTCTTCATAACTTTACGAAATACGCGTAAAAAGCCGAAAGTTGGTTGGGTTTGTATTGACTGCCGAAATTGAAAGTTGCGATTAACAATTTATTCGATAAAGGGAAAATTGAAAAAATTGAAAAGTCGTGGAATTGAAACCGCCGCTTCTGAAATGAGGTCGATGGAAAGTTAGGAAAGACACGACAAGATCGTTAACATAGGACATCGCACGAGAACCGACCGTAAACATCAATTTTTCAAAGGAAAAAGAAAGCGGTCTATGTTCCGATTTATCGTGAAATGAAAAAAATAAGTCACCTACCTTCACCCTCTGTGCTTACTTTTCTATTTACCACAGATCTGGCATTTAATTGGTTAATCAAGACATACCCACAAGTCTAAGTTTAATTCTGAACTTATATCCCCACTTTTGTGTAACGATTTTTATATGTTTCATTATAAGCTCTTATAAAATAATATATATATATATATATATATATATATATATATATATATATATATATATATATATATATATATATATATGCGTAAGGATGTTCTCCCTCCACATCATAATAGTTCATTAATTTTAAATGTAGTTACGGTTTGCACTACATAGGGAGAACGACGCAAAGGCTGAATGTTACAATAAAGCGACACGTTCCAGCGAAAATCTGAAACCTTAAGTACACTCCCTCGGACATTTTGACTAATACATACGGGTCTTCCATCGCAGAACACCTTATAAATAGTCATAATTGTGCTGTTAGTTTTAGTGGTGATGCTTTTGCCATCCTTAGCATGTCCAACTCAAATTGCCACCTGAAAGCCTTCTCGTTGTAAACAGAAGGACTTTGTATTAGGCCTCCAACTAATTACCATTTAATTTTTTTTTCTCTCCCCCCAATACACTTTGTCCATTGTTCTTTTTTTATATAATTTACCTCGATTTAGCTCTGTTGAGCGAGGTATGAAACCGGTTAACTAGCGCGTTTTTCATTTTTACTTTTTATTATCATCAGTGGTAATAATAAAACTAATTTTTGTCTGTTTATGGCAGTGATAAAATTTTGTACCACTAAATATATCTTTATATATATATATATATATACATATATATATATATATGGATATAGATATATTATCACCTTATTATTTCTAGTGTATACATGTTATTTCTAGTGTATACATGTATCTAAGTAGACGGTTCATTTATTAATTAAACAATATATTTATTTATTTTCATCTACCGACCTGAAAGTTCGAGAAAACTTGAAGCAATATTTGTGATCTCTGGAAGGAATCCTAACCTTCGTCCGTCAGTGAAGAGACACCATTTAGCCCAATACACCTTACCGACATGGCCACGAAGAACCGTCGGTGATAAAAATTCTATCGGATTAATAATATATATATATATGTATATATATATTATCAGGTTAATATGTTCCATTTTTATTAAAGAGAATGAAATACAGAAAAACGATTATATAAATTCTATTATTTTATATATATATATATATATATATATATATATATATATATATATATATATATATATATATATATATGTATGTATAATAAAAAAAGGCTCAAACACTAATATTCCATGGTTCAAATATTCTTACTCTGTCCTGGACACTGAGTTCTACCTGGATTCTATCCTCTTGGGAATTTATATATATATATATATATATATATATATATATATATATATATATATATATATATATATGTATGTATGTATGTATGTATGTATTCCCTAACTATTTCAGCGAAATCGGACTTCTTTAAAACGCACTTTTATTTCTGTTCATCATGTTTAATATATCTTAGAAGTGTATAAATTTCTAAATTTTTTATAATTTTTTAAATTTTATTTTCAGCCTCTTTGTGAAATCTATTAATAATAAATACACAAGAATGCTTATTTTTTCCTCCACCGGATTTCTTTGCATGGAGCTTCATAAAAACAAAGCTTTACCTCCCAAAGATCAATAGTTGAAATGAACTTAAAGAATGCATACAGTAAGTAGTGCAGGCGATAACTCCTGTAACGCCAGGTGGTTTGGTGAAATTAAGCAGCCGACCTACCTAGTGCGCCTTCAGTTCATCTTTGGTGTTACAAGGATTTTTTGTTGTTCTCTCGCACAACTGGGCCCCAGCTCCTGAAGGCCTTTAATGTGGTCCCCCCTGTCAAGTTTGAGGTCCTCACCAACCAATTTTAGTAGTTTGTTTCTTATCAGAACGTTTCAGAGTGTGTTTCTCGAGCTGCCTTACCTTCGTAATCGCCATTAAAGTCATCCAACGCATTCCAAATCCTCTGCACTGCCTCTAAGACGGCGTCCAACTGGCTCTACTATACTGTGCAATCGATGAAAAAAACAAGGCGCTTTTGCGAAATTAAAAATATAGAATGGCAACAACTTACCTATCGATCCCTGTGTTTGGTAAATGAAACAGAATGACTTCACAATATACAGTATAGCCCCTAGAATATAAAATTAGAAAGTTTTCGATAGTATTCGCGAGACCCTGAAATTGTACACAATCTCACTGTGACGTTCACTCCAAAGTTATTCTTTTCCTCTTATTCCCATCATCTTTTGAACCATTACAAGCCATTAGGATGAAATAAACATAAGCAATTATCCAAAGTAAATTTCCTGAAAAACAGAAATTTCAAATCAGTTACATATCAACCAAATAGTTCAAATATGCACATCAAAATCAAGTCTGGATATGCGGGATTTCGGATATGAGGCACTCCGGATACGAGGGGTTCCGGATATGAGGGATTCTCCTGTAGTTGCTTTGCCCTTTTGTTCTGAATCTGATTGCGCTGATTACAAAAGAGATCGATATATACATTGAAATCTATTCATTCATATATTCATTAATTCATTCATTCATATATATATATTCATTCGTATATTCTATTCATTCATTCATATATTCTATTCATTCATATATTCTATTCATTCATATATTCTATTCATTCATATATTCTATTAATTCATATGTTCATTCATTCATATATTCTATTCATTCATATATTCTATTCATTCATATATTCTATTCATTCATATATTCATATATTCTATTCATTCATATATTGTTAATTCATATATTCATTCATTCACATATTCTATTCATTCATTCATATATTCTATTCATTCATACATAAAACTAATGACCTTTACAAAAAACGTAATAACAAAGGTTTAAAATTAATTTTAAAAATGAAAAATATTTCGTGAAGCTTTTATTTTAGTTTTAATTTCAAGCTAACAGATTAAATTAATATTTTCAACAAGTAGAATACGCTGTTGTATTTCAAAAAATAATTTAAATAAACAGGAAAGAGTTTTTTTCTGCTAAAATAGCTGATTATCTACATTTTTTCATCTTTCATCGCAATATTAGCTGATTTAAAATATAATTAATCGGATTTGAAACAAATATTATATAAGTGTAAAATATCGCAGAAATGCATTTTTAACTCAACAGTAGTTGAGATTTTAACCCGACAGTAGCTGTTTTGACAGCCTGATGAGAGATCTAATGTTGTTCTATCGAGAGTTTATCTGTAAAACATATTGAAGAAAATGATATGACTTCCTTCTTCATATAATTTTTAATGATCAATAATCTTTAAAATTTACGGAAATATTCGGCGTAATCTAATGTTTTATTGGTCCCCCGTACCGACAAAAGTCATAATGTTTATACACATACCAAACAATTCAAAATTCTTGAGGATTTGTATTTTCAATTTATGATTAGGAAATATTGTTTTCACTTAATAATAATATCTTCTAAATGGCTGAAATTATTACAGATTTTTAAAAGATTTAAAACTTAATAAATTTTTATAATTATTTTTTAAATTAAAATTCTTCAATAAAATTCATTATTGATGGAAATTTTTTCTAAAGCGAATATTGTCTTTAATATATCATATTTATAAAAACAATTAAGTTTTTCTAATTAAATTTAATCATAGTTAAATTTTTATTGCATTTTTTAATTTACGATTCAGAGCAGATTTTCGGTAAATGGTGTTCCTGTTTTATGAAAACAAATTGATGATTTAAATTCTCCAAGCAGAAATACTTTTAACTAATATGAATATGAAGAGATGCACATTTTTAATTTCTCGAAACTTCATAAAATTAAGTAAATGAGGGTAAAAGATTTTTAAAAAATATTTTTACCAAGATTTTCTTTGAAAATTGTTCCTAAAAATAATTTTGTTCATTTGTGAATAAGTCCTGAAAATTTCATTAAAACTCGACAATGATTTGATTTTTGCAAGAATTACCAAAAAAAATTGTTTTTAACGCCAAAAATGCGTATACTAATGTTCGGTCGACCCGTTGACTCCAGTAAATCAAGATTTTTGTGATGTCAACGAATACTCGTTGTCACTTTCGTAATGCTCGTTGTAGTAGAGACTTTGTAATCGCAGATACAACTATAGTAATGCTAAGAAAAGTTGAGAGATATGAAGACCTGATAGACAAAAATGAAGAATGTAGATGCAAGATTGGATTCTACCATCTAGCTGTGGGATGATGTGGTTTTGTCGGAAGAAGCCTCTACAATGGAGGGACCCCCGATATAGCAGAATGCAGTAGAGGAAAAGGGACTGAAACTGGCTGTTATGGTTCCTGCTGATAACTAATTTTGGATTGGATCCAGAAATGGAGCTGCTAACTGGTTGGCAAGACTTTGTTTATTTTTCCTTCCTTTGACAAAATAATAAGCACTTAACTATAAAAGATTATCATACAACAGTATCATATTTTGTTTTTGTCAATAAAACTACCACCTTTCTTAATTACACCTTTACAAATTCTTTGTATTCTTCCCAACAGTTTTTGAAAAAAAGTAGATGTTATACGTTCACGATTCTGTATTTGTCTTTCCTATCGTAGCAACAAGCCAACGGCCAGACCGAGTGGTATGGAATGAAAGTGACAAACAACACAGTTGTTGGAACTGACGGTCCCTTGTGAAGACAATTTGGAACAGGTAAAGCAAAGAAAAGTTGAGAGATATGAAGCCCTGATAGACAAAAATGAAGAATGTAGATGCAAGATTGGATTCTACCATCTAGCTGTGGGATGCCGTGGTTTTGTTGCAAATGATGTTACCAATGTGCTCAGAAGACGATTTGCCTAAAACAAAGAGATAAAAAGCGTGGTAGCAGATCTTCAGGAGAGAGCGGAAAAAAGCATTGCTCGTCATCTGGTTAAAGCGTGATGAGGACAGTTGGTTGGAGAACAATTGATGGCGGGAAAGACCAGTTAGCACCAATCCAGAAGAAGCTTTCACAAAGGAGGGACCCCCGCTATAGCAGAATGCAGTAGAGGAAAAGTGGCCGAAACTGGCGGTTTATGGTTCCTCCTGATGACTAATTTTGGATTGGATCCAGAAATGGAGCTGCTAACTGGTTAGCAAGACCTTGTTTATTTTTCCTTGGGATAAGACTGGTTAAAGCTATATAGTGCGATTAAAATGAGGAAAATCCCACATTTGAATAGTTAATGGCGACTTTGAGAGTGCACTTTATAGCAAGATCGGTTTTTCAATTTGGACTTATAAATTTTTATTTTAAATTCTTATTGATTTCATTCTTATTAAATATCTAATGAACTGATGAGCAATCAGACGCCAAAGGCAAGTGTTTCATTTAGGTTTGCGATTTGATCTTCCATTACAAAAAACTGCAAAACAAAATATATACAATTGGCCAAAATTACGGAATTAAATCAAATTTGTATTAAACCAGTAAACATTCGGGATATTTGGGGAATTTAAACACTGAAGTCATTAACATTTAAATTAGATATCAGATTAGGATTGATACGAACTGAGGGATAGATAGATAGATAGATAGATAGATAGATAGATAGATAGATAGATAGATAGATAGATAGATAGAAACAGACTCAGATAACAAACCGAGATAGATAGATAGATAGATAGATAGATAGATAGATACGAACAGACTCAGATAAAAATGCGAGAGAGAGATAGATAGATAGATAGAAAGAAAGAAAGAAAGAGACTCAGATAACAAACCGAGATAGATAGATAGATAGATAGATAGATACGAACAGACTCGGATAAAAATGCGAGAGATAGATAGATAGATATGAACAGAATCAGATAACAAACCTAGACAGATGGATAGATGAATCATTATATATATATATATATATATATATATATATATATATATATATATATATATATACGTGGTCTGATCAAAAAGTATCGCGATAGGTGTTATAAAAAGAAAAATATATCGGATATCAATTCGCTATTTAATCACCTTGTGAAGACACACACATTATCCAGCATCGTTTCCACTAATGGAAACATTCGTACAACTCTTTTTTGGTGATAATTATATCAGTTTGTTCGTAGCTATCTATCTCTATCTCCTTCTGTTATCTATCTATCTATCTATCTATCTATCTATCTATCTATCTATCTATCTATCTATCTAACATTAGTTTTTGAGTGGTAATAGCAGCGTACACAATGGATTAAAGAACTGATTTCTTTACTCCACTAATGGAAAAACTGAAATTGCATTTAAGTCACATAATGTTATGGGAATTCAAATAAGGGAGTGGCACTATGGAAACATCTAGAGAAATATGTAAAGTTTGTACCTGAGGCGTCATAACTGACCGTAAGAAAGAAGTGGATTCGCAAAGTTTCCTTCTGGAGAAATGTCGATGGAAGAAAAGTTAAGCTCGTGGCGTTCATCAGAATTTAATGATGACGCCCGAAAGTGATTAGCGGAAGATTATGTATATTCAAAGTACCCAAGAATTCGTAAAAATGATGACGAACACGTCAGAATCTACCAAATGTCAACACGTAGAAAAGACGGCAAAACAATGGTGAATATATAATTTAATAAAATTCAATTGTACTCTATTTTTTCATGAATTGATAAAAAAAAAATAGAACTATTCCCGACTTGACCTAATCTAATATTAAACCTGAAGATCCAAAATCCGAAAAAGAAAAATGGCGTATAGTTTAGCATTTATTATTTTTTTAATTGTATCTGCTCCATCTTAATTTCAGTTGCTTTCAATCGCGTCTCTTTAGATCACATCGGGGTAGCTCTCATGAATAAACCCGTATATTTTCTCTTCACTTTCATTGATAAAATGTTAAGTATGTTCCGATAAGAAGCAATTTAACTTAAGACAATAAAAAATCCTTAATATCGATTAATTATATTTCGATTTTAATTGACCCTGATAAGAATTTACTTCTAAAAACTGTTCGAAATTTTAATTTAGCTTGTTTGCCAACTCTCTTTATGAGAGAGAACTTTTAAATGTTCAACTTGTTCAATATTCTGCTAAACGTTTCTCACTTGTATCTTGGAAGGAAACTGACGCCAAATATGTTTTTTTCGATTTTTTTTTCGACCAGAAATCTTAATTCAGTTATTTTTAAATTTTTACTGAGAGAAAGAAATGCGAACTAGTGTCCAAGTGGTTAATTGAAACTGATTTCAGAAATTTTTCGCTTTCTTCAATAACCAACTAAAAAAATATAAGGATTTCTTTATCTCTTTTTGATTCGACATACATTTCTTTCCAAATGATTTTAATTCTTTGAAAATTTCCCAAACTTTGACGATAGCAAATATTATTGTTTTTCTCTCCTGATTGTTATAAACAGGACCTCCATTTTTTTTTTTCATTTCTTTCTGTCTCTGTCTCGACTGTCTCTTTTACCGACTAGAGACCAAACAAGACCATGAAATCATTTCTTTCTGAGTCGAATTGTTTTTGTTTGTCAGCAAAAGCAGATAAATACGATCTTATGCATCTGAAATTTCTTTATAAAATTTCTTGACGTTCTTGAAGTATGATGCAGAACAGTTATCTGACCAACCAGGGCAACTCGAACATCTCGTTCGTCTCGCACACGCATGCGCAAGCTTCCTTTTCATTTAGTCTTGTCAGTTATCTTAGCACCAGGGTTGTTTTCAAGGGTAGGAAAAGCAAACCTGAAAAAATATAACTGTTTTTTTTTTCGTATATGATGTATTTTTGATGATGACTTATTTTGGCTTATTTTTTATTTCGATGCAAACATTTCCAATCCAACCTAGAAGAGATTGCTGGAAATTTGAGATTTTTAATCCATTTTCTCAAAATTACATAAATGACTTTGACCGGGCCGAGACTTCACTTCATCACCAGTCGGAACACGAAATCAATTTCAATTTATTTCGCTATCGAATTTTTTGTAATTTATTACCATGTATAATAGATTTGTAATTTATTACCTTAATAAATTGTAATAATAAATGTATTGGCATAATAAATTGTAATAATAAATTTATTACCATAATAAAGTGTAATAATAAATTTATTATCATAATAAATAATTGTAATAATAAATTTATTACCATAATAAATAATTGTAATAATAAATTTATTATCATAATAAATAATTGTAATAATGAAGTTATTACCTTAATAAATTGTAATAATAAATTTATAACTATAATAAATTGTAATAATAATTTTATTACTATAATAAATTGTAATAATAAATTTATCACTATAATAAATTGTGATAATAAATTTATTACCATACTAAATAATTGTAATAATATATCTGCAGAAAATCATTTGCAATTCATATCTATAGTAATTCATTTAAAATATATTTCTGTATATAAATCCTTGGCAATACCTTTCTATGGAAAATTGTTTGCAATGTACTTCTATAGTAAATAATTTGTAATGTATTTCCCTATAAAAAGATTTGCAAGGAAAATACAGTAAATATTTATAATGTAGGTCTATAATAAAACCATTAGCATTATTTTTGCCTTCTACATAAATTCACACGTGACGTTGCGTGATGCACTAATCTAGTAATGCGTTGTAGCGTAATGGGTATCGGCTCGGAGAGACGCGTTCGAATTCAAGTCAGGTCTGTTACAATCACTTACACGCTAATACTCTTTGGAAAAGTAAGAATCTAACTCTTCTCTCCCTCGCTATGTGCTGAATAGCAGAACAGACACAGTTCTATAGCCTTGGTTGGCAGCCAGTCTACCGCAGAAACAAACGATATCCTACTGCGGTATAATAAAAAAACTTCTGTCTCGACGGTCATGAATCGAAAGAAACATGATCGCCCAAGCTTTTATCATGTATGGCAGTAGTACTGGGTTGAAACTTCTTTTGTCTTTTTAACCGCCTCAATTATTCTTAGAGGTTTCCAGCAGGACCGTTTTGGTATTATCTTCCATTCTGAGATTGCATTGCATTGTGGGGTAATTGGTATCATCTCAAAAGGAGACATCGGATAGTCGAGTTCGAATTCCAGTCAAGTCCGTTGCATTCACTTGCGTGCCAATGTACATTGGAAACGTAAGCACCCATCTCTTCTCCCGCAGTTATGGCTAGAATAGCAGGATAGACTTATTCTATAGCCTTGGTTGGCGACCAGTCCACCGCAGAAAGGAATGGCAGCCTACTGCGGGTACATTTTCTGCCTTGTCAGTCATTCCTCAAAAGAGACATGATCGTCCAAGCGTGTATCACGTCCGACGCTTAAGTAATTGAATGACATCTTTTACTGGGTTGAAACCCCTTTTTGCGTTTTGAACCGCCTCACTAATTCTTGGATCATCTGGAAGCGTCTTTTTGATATTTTCATCCACGCTGATATTATGCTATCATGCAATTTCTCATGATTATATGGATGCAAATCCAGGGTTCGAATTTCCCTTTCCATCACATCCAAAAAGTGCTCCATTACATTGAGATGCGGTGAGTATACTGCTCACTTTACCACGGAAAATTAATTCCTGTGTTCCGTGAACGAATGTGGCAAAGAAAGGTTTGGTTTGTTTTGTTTTACGGCATATCAACCTCAATGGGTTATTTAATGCCGACAAAATTGCACTATTTTTATTTATAACATGGGCATGTTCCTACTAAAATAGGGACAGCGGAAATTTGGTCCAGCATAATCAAAGTTAGAGGAACGTGGTCAGTATCTAACTTCACTGCTGTATTGAAACGTTTTTTTATATGTAACATAGGTACTAATATTTACTAAACAAATATTCCCTATACAATTGAAATACCAGCAGCAGCATTAACCGTTAATACAAAGCAAGATGGATCTACGCTTTCGTGTTGTTTTATGCCAAATTCTTACCCTACCATTCGAATGTTGCAGCAGAATCCAAGACTCAACATATCAGACAAGTTTTTCCAACCTTCTTTCGATCAAGTTTTTGTGATCCTTTAGCGAAATGTAGCGTCCGCTTCTTGTTCTTGTCAACTTCAAAATTACAGCCACACAAGGTCGAAACACAGGTCCCCGTACGATCACCGAAGTTAAGCAACGTCGCCTCTGGTCAGTACCTTTGATGTACTGAATATGCATACACCTGGGTTCCCCCTCACAGTAATATGATTGCCTGGTGTCAGCCATAAATACAGGCTGATGTGGAGGTACAGGGAGGACGCCCATTGGACAACGCCTATTGGCCTACGCCTATTGCCTACGACTACGACGAGTACCAGTCGATTACGGCTACCTGCTAGATTGTACTACTCGGTTACAGTAGCCAAAACCACTTAGCTACTTCGAACAAATATATCCCTTTCCGGGACATATCAACCTTGATGGGTGATTCGGTAAACTAGGTGCTGTAAGTTTGGCTGTGCGAGTGATGTAATGGTTAATTGCTCAGAATTGTTAGCCGAGTTCCAATTTCAGTTGGGTTCGGTATATTTACTTACGCACAAATACCCTTAGGGAATGTATGTATCCACCTCTTCTCCACCTGGCTATGAGTTAAATAGTAAGACTTGTATCACTAAATTATTATTAACTCACCCTCCCCCAAAAAACATTTCTTGCAATGTAAAAATATTTTCTGGTTTAAGTAACATGCAAAAGGTTGATAAGTTACACAAAGCGAATAAATCAATCAATTATTCGCTTTAAGAAAAAAGGCGAATATGGCGGAACAGGGGAGGAAGAAGAAAAGACATAACAATTAATAGAATGGGGAGGAGAAGAGGTGGAGTCGATGAGTGAAGAGAACGAAAGAGAAAAAGAGAATGAGGAGAGAAAAGGTAAAAAGGAAACGTATAAAAAGTGGGAGGAGAAGAGATCGAAAGAAAAAAACAAGAATAGTGTGGGAGAAGAAGAAAAAGAAAGATAAAAAGAACGAATGGATGAAGAGAGTCAGGAAAAGAAGAGGGTGACTAAAGAACAGCGATGGTGATGGTAATAATAACCTTTTCCTTATAAGGAGACATTCAGCATTTATTGGCTGGTTAAAATTTATAAAACCAGTCTATTAAATCAGATTCTCAAGTCTACTGTTATTGCACTTTCAAATATTAATGGAAGTTTTCTTCCTACTCTTTTGTTTGAAGTAATTTTGTTTCGATTCATTTGTTTTACGGCATATCAACCGTAATGCTGACAGAATTTTTATTGCTACTAATATTTTCTTAAAGTATAGTTGGTAATAATAATATATATATATATATATATATATATATATATATATAGAGAGAGAGAGAGATATAGATACATATATATATATATATGTATATATATATATATATATATATATATATATATATATATATATATATATATATATATATATATGGTGTTATTTTTTTTTAATTTATTGCAGCTAATATTTTCTTCAAAAAATTTTAGCTGGTAATATATATATATATATATATATATATATATATATATACGGTGTTATTATTTTTTTAAACTTATTACTGATAATATTATAATATTTTCTTCAAAAAATGTATAGCTGGTAAAATATATATATATATATATATACGGTGTTATTATTTTTTTAAATTTATTACTGATAATATTTTCTTCAAAAACTGTATAGCTGGTAAATATATATATATATATATATATATATATATATATATATATATATATATATATATATATATATATATATATATATATATATATATTAATGTATTTCTGGTAATGATTTATTGTTGCTAATAATTTATTCTTGAAAAATTTATTGCTGGAAATAAATTTTTATAAAGTATTTCTGCTATTCGAACCTATTTTTACACTTTCATAGTATTTTGACCCCAGTTTGGGGCTTAACTATTTGACTATTTAGCTGGGACCCTAACAGGTGCTACCACCCCGGGTCGGGGTGAATCTGGGAACAACAAAAACTAAGAGGTGGTTCCACGCTCCTCAGAATATCCTGATCAGAGGCCTTGCTGCTGGACGTAGTTTATCGTCTTACCCAGAAAGGAGAAAGAGGGAACAAAAGTTAAGACTAGAAGAAGAGGATTGAGATGGGTTGTACAGTAAAGACTGGAGTTGAATGTGGCGATAAAGAGAAGAAGAAGAATTGCTTGAGGAGAGCAAAAAGAGGAAAGTAACAATGGAGCGAAGCAAGGAGAAAAAGAAAGACGAGAATAAAGAATGGATGAGGAGAGTAAGGAAAAGAAGAGCGAAGATAAAGGAATAGAATAGAGAATGACAAAGAAAAAAAACCTTGTATAGCGGAAAGTTAATATTTAAGAAACAGTGTAAGATGATAGATGTGAATGGGTAAAATGTAGGGACAAAAAGGAGCAGTAAAAGCACCTGCAATTGGAGGAAGAGATGAAGATTCTGATGCTTACAATAAAACTATTTTGAGAAAATCAAGAGAAAGATCTGCAATGTTATCGGACCTAAATTAGCATCTCGACTTCGTCATATCCTCACCGAGATGATATGACTGACTCCTGTTTTTCTATAAATATTTTAATGGAAATTGTTCTGTTGTCTCCTGCTGCCCCGAATACATGGATTTAAGCACGCTGCTAGATTGGCACCTTTCTTTCCTCGCACATTTGCACCTGTGACACTCCCTGCCGATTTCTTGCTTCCCTGATAACTATCGTCCAGGGTAAACTACAGCCGTGTCCTGCAGCAAGGCCTCTGATCAGGAGGATTTTGAGGAGCGTGGAACCACCTCCTAATTTCTGGGGTTCCTACGTCCCCCCACTCGGGGTGGTAGCACCTATTAGGGTCCCAGATATGGGTAAATAGTTAACCCACATACTCGTCCGCGTCCTGGATCTGACAATAAACTACATCCGGCGAGATCTACATCTGGCGTCCTGGGTAAGACGATAAACTACATGCGTCGTCCTGTGTAAGAAGGTAAACTACCTCCGGCGTCTTGAGTAAGAAGATAAACGCCATCCGGGGTCCTGTTATGACGAAAATACAACATCCGCGTCCTGGGTATGACGATAAACTACATCCGGCGTCCTGGGTAAGAAGATAAACTACATCCGGCGTCCTGGATAAGAAGGTAACCTAACTCCGGCGTCCTGGGTATGACGAAAAAACAACATCCGCGTGCTGGGTAAGAAGATAAACAACATCCGGCAACCTGAGTAAGAAGATAAACTACATCCGGTGTCCTAGGTATGACGAAAAAAACAACATCCGCGTCCTGGGTATGACGATAAAACAATATCTACATCCTGGGTAAGACTATAAACTACATCCGGCGTCCTGAGTAAGAAGATAAAAACCGCGTCCTGGGTATGACGACAAATCAACATCCGGCGTCCTGGGTATGACGAAAAAACAACATCCGCGTCCTGTTTAAGACAATAAACTACATCCGGGCATGAAGTTAAATATAGATCCGGCCTCCTGGGGATGAAGTTAAACTACATCCGCGTCCTGGGTAAGACGTTAAACTACTTCCGACAGCAAGTCTTCTGATCAGAAGTTTTTCTGGAGTATGGAACCATATCTTAATTACTGGTGTTCCCAGCTATGGGCAAATAGTTAACCACCAATCTGGGGTCAAAACGTGTAAAAAAATAGGTTTCAATATCAGCAAAAACCAAACCAAACCGAACCTGATAACTATAATATTCAAAATTTTAAATTCAACGTCAATCGCAATCTTCTGCCTTCTTGAATTCTGTTCCTTTTTAGTCATTTCCACAATCCTTCCCATTCTCATTCTTCTCGTTCTCTTTCACTTTTACTTTCACTTTTATTTTCTCTTTTACTTTCACTTTTACTTTCACTCCATGTAACACTTCTACATTCTAGTTGTATTATCGGCTTACTTGGGGTGAAATGATTAAAAAAATGTAAAACCCGTAATAACCACCTGGTATTAATGTATGCACTTTCTACTCTTCCTGTTTATTACGCGGAGGACAATGTGATAACTCTGGCCAGTTACACTACAATGTATTGACCTTTGAGTCATATTCGATTACATGTTCGATACTGCTGACATTTCGAGATTCATATATTTCCTAATTAACCCTTGGAAAACACTTGAATCAATTTCTTTCGGAAACGGAAATTTCCGGTATTTCTTACAAGACTTTAAGTTTATTAGGATTACCAAAAAAATATATATCGTCCTTAGGAAGCTTTGCGAAATAAGTTATTTTCGGGTGTAAATTTTTCATTGTTCAATTGGAATTTGCCTTCACAGATTTGAATATAAAGCAAAGAGAGATAGGATGGTATGAAATTCTTTATGTGATGCTACGAAAACATCGTCTTGGAGCAGATGATAGAAAATGTCATTATTTCTTTTCTGGCACCAGTTATATAAAGAAATAAAGATTTGTTTTTGGTTTAATCCCGTGGGAATGATCCAGGAGGAAAGTGAAAAAAAGAAAGAAAGAAAGAAAGAAGAAAAGTGAAAAACAAAACAAAAAGAGAAAAAGGAAAAGAATGCAGATGTAGCAGAGACAGTCAATATTAAAGGTGAAAAATGTTAGATTTAGATACATTTCCTACTTGTTCTTTATTTCATTTTATTCATATATATATATATATATATATATATATATATATATATATATATCAAGTATGTGGTGCAGTTCAATTTATATTACATGAATCATTCATACAAAATGGATGGACTGTATCTGTGTTGTAATTAGAGATTTATAATTTAACATTGACAGAAAAATGAAAATTTATGTTCCTATAACACCGCTTTGTGGCCTTCAGTAAATGTTAATGCAAAAATCTGTCATGCCAAATAGAAACTAATATCCCACTTGTCACTTTCTCATCTAGCCTCATATATATATATATATATATATATATATAGAGAGAGAGAGAGAGAGAGGGGGGGAGGGAGTGTAAAATTTAATATTAATTAGAATGATTTTTATTTTAGTCTAATGCTAATATTAAACCATTAATTATTATAACCAAGGTTCGATGTCAAGTTTTTTGAATTCTCATTAACCAGAACTTTGTCTCTTTGCTTTTTTCATTTCTATTCTCGATCTCTGACGAAGCATTAATAAATGTGAGACCTTTTAGATTGAAATACGTTTCCTACTTGTTCTTCATTTTATTTACTCACACACACACACACACACACACACTCATATATATATATAGTCTTAAGGTGTGCTATATATATGGGATAAAGTGCTCAATATCACAGATAGAGCGTGTGTAAATATAAAAGTGAACATTGAAGTCAACACTTAGAGGCGACAGGCTGTCTCATGCTAGACGCAATCGTTAGGCCTGACTATTGCGTCTAGTATGAAACATCTCCTGTCGCTCTAAGTATATTATATATATATATATATATATATATATATATATATATATATATATATATATATATATATATATATATATATATGCACATTTCATTGAATACAACAGACAAGGTGCTTTGATTCAGTTTTTTATACAATTTCTCATGCGATCTAATTTTTTTCTTTTCAGATGATAAATTATATAAAAACTGTCCGAATGTTCTTTTTATCCGAGCGCTTTCAGCTATATATTTAGCCATTTTCATGGATGAAATATTTTAACTGTTAAATAAGAAATATTTTGTTGCATGTATGTATTTATGTAATGTTTTCATTTTTTGTTTCAAAACACGGTCAAGATATTGTGTCCATGTTTATAGTTAATATTATTAAGTGTTGGATTTTTTTGTTTTTGTTAATTAGACTTCAATTGTTTTAAAACATTTTTTTGCATGTAGATGATGCTATTATATTAGTGTTGTCAACAAGTATGTTACGAATAGGGTCCAGTAGGTCTCCATGAATATTTAAATGAGACTTAATTGAGCTATGGTCAGAAAGGTGTAGAGTGAGTCTTCGTGACAAAGATGTTGTAGTGTGGCCTATATAATTATTTAAGAATTTTGAATGATCAGGAATACAATTCTTTAATGGATATTTAAATTCATATATATTATTTGTCCTATTTAATTTTGTTCTAAAAGGTGAATTATTATTTTTAACTATAAGGTTAGAGGTTTTAATTTTTTTCTAATAAATAATTAATCTATTTTTTTCTATTGTTAACTGGTGTTGTGCATTTTTTATAATTTTCTTAATTCTACGTTCGTCTTTATCAAGGTCCAAGGTTATTACCAAGGAAGAACAACACGAACACAAGAGTAGAAATAACACAGAATAATAATACAAGATGTGAAAGGTGTTAGCATGACTGTCAGTCTGGTTTGGAGTGAACTACTATTGGCTCGACTCGATTCCGTCTCGTCCCTCCCTCTTGAGAGGCGCAGTATTTATCGTGTCAGGAAGAGTTCACTCTGTAGTTATAGGTAAGTTCCCCTAACACCCACATCCCAAAACTCACAGGGGTCTTTAATATTTTTCCTCTTCGGATTAGTCATCAAAGGCTCTGTAAATCTTCTTTTTCTGCTTGATTTCCGCGGTTTTGAAATTGCTTGAGGCCTTTGCATATTGAATGTTTCAAATATTGTGTCCATTACTTCCTCCTCTTCCTGGGGTAGACCGTTAGAATCCTCTAACAGCCTCTTTCTGATTTGATTTAAGCGCATTTTATGCGAGAACTTCGGACCCTGAATTATGTAAATCACGTTCCGGATTCGTTTCTCTATTGTACCTGGCTCCCAATAGGATGTGTTGTTTTTGAATATTTTAAAAAAAAACTTTCTCCCCTCGGTTAAATTTTCTTTTTGGTACAAACGACGTTGGTGATTGCTTTGTCTGTTTTGGCAGTAATTTGTAGAATACCGATCTAATTTTTCGGGCGAACATCACTTCTGCCGGTGATAATGCCGATGACGTAGTACTGTTCGGGATAATTCTATACACTTGCAAGAATTGTTGTAAAGCCTTTCCTGTTGGTACGTCATAAGCTTGACTTACTGATCTTTTTAATTTATCTACAAACCTCTCCGCTTGCCCGTTTGATCTTGGGTGATATGGCGGGAATTTGATGTGTTTCACCTAAAAATTTTCACAAAATTCTTGAAAATCCGCAGATGTAAATTGTGTCCCATTATCGGTGACTAGACAATCAACCACTCCGAAACGAGCAAACAGCTCGTGAAGGCAATTTATTGTCGTCTCAGAAGTAGATTTTCTACAACGAAATACTTCTGGCCATTTGCTGTAACTGTCTACTACAATCAAGTAGCAAAAACCATCTAATGGACCTGCGAAATCTACATGGATTCTCGACCACGGTCGATCTGTCTTAGGCCATGGCTTATGAGTGATCGGAGGTGCCTTGGCTGCTAAGGAACAGCCGTTGCATTTATCCACCATATGTATAATATCTTGATCCATGTTTGGCCAGTACACGTAACTTCGCATTAAGGATTTCATCCTGTTCTTTCCTGGGTGGTCCATGTGAAAATCCTTGAGGATTCGCCTTTTTAGCGTTTTCGGAGTTACTACTCTTTCATTATATAGCAGAATATTATCACATAACGAAAAACTGTCTGATATATGCTTATCTTTTGCTGCAATTTTTGTTTTCGTTTCCTTTATAAATTCGTCATTCACTGCTTCGTTTCTTATTTCCAGTAATGTGACGGGGAGGTTTCGAATTGTACTACATTCCTCATATCGTAGAGCTGCAATTACGGAATCTTCCAATGGCTCCGTTTTCTTTGGTATTAGTATCGAAAGACCATCTTCCTGCCCGATTTTATTTGATGGAAGATACTCCAATTTAGAGTTATAGTTTAATAAAATAGTCCCCCATCTTAGCAATCTACTAGCAGTGTAGAGAGGTAGACCTTTCTTTGGCCCAAATATTCTCAATAACGACTTATGGTTCGTCTGTAAGGTGAAAAATTTACCGTAAATATATCTGTGGAATCTCGTAACCGCAAAAATAATCCCCATCCCTTCTTTTTCGATTTGCGAGTAATTTTGTTCGGCTAGTAGCAACGTTCTTGATGCATGTGCGATGGGTTTTAGTGTCCCATCCGGCATTTTATGAAGTATACATGCCCCAACACCATAGGCACTCGCGTCACTCGTGACTATTATTTCCAATTTTGGATCATAGTGCGCTAAAAATAAATCTGCTGTTAGAGTCTTAATGATTTTGTCGAAAGTTTTCTGACATTCATATGACCATTCCCAAACTTTTTCCTTCTTCAACAGTTCGTTTAATGGTGCGCGTAATTTGTGCATGTTAGGAATAAATTCTTGATAATAATTTACTGAGCCCAAGAAGCTTTGTAATTCGGCTAAATTTTTTAGAGCCGGCATTTTTTTATTGCCATAGCCCTTTCTAGGTCTGGTCTTCTTCCTTCTTCGTCAATAATATGGCCTAGATATTATCTCCTTCATAAAGAAGTTACATTTATTTTCCTTTACCTTAAAACCGTAGTTTTGTATCTGCCTGAAAACCTCTTAAACGTGTTCCCAGTGTTGTTCAATATTTTTGCTATTTATCAGAATGTCATCAAGGTATGCAATTGGGAAATCCAGTCCGCCTAGCATAGTGTCCGTTATTTGCTGAAATATCGCCGGCGCGACCTTGATCCCGAATGGTAATCTCTGGAACTTATATAACCCTTTATGTGTGTTTATGCACAACAACCTCGAGCTTTCCTCATCTACTGGTACTTGTAGGTATGCTTCGCTCAAGTCTATCTTTGAGAAAAATTTTCCTCCGTTCAGCTTTGTGAAAAATCCTTAATCGCTGCATTCAATCCCGTCAAGAAATCAGCGCATACTCGTATTTCACCCGATTTCTTTTTCACGTAAACCGTGGGTGCGGCCCATTGACTATATTCCACCTTTGTCAATATACGGATTTTCACGAGTCTATCCAACTCTTTGTCTATTTTTTCTAATGATGCTAAAAGTACATTTCTTTTCTTCTTGCAAATGGGTTCTACATTTTCTTTTAGTTCGATTTTTGCTGCCCTTTTTTACACCTCCCGAGGCCGGCTGAAAATACGTCGGGGAAACTCTCCTTTAATTTCTCCTTCCATTTCTCTGCCTCGGTCGATAACCTTTCCACTTTTTGGCAGAACGTATTTATCGGTAAATCCCAGAGGTCAAATTTCTGCATCCAGTCAGTTCCAAATAAATTTTACGTATTTTTTAGAACATACATCTTTAATTTCTTGGTCTTTCCGTTGAATGTCACATTTGTGATAATTTCCACCTTAAATTTGATTTTTCTTCCTGTTACCGACCTGGCTATTTTGTATCGGTTCTCAACATGGTCGGTTTGTTTAATTTCTTCCACGTCTGTAAGTTAAAAATGGTTAAATCTGATCCGGAATCTAATTGTAATCTGAGTTTTTTGTTTAACATTTCTACTTGTACGTACTTTCGTATATTTATCCCGTCCGTTTGGTCAGTTCTAGTGACTCTTACTCGGCTTTTGCTTCCTTTCTTTGTTCTACAGTGAGAACTTTTATGTCCCACTTTATTGCACGACAGACAAGTCTTATAGTGGTATGGACAATCTTTGTACCAATGCAAAGTCCAAAAGCAATTGCATGGACTGGGTGGTAATTTCTTCTGAGTTTTCATTTGACATTTTGTAGTAAAATAATTTGTTTGGTTTGTTTTTGAGGAGATGAGTCTGGCGTCGCTCACATACCTTACGTATGTGAGCGACGCCAGACTCTTCTATATCTTTCGAGTTCTTTTTTACGCTTATACATCTCTGACAGTCCTCAGCCAATTTTTGTAGCGTCAATTCTTGTTCACTCTCAAGTTTTGTTAGAATTCTCCGTCTGATCTCCGAATCTTTAGTCGAAACCAGGCCTTGGACGAATATCAAACATTTAAAAATGTCAGGGCTGAGTTCAGATAACTTAAAGTCATCGCTGTGTTTGTTTACTATGGAAGCGAATGTTATATAGTCTTCGCTATCCTTTTTTGTTAAATTTAAACATTTCCACCTTTTGTGGAATAGTGAAGAGTTCGGACTAAATAATTCCGTTAAAAGTTTCACGGCTTCCTTGAAAGTCAACTCATTCGTTTTCCTCGGTAGGATGTAGTCTACGAATTTAGTGTATTCGCTTGACTCTAGTTTCCTCAGTAGTAGACGTACTTTTTCGCGTCTGACCAATTCCCGCAATCAAACTCATATGAATCTTCATATCTTCTGAAGTAAGCTGCGAAGGTTTTGTATTCGTCCAGTGCATAAGTGAAGTCTTTGATAGAGCTCCATATAGCATTTTGCGAGAATGCCGCTTCATTTCCAGAATTTTGTCCTTTATTTGTTACTGCCCGTAGTAGTAATTCTTGTAGTTCGAGTTGCTTCTCTTCGTTTTTCTGTTGAATTTCTAATAGTTTTTCTTCGAGCCTAGTCTGTCTTTCCTCATTTTTTTGTTGCTGCTCGAATTGCATTTTCATTAGTTCCAATATGGTTGCCTTAATATCTTCCATGTTTACACCGTAATTTTGTGTAACTATTTTTCCTTTTTTCTCAGTGTAGACTTCAGGTCTTTGTCGCCTGTTGTTCTGGAACCTTAGTACGAAAACATTTTCCTGCGTTGAATTCGATTCTGTTCTAGATGACAGGTAAAATTTGACAGCAACAACAAGTCAAATAACATCAAAAAATACAAGGAGAAAAAGAAAGAGAACACGAAGAAGACCACGAACAACAGCAACAACAACAACAACGGCAACAACAACAACAACAGCAACAACAGCAACAACAACAATACAATAGAAAAAGGAGCCGAGAAGGAGGGGAGAAACATCTTATAAAAGGAAGAAACAATGTCGAAGACGGGTAAAACATTGATTTCCAGTCACAAATCTCTCGTATAAAAAAGTAACCCGGTGCCGAATGAAGATCAAAGCGATATTAAAGGTAAATAGTTATATTACCTAGATTTGATTCACTATTTTTATTGGACCTTTTACCTTCCATTCCAACCTAACGTTAATAAATCCACACATACACACACACTATATATATATATATATATATATATATATATATATATATATATATATATATATATATATGAAATGGACAAAGTCCGACAATTATTTTAAGACATTTTTATGTTTATACATTCTATAGATAGATAGATAGATAGATAGATAGATAGATAGATATGAACAGACCGAGATAGATAGATAGATAGATAGATAAATAGATAGATAGATATGAACTGATCGAGATAGATAGATAGATAGATAGATAGATAGATAGATAGATAGATAGATAGATATGAACTGACCGAGATAGATAGAGAGATAGATAGATAGATAGATAGATAGATAGATAGATAGATAGATAGATAGATAGATATGAACTGACCGAGATAGATAGATAGATAGATAGATAGATAGATAGATAGATAGATATGAACTGACCGAGATAGATAGATAGATAGATAGATAGATAGATAGATAGATAGATAGATAGATATGAACTGACCGAGATAGATAGATAGATAGATAGATAGATAGCTAGATAGATAGATAGATATGAACAGACCGAAATAGATAGATAGATAGATATGAACAGACCGAAATAGATAGATAGATAGATAGATATGAACTGACCGAGATAGATAGATAGATAGATAGATAGATAGATAGATAGATAGATATGAACAGACCGAGATAGATAAATATTGTTAAATTGAAATAATTTAAAACTGTACAGTGGAAGTTCTCACAATGAGAAACTTTTAGTTGGATTTCAGATAAGTAAACTGTTTGTCAACTTTGCTCGAATCTGCCAGTGTTATGAGGGTTTTGAAATAAAAACAGCGAAATGTTTTCGTGGATCGAGATTACACCAAAGCATTCATAACCAGTGTTATCAGGATTTCCTTATTCTCCTACTCCCCGATTAGAAATTTCATTGTTTGAATAAATACATTGGATCTTTTTCCGCCTATAGAAGAAGAATAATAGTACACCCCATTTTATTGTCCCTTTCGTTAAATTGTTTAATGTCAGCATTTGGTACGAACTGACGGAGAAAATTACAAATACAGGGTGTCCAAAGTTCGTGTTCACTTTAAAATTTTATAACTTTATTTGTATTTGCGATAGAAATAACCTGTAAAAAATGTTATAAAGTTTAATGTACCTAGTTTTAAGTATAGCTAAAATAACTAATGTGATTTCAGTTGGCAAATGTTTTCCGTGAACTGCAAAATCGTATTACCCTTTGTAATGCTAATGATGGAGGACATGTGGAAACTTAAATAAAATTACAATAAAACCTTAAAAAAATATAGATTTACTTCTTTCTAATCCTTTTTACAAATTATTTCTATCGCAAATACAAATAAAGTTATATTTTTTTTTAAAGTGCACACGAACTTTATGGACACCCTGTATATGGTTATGAAACATTCAAGAAAAAAAAAAAAATAAGGTGAAACGCTTATTGAAATCGTCAAATTCTAAAATATATATATATATATATATTTTCACCTCGAGATATTGAAGTTTCAACTCCGAGGGCGAGGAGCTTGAAAAGAGCGGTTTCCTCACTCTGCTTCATCTCATTACAACAGATTCGAATCAGATAAGTTTGACGCGGTCGACTCGCATACTGAACAAAAGAAACGTAGAGAGACTTTAATTCCAATTATTAAAAACGACTTGATATGATCAAAGCAAAAAAATAAATAAATAACTTGTGACAAGTCTATTTTCGTAAAATTTATTTGCATTTACTGAAAAATAAAGTTTAACATATATGAAATTATTTTTAATATAGGACAAGGAAAATTTAATTAAAAAGATATTAGAAATAAATGGCATTTTTCCTTAACCCTAGAACACTAACCATCAATTAAAGTTACACCATTACTAACCATGGGTATGTCAGACCGATTTTGAAAATATCGAAAAAAAAAAAAAAAAAAAAAAAAAAAAAAAAAAAAAATTATATATATATATATAAATCTTTATTTGAAATATTTTAAATGCAGGCACTTCAAACTTTGTACTTTGAGTTAACATTAATAGAAACGGAAAAACATTATTTAGGTCAGAAAATCAGGTACTGAAAATTGTAATTAAAAGTTGGAAAATTTGCTCTGGGTACTATATACCCATGGTTAGTGTTCTAGGGTTAATATTCTATGGAAGAGAATCAGTTTCAGCTAAGAATTCACTCTTGTAATAAAATATGTCTCCATTTCTGTACATGCACCATCTCTGTCAGAGTTCGCCTGTCGATGACGATCTTCGAAAATCGTTTCGATTTCTTTATGTTGGTCGACATCGCTAGTCTCCAGTTCCTGGTCCGATCCTTTTTCGTTCAGAGTGGGTCGGACTGCAGCACAATGGATTACATAGACGATTAGCCCAAAAAAGCCACACACAGTGATCGCTATTATCAGTTGCTGGGAAAGGACAAGTACCGTTTCGTTGCGACTTCTGTTAAATTCTGCAATTGCGTTGGTTTCAACGATGTCACCTAGCGAGGAATCAGCGTCAGTTTCGGGTGTAACTGAAGTTGGCGCCCCCTCTCTTTCTTGCACAAGCAGCTTCTCTTTAGAGAACAAGTCAGGTTTCGTGCAAGATTCTTCAGCCTGTGATTTGGAACCTTTTTCAAGCGATTTAATATCATACCTGTATTCCGAATCATCGAAGTTATTGTGTGGCTTTTTTTTAGCTTGTGCGGGGTATCTGTTTGTCTGAATCCTCCAGAGAGAAGATAGCAAAACGAGCACGTGCACCCAGTACCTCAGTAACATCGTACTAAAGCGTGGCGAGGGTAGGCAAGTGTCTCATAAAGATTGATATAATTCTGATTATATCCAACCAAATTTGAAGAATTTTACAAAGTAAAATTTGCATATCTACTTTTTTTTTTAAAGCACATTGTTGCGTAAAAGTTTTGGCATAGTATTTATGGGATTAACCAGTTTGTTTTTTACCTCCTTTTTTTCTCATCTGTTGGGTCCGACTTTGATTTTCCAATTTCGTTCTTTATTTTCATCCTTCCCATTGCATTAGTGAGTGTGCTTCTTGATTCGGTCTATCGACAGAAGACAGCGGCCACACTTATTTTGAGGGGTGGACAGGTCTTACTAACATCTGTTTTGTTTCAGTTTATTTTGTTCCAATTTTAGTTTGTTTTCGGGGTTCATTCCCTCCTCATTTCATACTTCATGAAATTTTTATAAATTTTTGTATTCAGGAATTTGAAATTTTTAAATCATGGAGAGATTGTGTAGGTGTCCCCGATGAGTATGCGGTATTGTGGTATATGTAGGATTGAATGGTGATGAATGAGTTCTTGTGGTAAATGGAGCAATTGTATTGAATGAATGGGTCATGATCGTGATGAACTCGGAATAGGATAGTTAGTGAAGACCAACCAATCCCCACTTCCCCTTTCGGCCATGTGCCACAATTATTGTATATACAGTAATAAATAAATCGTGTTTATGGGAATAACCAATTTTGTTTTTTGCCTCCTTTTTTCTCATCTCTGCTGGGTCAGACTTTGATTTTCCAATTCCGTCATTTATTTTAACCCTTCCCATTCCATTAGTGAGTGTGCTTCTTGATGAGGTCTATCGACAGAATACATCGGCCACACTTATTATTTTGAGGGTAGGACGGGTCCTACTAATATTTGTTTTGATTTTATCTTTGTTTTTTCCCTCCCCATCAGTACGGGAATCATGAAATTTTTATATATTTTTATAAAAAACAAATGACATTTTGGGCTTTTTATCAGGTTTTTATCTCATTGTGTGTTTTGTAGCCCCCCATCCCAAGTTAATATGCAGTGTTTTGGTGAATGCGGAATCGAGAAGTGATGGGCAATTTCTTTTGGTGAATGAGCAAATTGTAATAAATAAATGGGTCGCGAATCTGATTAACTAGGACTAGGATAGTCAATGAAGTCTAACCCCCACTTTTCCCCCACGGCCTTGTGCCACAATTCTGTATGATTTAGAGTAAATATCTAGTATTTATGAGAATGACTAATTTGTTTTTTGTCCCTTTTTTCTCATCTCGGCTGGGGTTGACTTTGATTTTTCCATTTCCGTCATTTATCCCATTCCATTAGTGAGCGCGTTTCTGGATACATGCTATCGACAGAATACAGCGGCCATTCTGATTATTTTGAGAGGTGGACGGGTCTTACTAACAACTGTTTTGTTTAGTTTTATCTTTGAGTTTAATTGTTAGTTCCTTTACTGGGTTCATCCCCTCGCCATCATTTCATGATTAAATTACTAAAAATCTAAAGCTTTTACGATATGAAAGATCTTTCAATTTCACTTTCTTAAAGGGATGAACTAGCTTTTATCTTACTGTTAAATACGAATTTAAATAATTAGATGCTAATTTTTACACAAATACACGCAAATATTTTTAAAATACTTATTTCAATAAACCAATATTGAAATAAGAAAACATTTAACTTTAAATTTAGATTTAGTAATCTTATCACTTGAAATTCAGTGGTAATTATTAGTCCTATTCTACCTTATAATACTGCTAATTAAAATACTTTAAGTATTGCTTGGTACTATTTTTGCTTGTACTTTTTCGGTGAAATGTCTGTCG
Organism: Acanthosepion esculentum; assembly: GCA_964036315.1. NCBI lineage: Eukaryota > Metazoa > Mollusca > Cephalopoda > Sepiida > Sepiidae > Acanthosepion > Acanthosepion esculentum. The sequence continues at coordinate 16,732,284 of OZ038490.1, read as the reverse complement.
GCCAAAATTCTGTTGGCCAAATGTTCGGCCACGATCTGTCACTGAGGTATTTCAACTGGCTGGTGAATGAATCCGTCAAATATCAACTCAGATGGTCTGGTCGGTACACGGTAATAATGGCACTGGTAAAAATGGCACAAGTTGGAAAATAGGCCAAAATGGCACAAGGCTACGGAGTAGGACTAGTAGACCATTATCCTGCAAGTTGCCGATTTTCATGTCTTTCTGGTCTTTTGGATAGAGTTTTGCCCTTTGGTTACGCAAACTTTTTTATAATGTCCTCACTTGGAAGTAACGCCTTTGCCTGAGCTGTTAAGTCGTCACGGTTATTGCTATAAATTTGGCTTTGTTCTGTTGCATTTCTCTTCATGTTGTTGATGCATTTTGTGGATGCAATAGCTGCATCAACAGGTGGTTTTGGTTTTTAGCCGCTACGAGATCCGTCATATTAAGAATGGGCGGTCTTGGCACAGGATCAGTCATATCAAGGCTGGTGGTCATTTTACAGGATCAGTCATATTAAGGCTGGGGGTCATTTTACAGGATCAGTCATATTTATGCTGGGGGTCATGGTACAGGATCAAGTCATATCAAGTCTTGATTTAACACACTCGAAACCTGAAACTTCATCAGATGTTTGTCTGTGTCTGGTCAGATGTAGTCATGATTTAAAACACTTCCCGAAACCTGAATCATCATCAGATGTTTGTCTTTGTCTGATCAGATGTAGTCTTGATTTAAAACACTTCCCGAAACCTGAAACTACATCAGACATTTGTTTGTGTCTGGTCAGATGTAGTCTTCATTTAATACACTTCTCGAAAGCTGAATCAACGTCGGACATTGGTCTGTGTTTGGTCAGATGTAGTCTTGATTTAAAACACTTCCCGAAATCTGAATCAGCATCAGATGTTTGTCTGTGTCTGGTCGGATGTAGACTTGATTTAAAATACTTGCCGATACCTGAAACAACATCAGACATTTGTCTGTCTCTGGCCAACGGTGTCTTGATTTAAAACACTTCCCGATACCTGAAACAACATCAGACATTTGTCTGTCTCTGGTCAGCTATAATCTTGATTTATAACACTTTACGAAAACTGAAACATCAGACTTTCTCTGTGTCTGGTCAGATGTAGTCTTGATTTAAAACACTTCCCGAAACCTGAAACACCATCAGACATTTGTCTGTGTCTGGTCAGATGTAGTCTTTATTTAAAACACTTCCAGAAACCTGAAACAACGTCAGACTTTTGTCTGTCTCTGGTCAGATGTAGACTTGACTTAAAACACTTCCCAAAACCTGAAATAACATCAGACTTTTGTCTGTCTCTGGTCAGATGTAGACTTGATTTAAAACACTTCCTGAAGCCTGAAACATCAACAGATATTTTCTGTGTCTGGTCAGATATATTCTTGATTTAAATCACTTACCGAAACCTAAAACAACATCAGACTTTTGTTTGTGTCTGGTCAGATGTAGTCTTGATTTAAAACACTTCCCGAAACCTGAAACAACATCAGACCTTTGTCTCTGACTGGTCAGATGTAATCTTGTTTTATAACAATTCCCGAAACCTGAAACAACACCAGACTTTTGTCTGTGTCTGGTCAGATATTGTCTTGATTTAAAACACTTCCTGAAACCTGAAATAAAATCTGACTTGCTTGTGTGTTATGAATATTTTGTTACGATAAATATTTCAGCATTTCCCCAAATAAAAATTTTAAAATAATGAAAACTTAGAATTCATTTTTACGAATAATCCTTTATTTCCTCTTTCGCCTTTCTGGAAATCCCTACCCCGGTTAGCGTCCTTGTCTTTGTTATTATCACAACGTGTCGGCCGTTGTGTTCTGGTTTTCTTCATGTGTCTGTTGACCCAAATAACTTTCAAGTAAATTTCGAACCGAAAAGTTTATTTCATCACCGGGTGCAGTTTTCTCTACCCGCTGCCCAGCAGCCCCTTTCGATTTTTTCTTGCCTTATTTAGCACGACTCTATTATTTTTCGACCTGTTTCCATTAAATTGAATGTAGAAACATCGTTCCGCAATATATTTGCTTGTTTGGTTGTTTTGTTTTATGGCATATCAAAACCGCAGTGGGTCATTTGATGCCAACAAAATTTTTGAAATAGATTCATAGCGATAGTTTGTTAAAAATGTATACATATATATATTTGAAACATTTTTTAATTACTCATTTAATTACTCATATATTTGAGTACATTCCAACTTCTTTTAGGAAATTTACAATCTTGGATGATTTTATTTTTATTTTTTTTAATTTCTCACTTGGTTTGGTTTGGTTTGGATTACGGCATATCAATCTCAATGGGTCATTTGATGCCGACTACTTTTTTTTCAAGGTAATATTTTTGTTTTGTCAAAAAACTATTTCTGGTAATATTTTTTCCTCACAAATGTATAGCTGGTAATATAATTTTAAAAAATGTATCGCTGGTAATATTTTTTTTTTCAAAACCTTATTGCTGGTAATATTTTTCTTGTTCAAAAATTTATATCTGGTAATATTTTTTACAAAGTATTCCTGGTATTAAAACCTATTTTTACACTTTTATAATGCTTTTTACCTTAGTTTCGGAGTTAACTGTTTGCCCATAGCTGGGACCCTAACAGATGCTACCACCCCGGATTAGGATGAAACTGGGGACACCAGCAATTAAGAGGTGTTTCCACGCTACTCAAAAACTCCCGATCAGAGGCCTTGCTGTTAGATGTAGTTTATCGTCTTACCCTGGACGCGGATGTTGTTTATCGTCATCTCCAGGACGGTTACCGCAATATATGGACAATTATTTTTGCTGTAAAACATTCCCCTTGCGTATAAAGTGGGGTGCGGCAAAATGATCTGACACATTTGTAAGTTTAACAAAAACAAAATAGAGTAAAGATCGAAAAATGTGTTTTTACTTTCGAAATGTACCTAGGATGCCATTTTGTTTCATTTCCTTTTAAAAATTAAATAAACGTGTTTCCATGAAGGACGTCGTGGAGACTGTTTAACTAAAGCTCTTAACGCTGCCACATTTCCCGAAGTTCTGGCGGTCTGAGGTCGGCCGGTTGATTTTCGTTTCAATGCTGATTTACTACCTGTGAATTTGGCAACCCATAACAAAATCAGGTGTTAGATAGTAGATAGGAGACCATGTTTACCAAGCCTGAAAGAACGCTATTTGTACTGTAGTTGCCGACTCGTTGTTTCCACAATGAAAGCGCGATCCCCGCCCATCCAATTCATGTTGGCAACTGAAAAGAAAATGAAACAAAATGACATTATATTTACATTTCGAAAATAAAAACACATTTTTCGTTCTTTACTTTATTTCGGTTCTATTAAACCAAAATAAAGTAAAGATACAGGGTGTCCATAAAGTTCGTGTGCACTTTAAAAAATTTATAACTTTATTTGTATTTGCGATAGAAATAATCTGTAAAAAGTGTTATAAAGTTTAATGTACCTAGTTTTAAGTATAGCTAAAATAAATAATGTGATTTCAGGCATTACTGTAAATCAGTTGGCAAATGTTTTCTTTGAAAGGCAAAATCGTATTACCCTTTGTATTGCTAATGATGGAGGACATGTGAAAACTTAAATAAAATTTCAATAAAACCTTAAAGAATATAGATTTACTTCGTTCTAATCCTTTTTACAAATTATTTCTATCGCAAATACAAATAAAGTTATAAATTTTTTGAAGTGCACACGAACTTTATGGACACCCTGTATAATGATATAATATATAATATTATTAATGATATAATGTAAATAATTTTCTTCTGAATTTAATCAGACTTTTCTTTACCGGATAATTTCGTGAAATTTCGAGATTTTATATCTACCACTCTCACCTTGTCTGTTGCTTTCCGTAGCAAATAGGTTTTTTACGGGCTACAGATGCTAGCCTTACACCAAACAGATTTTGGATTCAGAATTGTCCTCATCGTGAAGATGTTGGAAAAATGGTCAGTTCCCTGTACCACTCCAGTAAGTACCTGACTCCTCCTGCTATGTCCACAATGCAAGCACGAGGTTCGCCCATCCAATTCATGTTGGCAACTGAAAATAAAATGAAACAAAATGACATTATATTTACATTTCGAAAATAAAAACATTTCGTTCTTTGCTCTATTTTGCTTTTATTAAACTTACAAATGCGTCAGAGCATCTTGCCCTACCATATAAGGTGCAGGAGAAATACCTCCCACTTTTTGAGGACTGGTATTTACCAACCTCCCCACAAGGCAGGATGTGGCACAAAGTCGATTTTTATGTAGGGTAATTCCCAAACCGTAGGCTCGGGCAAAAATTCCCCGTAGACCATGCATATACGGGGTCGGGTTTGTCTACCTCCCCAAACTAGACTTCTTCCCTTCAGCATAGCCTCGTGTGGGCTCCTCACTGATCGAAGGTAGAGTTCAACAAGTCAGCCACGAGCCTGGCAGCGAACTGCCTGACTTCGACCGACTACTTTTTAAAGACTGACACAAAGTCCAAGGTGAATGCTATTAAAAAGGCTACTTCCCTGCTGTTTAAACAAAGGCCTAGATTTTTTACTTTTTTTTTTTTTTTGGTTTTAAAAATGACATCATCCAAATGGCGATCTCTATTCACCATAAACTCTTGTAGACGATTTCCAAGTTTTCCATCATCCACAATGTTATTATGTCTTTTAAGCGCTGTACCGGTGAACCTGAAATATTCAACCCATAGCATTATCGATTTTTTATCCGGAACATCATTCCAAAGTAACATGAAATGTGTATTACAATTATATATTCACCAGCTTTAAAAAAAATTACAACAGCAAACGTACGTTGTATACACACCAAAGCCATGATTATATCTGAAAGAAATATTAAGATATTAGTTAGATGAAGGCGTTATGGCTACGGGCCTTAGTTCAAATGACAGTTTAAAATGGGGAAGGTATTTCAGCCGTACGCTGTATATGATTAGAGCTGCTCAACTTAAAGGCACACTACAAATCAGTATGGTTTTTCACCTTCAGTATGACTGCCTGTTTCCGAGTATGGCCATCTAAGTTTTATCCTGTAACAAAGTGGCTTCTAGTCACAGTTCAAATAGGGATTTTCCAAGCATAGCCCAGATGTGGCACAAGGCCAAAAGTATGGGGCACCCAGTGAGGATCGAACTCACTATTCAGTCGTAATTCGTCTAGCGAGACAAGCTTGCTAAGTATTACACCACTTGGAGGTGCCCTAGTCACAGGTGAAATAGACGACACGCAAGCTCCATAGACGATTTTGTATCCAGATTTTTCTTTCCCTTATAATAGCTTTAACCAATGTGAGAGTCAAGTAATGGTGGAGGCGGGGATGGTTTAATAGCATAACCGATGGGATTTCTGCGAAAGGGAATGTAGCGATCATGATATCGAACCTGGTTCGTTCCAAGCCGCTAGCTACTTGCACACGTGTATGAATAAAGAGTGCATTTAAAGATTATCGATATATATATAAGTTCCGAATGCATTTGAAGGGATTTTATTTTTCACAAAGTGTCGTAGTTTAGTGTACGAAGGCATTTAATCAGACGACAAGCGTTTTGTTGAGACATACTTAGCATTATTCTCTCATATATATATATATATATACACACACACACATACATATATATATAGTACAGTTAAGTATGTTAGTAACCGTTGAAGTCGTTACTCGGACCGATTGGTTTGTTAAGGTATCCGATATCTGTAAATTTTGATTTTCGTCGAATTTTAACAGTAGAAACTGAGGGAAAAAAACAAACAAAAAAAAAAAAAACACACACAAACAGATGATTCTTTTAGAAAAAAATTTTTTTAATTTTTATTATATACATAAAAATGCAGGTTGCATTCTAGAAAATCCCAGTCCTCGGGTTTGTTTTTTTTCTATTCGTGTCTGCAATATTGAGAAAAAAATTAAAACTTTATATACAATGTTTAAATAAGAGATTAAAACTTACAGTAGCAATTCCTAAAAATGCCGGTACCATAGGAAGTTCGAGCAGTAACTCAGGCATATTAAGCAAGTCGAATTGTCATCGGTAATTGAAAAGACCGTTTCAACACTGGATAAATTGCACGGGAAAACATAAGTCTAATATCAAATATTTACTGTTTAAATTTAAGTGTTTTTATGCCATGTTTTGTTACGGACTTAGAAAGATAAAGAAAAATCCGGGAACTAAATAAATGCTACCGCGCCTTCTAAATTCTTGTTCTTGAAACTAAAAAAGTAGGTTAACTCGAAACAGTTCTTTAGCGAATTTTCAATTTTTCGTTATCATATCATTTCTACAAATTCTACATCCCTACCAGGATTAACTTGGCGAATGCGCTCTTGCAGACCTACTCCGATGTTTCTGTGACGCTCCAGTCTATACGGGTTAAAGATTTCTGCATAGATATCCAAATACGATCCTACTGGGCTACTTCTGGTCCTAACAGATTGGTTTGCTGCGGAGAAAACTGCGCAAATGAGCAGCCCAACAAACACCAACATAGAAATCACAACCACCGATTCTTGTGCCACGCGGCTTGGCGCAGGTTTAACACTTTCTTTGTGCTCAGAGAAATCGTCTCGTAAAATTGTGTCACTCTGATTTTTACCAGAATGGCGCTGTTCCATCTGTTCCAGTTTTTCTTGCAGAGGGCCTGAATTGTTAGTAGCGTAGACTATTGCATTGGTGATAAACCGTTGCTGAAGATCACGCGACATGTTTCTTGGGCGTTGAGACAGGCTCGTCTCAACGCCCAGTAAAATGGCGCTTACAAATAAAAATATGTAAGTACAATAAGTGTCCAAAATCATAATCATATAAAAAAAATACAAATTTACAGTTCAAGCCAGTCATGTAAACTCTTATTTAAAAAAAATTATCTTATTTGCATATTTTGTTTATTATAAAAAAAATTTTTTTTTAAAAAGTGGTACAGTGCCAAAGAGGAAAAAGCGGGGGTGCTGGCCTTCACTATTCTAGGATTAACTTAACTCGCCGAATCCACTGACCCAATCAACCATCAATATTTTTTCTTGCCATATATATATATATATATATATATATATATATATATATATATATATATATATATATATATATATATATATATATATATATATATATATATATATATATATATATACATGCACATTTCACACACACACACACACATATATATATATATATATATATATATATATATATATATTCGCAGGCCAATAATTTGGGCCATAATTTTGACCACAAATTTTCACAGAATGTATAGAAACAGATCAAGAGTTTATATTTAATGGAAGAGGGCAGTAGGTGATTATTTCGGTGAGAATCTGCCAGTGTGATGGATCGGTGGGAGGTGGAGATGAAGACAGTTTTCTGATGAAATGGACTCTGCCGTCACCGGAACAGTCCCTGTGTGATCTCTTTTTACGGGTATTTGTGAAGGGATTGGTCTATGCGCCCCCTGCCACTTCCTGCTAGCATTGATGAACTCAAGTAGAGAATCACTTAAGCACAATAGTTTTCAACATAATTGCGGTGGAAAGTATGTCAATTTTGGTGGGGACACCATATATATATATATATATATATATATATATATATATATATATATATATTGTTAAAATTAACAGACAATGAATGTTTGATCATTAGCCGTTCTAAACTTCGTATGTTTGCTTTAATTTCGGGTGAAAATAAAGACAAAAATTGTCCAACATTTGGATATTTTTTGATAAGCTGTTCCTTGATCTAAGCTTTCGGCTCACATGAGCCATCTTCAGAGTGATTATACGGACAGTTAAACAAAGATATTCACCATCAAAGATATTCTGTTATGCTGACATAGAAGATTGCTATGCGAGGATAACGGTCGTGGAATAGCAGACGCAAGTTGTAAATTCATGATGCGATTCTATGACGTCGCACCACGTGAAAATTAACCACAGGGCCATATCTCTGGATGCGATGTAATGCGTTGTGACTAGTATGAAATATATGTTTTACATGCTCAAAGTGGGTTAACTTTACCCTAGCTAGTCACAATCACTGAACCAACAAAGTATAAAATAACTTACCAAAGCAACACATTCTAAATGATTTTCTAAGTAAAACTTAGATATGGCACAAACCGAAATTGCTGGGCAGTTAGTGAGGATCAAACTCACTACTTGGTCGTAACTGATTTAGCAAGATGAGCTTGTTAGCCAATACACCACGCCGAATTGTCCACCCAATCAACCTCCAGTCGTGAAGATGGATATCGTGAGGGTAAACAACAGACAAGACCCAGTGCTACCACACCAAGAAGACATCAAGGATATCGATAAATTTGTCTACCTGTTAAGCGTCGTGAGTAAAGATAGGTTGACAGATGAAGAGATCAAGTGCCGAACCAATGAAGCCCGACACACTTTCAACATTCTGCGAACAATCGGGAGATCAACAACCCTCTCACTGTACAAGATCCGGATCTTCAACACCAACGTCAAGTCGGTCCTACTTTCCGGTTCAGAAACCTGGCCGATATCCGACATCAACACCCACAAACTTCAGACATTTACCAACCGATGTCTCACGAACATCTTCAATATCAGGTGGCCTGAAGTCGTCTCCAACGACCAAGTGCGAGATAGCACCAGACAAACCCCATTAGAGATTGACATCAAGAAACGTAAATGGGGATGGATCGGCCGCACACTCCACAAGCTTGCTTCTAGTATCACCAGGCCCGCCATTGACTGGAATCCACAAGGAAAGTCGTCTCCAACGACCAACTGTTGGCCAGGACCAAACAAGCCCCAATGGAGATTGTCATCAAGCAGCGGAAATGGGGATGGATGGGACGCATACCGCAAGCCTGCTTTTAGTGTCACCAGGCAGGCCCTTGACTGGAATCCACAAGAGAATCGAAAATGGGTCGACCGAAACAGACTTGGCGCAGAAATGTTAACGCAGGGGTGAAAGCAGCCGGCGTGACGTGGGCCAAGCTGAAGAGGATCGCCCGAAACCGTGTCCGCTGGAGAGGTGTTGTTGCGGCCACATGTTCCACAAGAAATCACGAGGCATAATAATAATAAAAATATTATATTCGTATTAGAAATAAAACATGACATCGGACTGTTTAAGGGACTTCTGCGCCGGGTTTGAATTCAGTGTTGTCCTTCTTATATTCTGGTTGCTAACCATGGCTATACAGCCAAGACTATACTACTATTATGACGCGTGCTGGTGAAAATCCCCCAGGAAGCCAGTGCGTCAACATCACTCCTGACTACTAAGTCAACAAACAGGATAGAGACCTGCAACGTCAAAACCCTATACGACCGAAACAGACTTGGTGCAGAAGTGTTAACGCAGAGGTGAAAGCAGCCGGCGTGACGTGGGCCAAGCTGAAGAGGATCGCTCGGAACCGCGTCCGCTAGAGAGGTGTTGTTGCGGCCACATGTTCCACAAGAAATCAAGAGGCATAAGAAGAAGAAGAAACAACCCCCATTTATCCTTTCACCGTAACAACCCTCTTTATACGAATACTTTCATATAACATCCAATAAAAGTATTTTGTCAATAAACTTATATTATTCCATATCTACAAATTATATTTACAGTTTAAGTATGTACGGAATAAAAGAAACATTAGTTTATATTTAAAGATCCGCGTGATTAGAAATGAAATGGAAATGATATGCAGGGAATATATGAAGACTTTACTATGGTACACTTCTCAAGTTTATAAATTTTAGCAGATAAACTAATGGTTGAGAAGGATGGTTGAAATGCGTGAGAAAAGTCAAATTAAGTAAAAAAAAAAAAAAAAAAAAACTGTTCCCACAACTCCAGATATCTATATTTCCTGTCGCCTAACAATTGATGGGATAAGAAAATCTTCTTCTTCATCTCATCTCTGAGATGTGCAGCTTCATGTCCTGAGCGATAATGGCTCGCAACAATTTCCTGTCCTTTGTGACTCTTATTATGTTTTTTTTTTGCTATCTCTCCTAAACCGTGTTATGCCAACCATTTGCAGAACCGTCTTGTTATTCACATCTTACCTCTCTCTTTTCAGTTTTCATTATGTTCTGTGAGTGTCAAATTCCCCAAGCCCTCTTTCCTCATTATGTGTTATGCTCTTTGTGATTCTAAGTACAGATGCCCTTTTTGTTTGCATTTTCCTTAAAACTTCATCGTTACTCACATATTCAATCCATAGTATTCTCATCATTCTTCTGTAGAACAACATTTTTCCTGTAAGTGTCAAATTCATCAAGCCTTCTTTTCTTGTTATATGCCAATTTCTCTTTCTGGTTCTATGTATAGATATCGTTTTCACTTGCATTTCCCTTAAAAGTTCGTCGTTACTCACATATTAAGTCCATGGTAATCTCACCATCCTTCTGTAGAACAAATTTTCTATCCTGTGAGTATCAAATTCTCCAAGCATTATTTCCTCATTATGTCTCCTGTGACTTTTTGATTATAAGTGCATATCTCATTTTTGTTGGCATTTTCCTTAAAATTTCGTCGTTACTCACATATTCAGTCCAGAGTATTCTCATCATCCCTCTGTAGAACAACTTTTCTGACCCGTGAGTGTCAAATTCACCAAGCCTTCTTTCTTCATTAAATTTCACTTTTTCCCCGTAAACACCGTAATAACGGGATTGGGTTTGTCTCCATCTCGAGACGGGACTGCCCTTCAGCATAGCCCCGTCTGGGTTCCCCTCTGCCTTAAAGCAGAGAGTTCAACAAGATCTAAGAGCTCCACAATCGGCTCGCTCTCTAACGGAAAACAATCCAACTGTGTTACTGCGCTCCCTGTATCTGTTATCGTTTCCGTAGAAATAAGCAGGAGGCTTTATTTTCGAAACCTCCCGCGTATTTAAATCACATCTTCAATAACGAATGATATATATTGAGTCGTATCTCATCATCAAGGATTTCAGATAACTAAATTTATATTTGTCTGTGGATGCCAACATTTTTGGCTTTCTGACAAATTAATCACGATATATAATTAACTTTTTTTCTTGCAATTATAAAGTCTGTACTTTCACTTTCACTTTCACTGATATTTGTCTGTTCTTTCAATTGATGTTTATTCGTCTAAAGATTAAGCTTATTAGAAACATACCTAAATGACACTGACTCTTCATGGTTATAGCTAAGTCCCAGCGGTCACTCAATGCATGGGCAAAAGTGATCGGAACTGTCACGCTGGTATAGCCGGTATTGCCTCTGTGCGCCTACCGTAGAGGGATACATAGCAAAATTAATCCACTGTGCAACTGACAAGTTTCATAGTAATTGTAATGGCAATATTAATCGTTTTCCTTATAAGAAAACATTCACCACTCACCGGTAGATAGATATGGATTATGGAGGTACCTGTCAGAACTGGATGAATGGAATTTTGCCAAAAACTTATAAGAAACCTATTTTCTAGACAGTAAATCGATTGCCTATATACCATTTTGACTGCGCATCATTTCATAAACGGTCTTCTTTTTTCCCGCGTTTTCAACCGTCAACGTCTAAGGTTGGCCACACAAACGCATTCAAAAGCTTCAAGTGTTCTCCTTACTCTAGACCTTCCAGAAAGTGCATGTCTTTCAACTGATCCTCATTTTCCCAACCGTGAAAAGATCATTTACGTCCACAGGAATCACTTTTTCCGGCTATACCAGCGTGACAGTTCCGATCACTTTTGCCCATGAATTAAGTGACTGCTGAGACTTAAACTCAGCACAGACCTCAAGCGAACATACAATTCACCGGTAATGATCCTGTACCGTTCCAGTAAGTCACTCACTCCTCCTGTGCTTATCTATCTTTACAAGAGCCAGATAAAGTTGAAAATAGAGTAAGGCTGCTATATATAAGCAGGAGCTCCCCAGTCGTTACTTTCCATTCTTGAGACATTCCAAAAGCGTCTCCACGTCCTTGTGGGTGATGAATTATTTTCCGCCTTACAATCCCTTTCCTGCAGACGAAACGTTGCTAGCCCCCTCGATACTCTATCGCTATTTCCATGGAAAAACATTTATATGAACTACATTCTTTAGTTCCACAAGTTCAGGCATTCACAGCCGTCCCGCCATGAAACGTACAGACGATCGACTGATCCACATTCCCTTTGTATTCCACTGGTAATGAAGAAGTTCCACTCAGAGAGCATCTGCTCCAGAACTGCTATATTGTGGAACAGACGCCTGAGATGATGCTTCCCTGATCACTACCGTCTTCAGGGTCAATCGGTATTTATCCTACATATCCTCTGTTACGTTAATTTACCCATGTACGCCTGGACTATCCCAACTATGAATAGGAGCAGGTACTGCCTTTTAGAGGAGGGTAGATTCCAGCAATCAGCTCTGATAGTCAAACCGAATATTCTTGCTGTAACACTCTCGTTTGTATTACTGTTTTACTGTTAAGATATATGTTTAAATCAATTCCTGCCTCGTGTCTTTATTTCTTGCCCTAACAAGGCAAAAACATCCTCATAAGCTGAACTTCTTTCGTCCACCTTTTACACCCTTATAGGAATCTTCAATGTGTAACCCTCTACCTTGGGGGCTCTTAGATCTTGTATTGACTGAACAATATCATGAAAAAGACACTAAACATTTGACCAGAATATCTAAAGCGTCTGGCGTCCACGTTATCTAATCATCACTAGCAGCAGGATGTTTCAATTCAACTGTAAATTCTGGAAGCTATAACCATAAAATATAAAACACAATCGAACATTTTTAACTTTTTTTTCACACGGTTTCAATTCCGACTACAGTCATCTTCAGGGAAAGAACCATATCAGCTTCACAGTTCGAATCTGTATATTAGGAATCATATCATCGACTTTTTAATCCGCACATTTTCGATATTCTACGCGTTTCGATTAATCAATAGATTAAAAGGTCGTACAAAATTTGAACCCCTACATTCGTATATATGTATGGGTTCGAATTTTGCATACATACTATATAAATATGTGTGGGTCTCAGTAAACACATTTACAAAATTACATACCATATGTTATTCATATTTGGATAAACATTCATGAAAATACATCTTTGATATGCAAATGGAAAAGCTACATAACGTTTAACAAATGACTTCTCTGAGTGTGCGCATGTCAGTTGTGGCTACTTTGATGATATTTTACACCTTTGTGCAAATTTATTGAAACAACCGCTTTAGTTTCCTTTCTTTCACCAAACGGTCAGTTTTAGACCCACTGGAGTGACAGGGTGAATCGATTTCTATTTTCTTCTTTAGATTAGGTCATTTACATTGGTGTCCAGTAATATTAATCTATATTCGGGTTGTGTGATGAAATTTGTTTGGCCTTAAAAAATTTTGCGTCATCCGTGATTGCATCATATTTATATCAAGCCCAGACACTACTGTCTTGATCGTCGAGTAGTTGTCAAACGGCCATTGTCTGCGATGGACATTACCCCAAGAAAGCACACGAAATTGTAACGCTGCACGAACACACTGACAAGCCTTACCAGTGACAAAATCAAAGTTCTATAGACTGGCTCGGAAACTCTCCTGATTTAAATCCAAAATAGAATCTGTGGTCAGTCTGCAAGGAACGGCTTCGTGGAATGGGCATACAAAGTACTAATATGTGTACTGGGTCATGTTTCACTGGAAAAATACGAATAAAACATTAAATAATAACGGAATTATTCATTTTGTTTTAATTAATTTGTACAAAGGTGTATGTTGCTTTACCTGCGTTGTATTTTCAACTTTTCTAATGATTATGATGATGTTATAAAGGCAGTTAGGATATAGCTAAGAGAACAGAAAGAATCTTCTACATTGAAACAACCGCTTTAGTTTTGTAACGCTATACGAACACACTGGCAAACCTTACCATTGAGCAATTCAAAGTACTATAGACTGGACCGGAAACTCTCCTGATTTAAATCCAATCGAGAATCTGTGGTCAAGGAACGACTTTGTGGAACGGACATACGAAGAACTAACATGTGCACTGGGTCATGTTTTATTGGGAAAATACGAAAAAAAGTAAATAATAACGGAATTATTCGTTTTGTTTTAATTAATTTGCATCAGGGTATATGTTACGAAAATAATATCTGGTAATGCATTTTGCATCTATGACTTCTTAGATGATAACGAAAAATGTGTTGTGCGTATTTAATAGAATTAAAATTTTTATCAATTGTCCCAATATGGCATTGCTCGAGACTAAAAATGAAATACCCAAATTTATTACAAAATTATATATGCAAAAATGTCAGGGTTAAAGAAAAGACTATTTTACTGTTTAAATTTCATTGCATATTAATTTTTTATAGGTTTTTATTTTATTTTTTAGTTGACCGAAAACTGATTACGAATCTGTCATGTCTGATTTCGTTCAAATTGACTGGTCACAATAAAACTAAAAAAACAAAAGCATCTACCC
>OZ038490.1:16582811-16715311 GCA_964036315.1 Acanthosepion esculentum | reverse complement strand
ATATATAATAAAACAATAGAATGTTAGTTGTTTTTTTTAATTTGCTTTACCAATTCTCAATTAATATGATATCTGATCATATTATTTAGGAAATATATAGAATGAATGGATAAGGGGTTTCATGCCTTCACAAATGTATTATTGTTAAATGAGCATAAGTTCATTATAGATTTCAAGCTCGGTTTCCTGTGCTCATAAACTTAAATCGACCTCGTTTCTCTCTGTGAAGTATAGCAAGTAATTCCTCGCGAGAGATGTCCCGAAATAATCATAAAAATATTAATATGGTACCTGACGCTTCGCTGACGGCAAAGTGAAAGTATTTTTAATCTATATCGTTTGCCCATTTATTCGAAAATATACAGACGGAATCATTCAAATAACTTCAAAGTACTGCACATTAAGGCCGATACTGTCTTCCTGTTAACCAAGGGTTGTTGGCAGAAAGAAAAGAAAATAGCCTCCCAACACAGGCGTCCATTCAAATTTTGTGTGTGCGATTATTTACACTTTTTTTTTCAATCTTGAAATTCAAATTGCAAATAATAAATAAATCTAAGATAGCAATTATTAATGTAAGAGTCGATGATCTTTTACGAATTTCTTATATCCTTCCTTTCTATAAACATGGAGCCACAGACGAGTAATGGATAGCGACTCGAAATTCTATTACATACAAATATAATTGGGAATGGTATGAATCTATCTCCTCATCTTTAGATAAATCGTAGGACATATTCAGACCAATAACCACCAGTGGCAACTGGTTTCAGAGAAAGACAATTCTGAATTCAAAATTTGAGTAGTATTTCAAGCAGACGCTGAAGAAAGGTTTTGACGTCGCGCTAAATTTCGATATTTCAAGCCAACACGGAAAGTGGGTATTTGGAGCCGGCACTGAAGGGCGGGAATTTGTTATGTTGGTGTTGATTAAAACGTCTCCCTTACCACAACCTCTGTATTCACCCGAGACCTACTCACACGGCGGGATGTGCCACAAGGCGGGTTTATTTTTTACGTGGTCCGTTCCGAGCCTGTAGGGTCGGGCATAAGTTGCTCGTAGACCCGGTATACACTGGGTCGGGTTGCTGTCTAATAACCCAGACGAGACTTTGACCTTCGGCATAGCCTCATCTAGGTTCCTCTCTTTCCGAAGGCAGAGAGTCGACAAGCTGAGTTTGTTGGAGTTTTTGGGTACCCTGGTATACAAGTGAGCCAGCCAAAATGAGCTGACTCATTTTATAGTTCACCAATAGAAGTAATAACCAATCAGAAGGCTCAAAATATAAAGGCGGCCATGTTTTTTTTTTTCAGAATATGCACAGCTAGGCTTTGATGACCGAACAGTTGAACTCTCTGCCTTCGGGCAGAGAGGAACCCGCACGAGGCTCCGCCGAAGGGCAGGTAGACTGTCCCTGAACCCGGTTTCCAATAGGGAATATTTTTGGCCGAGGCTACGGGCTCGGAAAACCCACGTTAAACCCGGCTTTGTGCCACATGTAACCCTCGTGGGGGTGGCTAAATATTACAGCCAGCCTTTGATAACGAAGACTGAAGAATTACGGAACAGATGTTGGTGGTATTGGCGATATAGTCAGATTCAGTAGAGTGTCTGACCCGTGAGTGTTAATCTTTAACGTTGTTTCATTGAACAGATTACGTACTGCGCTGGATTCTATATTCATAGACTATGGTGAACATGGTCAACAGAGTTAACTTTAATCGTTAACTCCCCCACCACAACCTAGTCTGTTGAGGAGGGTAAGTGAAACCCCAACAGGATAAGAGCTGATAAAGAGCGAATAGACACCTCAGTGTCAACGGTCAACCACCGCAACTGTGTGTTAAATAGCCTCACCAACCGGCAATCGTCCAAGCGTTGCGAATACGGTTACACCCCGGAAGACATGGTTTAGCAAGGAGTGAATCCTCCAACAGGAGTGAGAATGCCCTTGATTTGGATTTGTGTTTTTTAACTTGAAATACTCTATATTCCTTTAAATAAATATAATTTCTTTTTTAGTTAGTTTTCAACTTTCTGTAAATCTAATATATATATATATATGTTTGTGTGTGTTTGTGTGTGTTTGTGTGTGTGTGTGTGTGTGTGTGCAGGTATGTAGAAAAATAGGAAAGAACACGCTAGGTAAATAATCGGGAGTTCATTAGTGTTTTTGTTTTTATTTTTAAAACCAGTGCTCCATACAGAAGTAGAGATTAAATTAAAATTATTTTTTTAAAAATATGATTCCTTCGCTACATAAGTGTTCTCATGTTTCAAAAACGAGAGCCGAAACCCTCAATATAATTATTAAAATTAAATTGAATTAAGGTATCAAGCCCTGTTTCATCCTCAAGCGAAAATTTAGGAATAACCAATCTTGAAATTTACGCATCTTTATAAGCATGTTCATTCGCAAAATTAATTACTATGGAAACGGCTGTGGCGGCAATTTTAGTTTGGCGGTCTAACAGTTAATTCTTATCCACATATCAGTCAACTTCGAAAAGGTCAAGCCGAGGTAGGGTGGGGTACCTATTTCAAAGCGGATGATTTCATTCATGTACGCACATCGTCTGGTCAACTACAGCGAAAGATAGCTTTTGGCACCACGGTATGTCGTGAAGTGTCTAGAGAATTTTGTTTTATTTTATTTTATCTATTTATTTATTTAATTTTTTATCCAAATGGCTGTTTCATATATAAACGCGTCCCACTGAACTACATATTGTTTTTTTGACGACTTCATAAAGGGTTTTCGTATTTAATCATTGGGTTAAGCATTTAAGCCTTTTATTAAACTATGAAAAAAAATTATGCTAAATTATTTAATGCGAAAATTTGTTGATGTCGGCAAAAATCCGTTAACTCATGTCTATTTAATAAATTTTCATTATTTAGAAACTTAATAATGTCGAGTTTTTCATGTAGGCATAAAGGGCATGGGTCATCCCCGGTTTTACAAGTTCTTGTTCTATTTATTATTTTCCATGGAAAATAATATGATATAAAAATTACATTGAGGGTTTCGGCTCTCGTTTTTGAAATATGAGAACTCTTATGTAGCGAAGGAATCATATTTTTTTAAATAATCATAACATATATATATATATATATATATATATATATATATATATATATATATATATATATATCGAGGTTTCTTCTAGACTCGATGAATTACTTTCTTTATTCTTTTTTTTAAGTATTCAACCCCAAGCAAGGCGGGAAGCCACTAGCACACAAAGGGTTTCAGAGTAGGAAACAAAAAGGAGAACAAAAAGGAGTGATAGAGGAAAGGATGAAGAGAAGGATAGGTGATAGATCAGGGCATCTCGAGACGTCAATTGACATTACATTTGAATAGTTGGAGATTATAGCTATCAGGAAAACAAGAAATGTGGAGGGAGTCACACAGGCGAAAAGTGCGAGACATGAATCTATTGGAGAAGAAGAGACGGCTACATTTAACAGTTTCGACAGTGAAAGATTCAGAGCGAGATGACAGCCTAGTTGAGCGCTTAAATTCATGAAGTCTGGAAACCAGCGAAATCAGCTCATCGGAGCAGTTAACATGAAAGTATTTGTAAAAAAGACAGAGGGAGGCAACAGCACGTCTGATTAATTAGTTAAACATATATATATATATATATATATATATATATATATATATATATATATATAATTAAGTAATTCATCGAGTCTAGAAGAAACCTCAAGGGAATGCAGAAAGCACTGGACGGCCGTTTCGTCCTATATTTGGGACTCATCAGCAGTGTGCATCCGCTACCGAGAATTGAAAACCGGACAGTTACGTTATCAAGCAAACAACATACAAACTGTACCAAATCGCCTCGATGACGAAGAGGTGGCGAATCAGACTCGATATATCGCCGCTCGATCGCATATTCCGTGGTCGAACTCATCCGAGTTTCCCTTACTCCCGAGAGCCACGACTACTATCCCGAAATCGCTTTTGAATTTTTAGGTCTAATGAATTGGATCGTAATTATGATTCCAATTTAATAAATTATAACCATGAAATATTAGTGTTTGAGCCTGTTATGTTATGTTCTTGCTGTGTCTTGGACATTGAGTTCTACCTGGATTCTATCCTCTTGGATATATATATATATATATATATATATATATATATATATATATATATATACTGACCACTAATATTATCTCTCTCTCTCTCTATATATATATATATATACATATATATATATATATATATATATATATATATATATATATATATACAGTGTAACCCGGATATAAGATACCTGGATATAAGATAAACCCGGATATAAGAGAGGTTTTCTCTGGTCCCAAATTAGAGCCTGTGTTAATGTATATATAATATACCAAACCCGGATATAAGATAAACCCGGATATAAGAGACATCTTCTCCGGTCCCGACAACTCTCTTATATCCGGGTTACACTGTATATATATATATATATATATATATATATATATATATATATATATATAATGAATACAGAATCCTTAAAACTCCATCAGGTCAGGTAGTAATGAATGTATTTCGTGGACCTCACTTCCATCTCTTCGGACCAGTTTTACATTCATAAATGAAAAAAAGAAAAACGAAAGAAGAGAGAGGAAAGAGAAAAAGGAAAAAGTTTTAATATTAAAAGAAAAGAAAGAGATTTCAATATTAGTTTTTTTTAGTCGGGAGAGAAAGAGAGTGAGAGAGGGAAAGAAAGGACAGAGGTAATTAAGCATATATATATATATATATATATATATATATATATATATACAAACATACACACACACACACACATATATATATATATATATATATATATATATATATATATATATATATATATAAGGTGCGATGGGTAAATTATCAACATTCTATATTTTTCATTTCACGCATGCGCGGTGTTTTTTTTTATTTTGTTGACTGTACGAGCACCATGACCCAATTCTCTTCGCTAGAAATATGGCAACGGCATACTGTACTGCTTGGAATTCGCACCGGAAGCTCCAATGCGAACATTTCCTAGTCTTTGGTTGACTGTGGAAATGATTCGAAAAATAGTTGGATGAATCTAATGGTGATTACAACAGTGTTTGTAGTGATTACTAGTGATGACAAAGTTATGCCTCCATTCATTTTCCCACAGGACCTCATACTCGACACAGAGGCCTACATCGTGCCTTGAGGGGGTAGTGTTGCACTGGGTCAAGAAGGTCGCTGCTGGAAGACAATGTATCTGACAACAGGACTCTGCACCTTGTCACACAAGCAGGAGAGCCCAGTCAGGGCAGTCAGACAATTTCTGCGACCTCTCACCCCTTACAACTGGCTGCCTAACTCCCCAGACTACAACCCCCTTGATTATTATGTGTGGAGAGCAGTTGAGCGAGAGACCAACAAAACTCCTTCTAACACCAAAGATGGACTAAGACAAGAATTATGGCAGCATTCACCAATTTAAACAAGGAGTACGTCCAGAAGAGTTGCAGGAGATTCCAAAATCGTATGAATGCCGCTGTTGAAGCCAATGGCCATTTTATTGAACAAATTTACTCTTTAGTATTTCAAGATACTTTTTTGTCATTTTGGTAATCATATGTGTTAAAACGAGATGTCAGTGTTATTTTAATTTCTGCGTAATTTAGACGACAATTTATCTATCGCAGCCTGTATATCTGTTAAAACGAGGTCAGTATTATTTTCATTTTTGCGTCATTTAGGCGACAATTTATCCATCGCACCCAGTATATCTGTTAAAATGTGCTGTTTTCATTTTTCCGTAATTTAGGCGACAATTTACCCATCGCACCTTGCATATCTGTTAATATGAGGTCAATGTTATTTTCAATCTTATATCAGTAACTGCATTAATTCAAAATTCAAGTACTTTCATTAAAAACCATTTTGAATTAATGCAGTTACTGATATAACAAAAGTAGTCTGTATTTATTCAATCGAATTTAGCCAAAGACATGAAAGGTTAAAACAGGCAACATGAAGACCCACTTCAGACCACAATTATTTTGGAGTTTTTTTAATTTCATTTTGTCAGTTTGCTACCAGTGATATAAAAGAGGATACATTTATAAAACAATTGCTAAGTTTGATGAAAACTGATTGAAAGATCAATGAAAAATAAGAAAGAAACCAGTAAAAATCGCCATTTTTCGCTATTTACGCGGGTTTTCACAATATCGGTTGACTCAATTATCAAGAGTGGCTACAATGGAATGAAGCTTGTATTAGATGAATTGAAAATTGAGGGAGTTTTATTTTAAAATTTGTGTAGAAATCGATTTGTGCTGAAATCGATTTTCGTTTTTCGCTAAACGCAGTGGCGTAGAAATAATAAGGAGGTATCGTTGAGCTCGTCATTATGTACGTAACCAACATACCGAGTTTGAAAGAACTCGGTGGAAAAATGTTGAATTTATCGATTATTGATTTTTTAAATTATCGATTTTTTACGCTAACAACCTATCTCTTGTGTTGTACAATGTATGTGCCAAGTTTGGTAAAAATCGGTTGGATGGATCTCGAGTGGAAAGGTATCACACAGCCAGCCAGACAAACACACAGACATCGTCTGTTTTATATATATATATATATATATATATATATATATATATATATATATATAGCAGTTTAGTACCCTTTTCTTTGATTCTATTGAAATTTTCCTATCTCTTAATACTTTGCTTTTTTCCGAAGGCATAAGATTGACGAGGATTCAATGTCATTATATAAGGTTAGCCAAACATAGAAGTTCAATACTCTTGTCTTTGTCAAATTTTCCTATCTCTTAATACTTTGCTTAGTTTCTAGAAGGCATCTTTCTCTACTCCTCTTTAGATTCCCTTAACAAACTGACAACTCATATCTATCGCGTACTTACATTATTTAAATTATTCGGACTGTTATCCTCGTCTTCATTAGCATATTCACAAGGTTTCGGCTGTTGTACGCTCCGGCCTTCTTCAGATGATTGAAATTTCGAATCGAAGCCTTTATTTCGTCCACCGGGGTAGATTCCAATCACCTGAAGAAGGAGCGTACAACGGCCGAAATGTTGTGAATATGGCATTGAAGATGAGGATAACAGTTTGAATAATGTAAATAATGATGATACCTCAACTGAGAGATATAGACATTTTTATATTGCATTTTTAAATAATATCTTTTAATAAACCACATCGTAAATTCGCTTAAAGATATCGCTTAATATTATTTTTTCCCATCCTCTCTCCATGAGATGGTATAAGCATATATGGAAAACGCGCGCGCACACACTCACATATATATGTCTTTAAATTCTTTGAGGAACATAAGGCCGTAAGATATCTATAACATCGGTTTCTATAACAAGCCAATTTTTAAAATGAGTAGAATTTTAGCCTACTGCACAACCTCCAACCTGGGGGATCAGGTTTTGAATTCAGAGTTGTTCTTCTCCTAGACCAGTTGCCACCCAAGGCTATAGAACCCAGTCTGTCCTGCTATTTACCCATAGATGGAGGGAGAAGCAGAGGATTCACACCTTTCCCAAGGGTATTAGCACGTAAGTGAATGTAATAGATTCGACTGGAATTCGAACTCGGCTCTCCGATTCCTCAATCCGAGCCGCTATCCATTACTCCATATATGCATTGCTTCTCATTTCTCCATCTGGAGGAGAATGTGTAACTTTCTTTGCGTAGAGGAGATTAGATCTTACATAGTCGTTTAGCTCTCGGTTTTTATAGGGACATATTCGGATCGTTTAACTAATTTGCTTAGTTTCTGAAAGGCATCTTATGAACCTTCAAATTTCTGTCACACATTTCGTCGTTCGGTATCACATTTCCGCAACTTTTCAGTGAATGAAACAACTAAAGAGAACAAAAACAAGAATCAATAATCATTTCACAGGATTATCGACGAACGAAAATCGATTTTTTTATCGTTGTAACGCGATATTTTTTTATCTAATTTTGTGAAATGAAACAAGATGGCGGTGGACAATAGCGTTGATATTAGATTTGAGAGAGAACAGAAAGAGAGAGAGGTTATAGAAAAAAAAACCCAAATGCGACTAGTAAAGAGTGAGGTGTGGAGATGCAACTACAAGAGACGTGTTTGTTTTGTAAAGGTTGTTCTGCCATTCCAATAATTCTGTCGCGTCCTTGTTTAAAATCTACACTTCCAGCATTACGCTGAATAAAAAGATCGACTGACAAATCAAAATAATCTAATTTGGCGTTTCATTGATAGCATCTATATTGCCAGAACGATATATTGCTAAGTATTTATAGATTTATCGGATGTTTACATTCGCATCCAGTTCAATAATATACAACCAGACAGATACAAGTTCATACAAAGACTGCAGCAGGAAAAGGGACGGTGCCTGCAACAACTCCCACCATGAGATGATGACCCTAGCTTCAGATATGGTTTATATATATATATATATATATATATATATATATATATATATATATATATATATATATATATATAATACCGGTCCTAAGGAAATAAATTATAATCCCATGAAACCTTAAAGTTGTCTGTTTCCTAATATAATTAATATTTGCTCTGTTTTACATTGAGCTCTCTGCATTGGATCCTACTTGGAATTATCCACACAGGTTACCAAATAAGTTCATTAACTAAACTATATATATATATATTTACCACATACATAAATTTACCACATGACTTTAATTATATTCCCAAACAAAAACAAAACTATTAAATAAGCTATATGAACAAATTTTTACTACGTTAATAAAAACACCGATCAAAATAAAAATAAAAAATAAATAAATATATAAGCTTATATAACAGCGTTTCTCCTTGCGAGGGATGTTTGATTGATTTGAACCTTTTAAAACCATTTATTCTGCATTCAACACCATCACTTGATAAGACGCCAGAGGTGTTGAAACAAAAATGCTATTTTGGGAGTGATTTTATAACATGTTTATGTTATAATTTTCGAATAAATAATTATATTTGCTCTTTTAAGAATAGTATTTTTGGGTTATTGGAATTTATTCCGTATACACCAATCCTATACTTGTATCTGTCTCTCTCTGTCTCTCTCTCTCTCTCTCTCTCTCTCTCTCTCTCTCTATATATATATATATATATATATATATATATATATATATATATATATATATATATATATATATATACAGGTAAGATGAGAACGAATGGAGTACAATTCCAACGTTCGTAACATTTAATTTAAAAGAGGGCTTAATAAAATGTAGAAAAATATTATTTATTTTAGGATATTACATCGAAAGCATGCCAAAATCGCTACACATTTGCAGTTGTGTTTCGATGCATATCAATGCATCTCGTCAGACAATTTTAAATTACTGGGGAGTGAACGATTTATTTAAATTTAAAAGCAAAATACAACCGAGAAAAGGGTGGTTATAAGGTCTGTGTGCTTTACTCAGATCAACCAATCAAATATGAGCTACTTTAAATTTAAATTAAACCAAGAAGCAAAAATTAAGATATTATTTTCCATAAATGGGTCATGACGCGTAGTTTGGCAGTCAATGAAAGCACAGACGTTAAACAGGAGCGGATGTTAATGGATATATATTGTACACACTAGACAATGTCATTTCATAAGAAAAAATGAGATGGAGTGGTAATTTATCAAAATGCTAAACAAATTGTTTTTCGTAAAAAAAAAAGGGTTGTATTTTTCGTTTTAATCTAAATAAACCGTTCACTCGCCTATAATTTACAACTGACTGATGAGGTGCATTGATACGCATCATGACTGCAGGTGTGTATCGATTTTGACATGTTTTTGACATGTAATATCCTCATCCGCGTCTCGTATATACGAGTTTGTCGTTACTTTGAAATTTTTCATGCAGCAAGGGCTGACTGTCATTGTTGTTTCGTCCGTGTGTCGTTTGATATATTGAAATTGTCATCTTTGATAATGGCTTATGTAAGCCGAAAGCTTAGATTGGATTTAAACATGTATCAATATGGTGTTTTCCTTTCGTCTTTCAACGCTAATCAGACAATACAAAAGGAACTTACTTAAAATAGACAAAACTTGTCTATATTATTTAATGAAATATGCATTAATGAAAAATTGCTGCCGAAATATACACAATATATATATATATATATATATATATATATATATATATATATATATATATATATATATATATGTATATGTATATATAAATAAAAAGGAAAGAACAGTAAGATATAAAATCCGGTGTTCTTATAGATATTTTTATTTTTACACAATAGTGCTCTATGTAAATTTAAATTTACAGAGCATTAATATTATAAATTAATAGATTTAAAATATGGTTTTACCGCTACACAGTGATGACCATGTTTCAGAAATGGAAGCTAAAGCCCCTGAATTTAATTTTGTTATTAAACCAAAGACATTAGTTCCATTTCCTCATCAAGCGAATTTTGATGAGGAAATGGAACTAATGTCTAGGGTTTAATAACAAAATTAAATTCAGGGGCTTTAGCTTCCATTTCTGAAACATGGTCATCACTGTGTAGCGGTAAAACCATATTTTAAATCTATTAATTTATAATATATATATATATATATATATATATATATATATATATATACAAGTATAGGATTGGTGTATACGGAATAAATTCGAATAACCCAAAAATACTATTCAGAGAAGAGCTAATATAATTTATTCGAAAATTATAACAAATATGTTATAAAATCACTACAAAAATAACAATTTTGTTTCAACACTACTGGTGTTTTATCAAGTGATGGCGTTGAATGCCATACATGCCATTCAACACCCTTATATATATATATATATATATATATATGTGTGTGTGTGTGTATGTTAGCGTGCGTGTGTATGTCTGTGTGTGTGTGTGTGTGTGTGTGTGTGTGTGTGTGTGTGTGTGTGTGTGTGTGTGAGGGGGAATCATGAATTTCAGATTATTATGTTTTTTTAATTATATTTTTTTCTATTTTTTTTTTTCGTCAGGAGCTGAATATTTTTTTTCTGAAAATCGGTCGGACGCCGAGCTCCGATTGAGTGCCCACTACGTTCTCCAGACCCCACACCTATGTGTCTTTGTGTGTGTGTGTGTGTGTGTGTGTGTGTTTGTATGTGTGTTTGTTTGTGTGTGTGCGTGTGTCTGTGTGTGTGTACGAGTTACGCTCAAAAATTAGCAGTGCTAGAGCTATAAAAAGAAAACTACAACACCGATCAATCGAATCTCCTTCGAAGTAGTCACCTTCTGAAGCCACACGCTTTATCCAGTGTGGTTCCCATTGACTCCATTAGAGGACTTTTTGCTGGCGGATGTAATTTATCGATATATACAGGAGGAGAAACATTTTGTAATGGGAAATTAATGGAAAATATAATTAATAATTTCATGGCATAAATTTAATGCCATAATTAAATTAAATAAATTTAACTTAATATTGTACAATTGTGCTAAAAATATACCGTTGAAGCCTTCTATTTCGTTAGGATGCAAGTCGGTTAGCCTGTAAATTAAATTACTTCAAACTTAAAGAATTTCATAGCATAAATTTAATGTCATAATTAAAAGAGATTGAGGCGAAGGGTCAGCCAGTATTTATAGCCAGGAGAGAGAGACCCCTATTGAAGAATTAAGGAACTAAGGAAGAGCTAACTCCGACAATTATGTATATAGTTTATGTTATAGATTATTCACTGCAGACCACGAATATAAATATATATATTTGTTTTTTTGTTTTTTTTTAATTAGAGATGCACTGTCAATTGATCCCATTAAGCAATATCTACTCATATACGTGATTTTCTTTTTGATATATCCTAATCTGGAGTTTCGAATCGATAGTAAAACATACGAAAATTGAAAGTTTGAATAACAGCAAAATCATAAACATTAGAATTAGTGCCTAATTCTCTGCGAGATTCATCAAAAATGTAATTATTAAAAACATAATTTAATTAAATTCAATTAATTTAACTTAATATTTTACAATTGTTCTTTAAAATATATCGTAATTTTTTTCTATTTGATAAAGATTCAAGGCGATTAGCATGGGATTCAGAATACTTTCAAGATTCTCCCACCTTTGTTGGTATGGAATTTAAATTCCTACTTAACTTCCAGCCGCATTTGATTTTGCTGAATATTAAAATTTCTATATCTGAATCAGAAATCACCAAGTCCTGGAATTTTCATTATCCATACATAAACCTCGAAAAAAAATATTTACAGGGTGTCCATAATGTTCGTGTGCACTTTAAAAAATTTATAACTTTATTTGCATTAACCAAAAGTGAGAACTGAAGCTCAAACTTCTGTTTCAGTGTGAAATGCGAAAAATGATGAGTTGGCACAATTTCTGAAAAAAAGAACAAATTATCTGTTTATGAAACTTTCCGCCTCACTATTGATCAACAGAATTTCGTGTCCGCCGTTAAAGGCTAGAAATCGAATAATCAGCTGATTATCCAAGTATGTCGATTTTTTATCTCTGGAAGTAGTTTTTTTTTAATAAAAAGTTTCGAAAACTTGAGATTTGAATGGTATCATGCATATATATATATATATATATATATATATATATATATATATATATATATATATATATATGGTGCAGTTCAATTTGTATTTCAATGAATCATTCATGCAAAACGTAGATTAGTAAAGTTAATGATATAAAATGGCGAAACCTCTTCGCAAACAAAATTTTAAAGGTGCATTAACCTACGAACCACTCGATGAATGTTACGATCCTTGTTTTTAATAACTACAAAATGTATAAGGTCTTTTTTTAATCTGCTAGTACTTTCAACTGTACACACAGTCATCCTCAGGCATGGAAATTATTTTGTTTTTAGTAAATCCAGTTGGCTCCAAAAGTTTTTATCCGTTAACAATAACACATTTCTAATAAAACATATTTCGATTCGCATTTAATCTTTCGCCTCCGCTACTACATGGAATTACTAAAAACAAAATAATTTCCATCTCTGAGGATGACTGTGTGTACAGTTGAAAGTACTAGCAGATTAAAAAATACCTTATACAGCTTGCAGTTATTAAAAACAAGGATCATAATATTGATCGAGTGGTTCATAGGTTAATGCAATTTTAAAATTTAGTTTGCGAAGAGATTTCACCATTTTATATCATTAACTTCACTAATCTACTTTTTGTATGAATGATTCATTGTAATATATATATATATATATATATATATATATATATATATATATATATATATATATATATATATATATATATATATATGATCTCATCTACAGACAGACTGTTTAAAAGATCTTCAATGTGGCTAGACGTCCGGTAACCTCTAGCTAGGATCAAAACCCGACTGAAATGGCGTCAGTCGGAGATTCTAGCACTAAGCCGTAGGCGCACGGCAGGGATGAAAGTGAATTTTAGCATATTCAGTGACTGACAGGACTCAATTCGCTTTTGCCGAAGAGTCTCGCATGCAACAAATATACAAATTTTATATAGATAAATTGTATATATATATATATATATATATATATATATATATATATATATATATATATATATATACAACAGCATTTTTTTGTTATAAAAAATCAAACATTAATGTTTCAACACTGGTATCATTGAAAGGGTTGCAATTCTGATAAATCGTTTGAGTCAAAGAAGTACATGGGGATATGAAGACAGATGATCCCTCTAAAGAAGATGGTCCCTCAAAGAATGATGATCTCTCTCAAAAAAAAAGATTAGCCCTCTAAAAAATAAATGGTCCCTCGAAGAAAGATGATCTCTCGAAAAAAGATTATCTCTCGAAGAAAGATGATCCCTCTAAGAAAAATGATCCCTCAAAAAATGATCCCTCGAAGAAAGACTATCCCTCGAAAAAAGCGGATACCGCGAAAAAAGATGATCCCTTGAAGAAAGATGGTCCCCCCAAAATATGATCACTTGAAGAAAAATGATCGCTCGAAAATAGATGTTCCCTCGTGAAAATATGATCCCTGCAGAAAGATGATCTCTCGAAAAAAGATATTGATAAAAAGATACTCCCTCTGTTCGGGAATAGTTGTTCCATAGCCGGAAATTTCATGTGGAATATACTAAATCTTAGTCGAATTGTTTGCCGTTTACATTAACAGGTTAGCATTGATGTTCCTCAAGTATTTGTATTAGCTTATTCAGGTAGAATAATTTGAAGCGCAAATTATATCACTTTTTCACCACATTAAAATTGTATTTTTTTTCAGTCCATCCGCTGGCAAGAGATTATGATGGGAGAAGAGAAGCCAATTGGCAGAAATGCGAAACGAAATTGCAAGAAGCACGAATTGACAAATAATGAACGTAGTGCTGTGTTGCAAGCACTGCTGGAAAGATCCACAGATCGTGTCCTGAAGCGTGGTGCAATAAAACAGGTTGCAGATGAATTAAACGTAGCTGCAGAACGTCTGGGTTTGCAAATTGAATTAGTTTGCCAGCCTCCAAATAGTCCTGATCTCAATGTCCTTGATCTGGGTTATTTTAATGTAATTCAATCAATTCAGCACCAGCAACCTCCAAATAATGTTGACCAACTCATTGAAGCAGTGGAAGAAAGCTTCAATAAACTTCAGAAGTCGAAGCTTAACAATACTTTTCTAAGTTTGCAGTTAGCAATGGAGCAAGTTATTTTAGTTGACGGCGATAACAACTATAAACTCCGGCACATGTCTAAAGAGAAGCTTGAAAGAGAAGGAAAACTTGAAGTATTCATTTCTATTTCTGACGAGTTGCAACAAAAACTGCTTTTGTTAAAGTAAACCTTCCCCAGTTATTTTTGTTATTAATTTAACTGTTTATGTATATCAGTTTCGATATATTTCACACTTAGTTATATGACAATTCACTAATATTACTCATTTACTGTTGAGTATGGGAATAAATGATAATTTTTGTTCTTTTTGGTGTTTTTTTATCTACTGGAACCATTATTTTGGAACATGAAAATGTTTTTTGTACAAATATTTCGGAACGGAGGGAGTACTTAAGAACATTCTTACGAAATTGATATTTAGTAGGAATTTAGGTGCCTCATATGTTTGCCCCAGTCATGCACCATAGTCTCATGGCTGCCAGGGCTATTACGTGTATCAATTTGGCGTCTAAACATTTACTGTATTCAGGAAGAATAAATATTGATTGTCTTTCTTTAGACTATACAAGTCTTCTTGATTTGGTGAACAGATAAACATTAGTCGCGTTTAGTGGAGTCAATAAGCATTTAATATATCAAGGAATAGGTAAATATTGGACGTTTATATTCGAGTCTGTAAGTATTTTCTTGGTTCGATAATAAGTAAATATTAGTCGTTTATATATATGAGTAAATGATCTCTTATTTGATTCGGGGATAAGTAAATATTATTTGTTTACTTATGGGACTATAATATTATTACCTTTCAATCCGATTAGTCGAAAAGAGGGGTTTTATTATCAAAAAAGAAATTCAAATTCGAAGTGGTAAGTCTGCTATGATAATGATTCCTCCTTAGCTTTTTTTCAGTTTTCCTGAAGATAATCTGAATGTACGAAACGTTGGCAAGACAATGAAAAATTAAACAGCCACGTTATTCTTATACAGGGTGCGGCTGGTATTTCAGGACATATTATATGGATTAGTAAAAAAAAAACTTGCCGAACAAATGAATATAATTATATTTCATTACAAACAAGTAAACATGAAATTTAGCTAACTATTATTTCATTTTATTCAATAAAACCACCACTAGCATCAATAACTTCCTCTACATGAGGTCGAAATCGACTGCTAGGTCTGATTAATTGGTCCTTATTTATGTCAGACATTATTCGAACTATTGCAGGTTTAAGAGAGTCTTTGGTGTCATGAGGCTGTTTATTAACCTCCTTCTCAACAACGCTCCACACATAATAGTCTAGTGGATTTAGATCTGGAGAGTTAGGAGGCCAAATGTTGGGTGTGATGTGGTCATAGAAATGGTCAGCCATCCATTCTTGTGTTTGTAGAGCATTGTGGAATGGAGCCGAGTCTTGCTGGAATATGTAAAGCCTGCCGTTGCATATGTTGTCAATCCACGGCCTGACAACTGTTTCTAGAACCTCAGTATAAGCAGCAGCATTTACTCTAATAATACTCTTTGTGGTAAAAGTGTGGTGGCATAACATGTCCTTCATTGCTAACAACACCCGAAACCATGACACTTGAAGGAAATGTTTGTGCGCATCACTCTTGGCACGTCAGAAGCATCTGAACAAAGCCATCTGTCATTTCTTGTGCCAAGTTTTTGATCTTGAGCAAAATTTTTCTCATCTGAGAAAAACCAAATGACACCAGCTTCTGAAGGATTTTTCAGTTTGTTTAAAAGCCTTTTGGATCTGTCTAAACGATTCTCTTTTGTTTTTTCAGACATAAATTGACCTCTGTTCATCACGTATGACTTGTATCGAAAGTCTTCAACAAAACTTCTTCTGATTGTTTTTTGAGAGACATGCAGCTTTTTGGCAATTGACCCCATTGATTGACCTCGGTTCTCATCAATTGTCTGCTTGACTTCCTGAATAAATTCAGACGTTCTCACTTTATCAGAACGTGCAGAATGTCATTTACGTTTTGATACAGACATTGGGAAACTGTCAGCGTCTTCTAACTCTTTTCGTATCTTGTGGACAAACGATCTTGCAACTCTGAGGAAACGTGCAATATCCAAATCGCTATGATCAGCCTTTAATGCCACAATCACAGCATGCCTTTTCATTTCATTTGTTATCATAGGGTTTGCCATTATTGATTTCAGAAAAATAAAATCATTAGACGTTAGTAGGAAGCAGTATTAATCTTAAATCTGTATGTCCTCAAATACCAGCCACAGCCTGTATATATCCACTACAGTTCAAAAGTTTGAAGCCACCCCCAGAATGAGCATGGAATTAATTTGACAAAAGTGTGAAAAAAAAATGAAAGAATGCCCTCAGATTCATTGAAAAAAATAATGGAACCAATTATCAAACTTATACTTTGAGAAACTTTGGCAACGAATGCCAAAAATTTGTACTGCAGTAACCAAGGATAAAGGAGGATATTTTGACGAGAGCAAAATTTAATCAGAGAATTGCTTCGTTTTCATTTTGTCATAATAAAAGTTCTAATAAAATACCATGCTTGTCCATGTATAATATTTTTCTCTTATTTAAAGTAGAAAAAAATACTTTTGGGGGACAATTTTTAAAAAATTACCAGGAGCTGCTTCAAAATTTTGAATTGTAGTACACACACACACACACACACAGACACACACACACACACACATATATATATATATATATATATATATATATATATATATATATATATATATATATATATAGTGGATTTACCAAATTATTTATTAGTGGATTTACCAAATTACAAAATTCATATAAATAATTTTCACTTGAAATATTTGAAATTTAGCGTTGCAACTTGCACGTTCCAATATTATACAACCGTTAATTAATAACACATTCTTAAAAAAAATATCTTTCGGTCTACAACACATTTATTTCGTCTCCGAGTTTTGATTTTAAAGGAAAAAATTACAGCCTGATGATGAGGACATGAAGTTCTTGAAAGTACTTGCTGCTCTAAAAAATACACCAGATCCATCTGACAACAATT
Source organism: Acanthosepion esculentum (assembly GCA_964036315.1). Lineage (NCBI taxonomy): Eukaryota > Metazoa > Mollusca > Cephalopoda > Sepiida > Sepiidae > Acanthosepion > Acanthosepion esculentum. The sequence goes on along the minus strand of OZ038490.1, from coordinate 16,697,602 downwards.
TTATACATAAGGATCGCATCATTCACTGGATTGTTAGTAGTTTAATGCTTATGTTATGTCTATTAGTGAAGAGATTTCGCCATTAATTGCATTAATGTTGCTATTCAATGTATGATTATTTCTTCATAACATATATATATATATATATATATATATATATATATATATATATATATATATATATATATATTAATCTTAAATCTGTATGTCCTCAAATACCAGCCGCACCCTGTATATTTCATTTTCCACGCGGAAAGAGGGAGAGTGGTATTAACAAATCATAAACTTAAAATAGTTTTATTTTTGTTCAGACTAATTATAATTTGCTCGACAAATATAACATTACAGTTAATTCAAATCCGGACTTCATCGATCACCGACGGCAAGTGGGTGTGAAGCATTGAACTTTCTACCTTTTCTCGAGACTCACGTCTTCCCTCTCGAGTAGGTGTATATATATCTATATGTCATCCGGTTTGTTCCACATGCGCGCATAAGAGTATTAAACATAGTTTCGCCCCAAACCGCATGTTCTTACAAAACTAAAAGATTAACTATATATTTTTTTCTTTCAGTGATATATTAATAAAGAATAGTAGAAATAATATGTTGGTCGTTCAGGTAAAACATTTTGGAAGAGACGAGTCTCCAGAAATTCTAAGAAAAGAAAAGTTACAACACGGCTAAGATGCGATAATAAACACTTCAATTACCTCAGTGTATGGATCATTTTTTAACCAATTTGGAATAAGAGAGAAATTGAATAAAATAGGCTGTGTGTGGGATAGTTTCTTTCATTACTTCTACTTGATAAGTAAAAAACAAGATTAACTTAACAATTCCTGTCATGTTCTTAAATATATTCGGCAGTTGATTATCATGCGTCAGATTCATTCATGTATATCTAAACTCTCAGCTTTACACGAACGCTTTCGCAGAGCAAGAATTAAAGATGGCTTCCAACGAAGGAAGCGTCTAGGTATTAATGAGGACAATCTTTCTTTACGGACTGGCGCTAGAAAATACCAAGCAAAGAACTCTACCAAAATAAAAAAACACATTATATAAGAACTTTCAATAACAACTAAAACAACGAAAATGTATAACACATGTAACTCGAAGAGAAAATAATGACATAGTCTAGATGTTGATACTCCACATAACTTCAAACAAAAGCTTAGGAAGGAAATCTCCATCAATACTGGAAAGAGCGATAACAACTACTGGGCTTGAGAAACCTGTTTATCTAAAAATGTGTTTTAAGCGAGAGATTTCATAAATTTCAAACGAAAGAGAAAATAATGACATAATCAAGATATTGATATTCCACACATCTTCAAACAAAAGGGTTGGAAGGAAACCTCCATCAATTGTAGGAAGAGCGACAACAGCTACTGGACTTGAGAAACCTGTTTTCCCAAAAAAAGGTGTTTTATGAAAGAGATTTTATAAATTTAAACCGAGAGAGAAAATAATGACATAATCAAGATGTTGCCATTCCACACTACTCCAAACAAAAGTCTAGGAATGAAACCTCCATCAATACTGGAAAGAGTTATAACGGCTACTGGACTTGAGAAATCTGTTTTAAAAAAAAGCTTTTTTAAGAGAGAGATTTTAGAAAGTTCAATCGAAGGAGAAAATAATGATATAATCAAGATGTTGCCTTTCCGCACTACGTCAAACAAAATGTTAGGAAGGAAACCTCCATCAATACTGGAAAGAGATATAACGGCTACTGGACTTGAGAAATCTGTTTAAAAAAAAAGTTTTTTAAGAGACAAATTATAAATTACAACCGAAAGAGAAAATAATGATTTAATCAAGGTGTTGACATTCCACAGTACTTCAAACAAAAGGTTAAGATGGAAACCTCCATCAATACTGGAAAGAGCTATTACTGTAACTGGAACTTGATGAATCTATTTTCCTGAAAAATTGTTTTAATGCAAAGTATTTCATATATTTATCAGATAGTAACACTAGCTATTCGGTCGATGAATTCCGAATACTTCCTTAGATGGAACGGTTAATATTACCATTAGGAGTTATAGCCGTGTAAAGGTCCTGTTCACATATCTCTTGCAGTCACTTAGGACTAACGATGCGCGGATATTCATCTAATAGCCAGGAAGCTTTCTTTCAAATGACGTGTTGATGCACCTGACTCATCTGAGTGATAAGTGTGGCGCTTTGTCTAGCTTGATATCATCTGAGGTGAGTCAACATATATTATATTCACTACAGTAATATTTGTAATTTGAAAGAAAATATTCACCCCCTCAAGAAAAGTATATAATGTCACTATGTCGCAAAGGGTTACTAGGAGAGGGGGAATTAGATGCCTTTAAAGGGAACTGGAAACTCTGTAAAATTGAAGCCATTAAACCAGGGCCCGTGACAAATTCCACTTGATAAAGTAGAAGTAAAACAGGGCAGCAGTTTGAATAGAGTCATGTCTAATTTCTCTGCATTTATTTTGCGGCTATTCTCAACCAGAGGTTATTCACTTCAAGTGCGCGGGGGGGGGGGGTCAGGATTTCAGTGAGGGCGGAATCTTTTAATTTTTCCTGTTTTTTATTTGCAAAATTTAGAGCCCAAACTGAGTGTCAAGAAAAAGACGGTATGATGAATTTAATATTCAATATGGATTCACCATGAACTTTTATTGAACTTTCTATTAAAGTCTGCTTCGGTTTTTGGAGGGGGGGTTGTTTTTTTCTTTTAGATATTTTCCTCCCATGAAAGGCAGTAAAGCCACTAAGACGCGATGAGGAAAAAAGTGTGTTACTGAGTGTGAAAGAATAAGAATAAAGAGAAATATTGTTAAGGAACGAGAACAATAGAAGAGCAATCAAGAAGACGCTAGATAGCGATTGGCATTGCATTCAATTTTTGGAAGATCAATGTTGAAAAGCGGGGAACCGAAAGAGATTTCCACAAGAGAGGAGTGGTGAGAAAAGAAATTGTTAGCATAACACTTATGGTTACGTCTAGCCAATTCGACTGTAAATTAATAAGACGTCGTTGACAATGTAGTACTGCGTTTAAATTCATTAAGTCTTGGAGCCATAGCGGAGAGTTCATGAATTAAAACAAATTACTGTATTCAAATTTTAAAATCCCTAAACATTATCTATATACTATTAAATTTGTAAAATCCCTATATAAAAACAAGCTATATAAATATATATGAAGTAATATGGAAAAGTATGATCATTTTCAATAATATATGCATTTTATTTGGAAAGCATCTTTTGAGTCGGACAATCATGGAAAGGGTGGAGCAATGATATTGAGACATATGGTGAAAAGGGGGTATTGGCCAGAAGGGCTGAGAACCATTGATATAGAAAGTTATGGACAAAAATATATATATATATTATAAAGAGATAATCATACATTGAATCAATTAGTAATATTAATGCAATTAATGGCGAAATCTCTTCGCTAATAGACTTAATATAAGCATTAAACTACTAACAATCCAGTGAATGATGCGATCCTTATGTATAAAATTGTTGTCAGATGAATCTGGTGTACTTTTTAGACTAGCAAGTACTTTCAAGAACATTATGTCTTCATCATCAGGCTGTAATTTTTCCTTTAAAATCAAAACTCGGAGACGAAATAAATGTGTTGTAGACCGAAAGATGTTTTTTTTAAGAATGTGTTATTAATTAACGGTTGTATAATATTGGAACGTGCAAGTTGCAACGCTAAATTTCAAATATTTCAAGTGAGAATTTTTTATATGAATTTTGTAATTTGGTAAATCCACGAATATATATATATATGTGTGTGTGTGTGTGTGTGTGTGTGTGTGTGTGTGCACTACAGTTCAAAAGTTTGAAGCAGCCCCTGGTAATTTTTTTTTAAATTGGCCCCAAAAAGTAGTTTTTTTCTTCTTTAAATAGGAGAAAAATATTATACATGGACAAGCATGATATTTTATTAGAACTTTTATTATGCCAAAATGAAAAAGAAGCAATTCTATGATTAAATTTTGCTCTCGTCAAAATATCCTCTTTTATCCTTAAATACTGCAGTACAAATTTTTGGCATTCGTTGCCAAAGTTTCTCAAAGTATAAGTTTGATAATTGATTCCATTATTTTTTTCAATGAATCTGAGGACATTTTTTCATTTTTTTCACACTTCTGTCAAATTAATTCCATGCTCATTCTGGGGGTGGCTTCAAACTTTTGAACTGTAGTGGATATATACATGGTGCGGCTGGTATTTGAGGACATACAGATTTAAGATTAATGCTGCTTCCCACTAACTTCTAATGCCTTTATTTTTCAGAAATCAAGAATGGCAAACCCTATGATAACAAATGAAATGAAAAGTCATGCTGTGATTTTGGCATTAAAGGCTGATCATAGCGATTTGGATATTGCACGTTTTCTCAGAGTTGCAAGAATGGATGGCAGACCATTTGTACGACTACATCACACCCAACATTTGGCCTCCTAACTCTCCAGATCTCAATCCACTAGACTATTATGTGTGGAGCGTTGTTGAGAAGGAGGTTAATAAACAGCCTCATGACACCAAAGACTCTCTTAAACCTGCAATAGTTCGAATAATGTCTAACATAAATAAGGACCAATTAATCAGACCTTCCAGTCGATTTCGACCTCGTGTAGAGGCAGTTATTGATGCTAGTGGTGGTTTTATTGAATAAAATGAAATAATAGTTAGCTAAATTTCATGTTTACTTGTTTGTAATGAAATATAATTATATTCATTTGTTCGGCAAGTTTTTTTTTTACTAATCCATATAATATGTCTTCAAATACCAGCCGCACCCTGTATAAGAATAACTTGGCTGTTTAATTTTTCATTGTCTTGCCAACGTTTCGTACATTCAGATTATCTTCAGGAAAACTGAAAAAAAAGCTAAGGAGGAATCATTATCATAGCAGACTTACCACTTCGAATTTGAATTTCCTTTTTGATAATATTATTCAGAAAACGTAATATGTCATAAAACCTCTCTTTTCCACTAATCGGATTGAAACGTAATAAATTTATAGTCCCAAAAGTACAACCAATACATAAAATCTGTCCTCAAATACTAGTTGCACCCTGTATATATATATATATATATATATATATATATATATATATATATATATATATATATATATAGTTTTAAATTAGGGTCATGTCTGTGATGAGTCCCTTGCCTTATCGAATATCTTCGTTTCTATTAATCGATTTCAGTGTAGCTGAAAACGTTTGCATCAATATCTTTTTCAATCCATTCGTGTTTGACTGACGGTCGGATTGATTGTTACTCTGATCGATCTGTCTATCCTTATTTAAAAATATTTTTCTGACACGAATATATCGACTTTTTTTGCCTGATTTTGTTTCTTTGTGCCAATAAACCGTTAATATGCGCATTACATTCCGCAAACTTCGTAGTCACACACGCATACAATTATTCTCGAAATTAGTCATCCCCTGACCAAATTGAAGGTATTTTTTTTATTTTGAAGGAATAATTTATTTAGCTATAAATGGCATTCGAATGGGACAAAAAAAAATTGTCAGAAGGTAATAATTACATTATTCGGACTATTGTCCTCATCTTTGTCGCCATATTTATTACAACGCTCCGGCCTTCTTCAGGTGGTTGGAATGTCGAACTGAAGCCTTTATTTCGCTCACTGGAATAGACTACTCTAGTTTCACGTGCATACAATTACTCTCAAAATTATTCATCCCCTGACCAAATTGAAGGTATTTTTTATTTTTATTTTGAAGAAATATTTTATTTAGCTAGAATGGAATTTAAAAAAATTGTCAGAAGTCAATAATGACATTATTCGGACTATTGTCGCCGTATTTATTACAACGTTTTGGTCTATATACGCTCCGGCCTTCTTCAGGTGGTTGGAATGTCGAACTGAACCCTTTATTTCGCTCACTGGGGTAGACTCTTCTGGTTTCACGTGCCATGTTTTAATGAATGTCAGTTATGAGTTATCTCCTGTTAATTCCCCTTTGAAAATTCTCCACTACCTGGAGTAGACTGCTCTAGTTCCACGTGCATACAATTACTCTCAAAATTATTCACCCCCTGACTAAATTGAAGAAATATTTTATTTAGCTATAAATGGCATTCGAATGGGACAAAAAAAATTGTCAGAAGGTAATAATTACATTATTCGGACTATTGTCCTCATCTTTGTCGCCATATTTATTACAACGCTCCGGCCTTCTTCAGGTGGTTGGAATGTCGAACTGTAACCTCCATCAATACTGGAAAGAGCGATAACAGCTACTGGACTTGAGAAACCTGTTTTCCTAAAACATTCTATTAAGAGAGAGATTTTACAAATTTCAACCAAAAGAGATAATAGTGACATAATTAAGATGTTGACATGTTCCACACTAGTTCATTGACAAAGTCCAGAGTTGACTAAACAATTTAACGTATGAGAAATATAGTGTTGTGGTTTTAGTTGCTTCAACGTCAATGTTACATTGCCTAATATGTCGACCTTGAGTCGCGATGGAGTCGTTCTAGCCAAGTGCATGGGCTGCTCCGTCGCGCAGAGTCGTACCTCAAAATCAAATTCCCGCAAATGGCTTCGTCAAACTCACTTTGACTTCGCTTTCTACCACCTTTCAGCACCCCCCACGAACACTCGTGTTGACTCCTGCTCACGAACCCGTCAGGAGTATGATGGACTTTCACAGCCATCTCTGTCACCGCCATCAGAAGGGATGTAGGAAGATAATGACGATCCGGCTGATCGTATGCGATAGGGTGCTGACTAATATATTAACCTCATCGCCGCATATGGTTGCGTCAATAAGAGAGAATTCCTCTTCTCAGCCAATAATTGATTGATTTTGTTTAGCAACATATCAACCTCTCTCGATTATTCCGAAATCTAAATATTTTGAACACAAATTTATTAAGCTTTTACATAACACAATTTTATTAAGCTTTTACATAAGTCCAAACACATACAATTGATGACGGAAGCTTTTACCGAACACCGAATGCATACCAATGATGACGAAAGCTTTTACCGAAGACCAAATGCATACCAGTGATGACGAAAGTCAACAGACTATTATCAAACTCATTAACGAATCAAAAACTCAAAGCTATAAAATAAAATAAAAAAATCTTTTAAAAATGCTCAAGATTTTCAAAATAAAATCGATATACTATCTTTTTATCAAACATGGATTATTGTGGTAGATATCATTTCTTTTGAATTGATATTTGCATTTTATTCCTTGTTAACTTTCATTCTTGGGCGTATCGTTTCGATGTCATGAGGAAAGCAATAAATAATGCTAATTATTATGACTTGTTAGCATACGAGATCAAGTGACAAATGATCTTAAATCTTTCGTTTTCTACCAAAGATTTCTTCTTCTTCTTCTTCTTCTTCTTCTTCTTCTTCTTCTTCTCTATTTCTTATTTATTTATTTATCACTATTTCTTTCTTTTCCTTCATTTTTCTTTCTATTTCTTTCTTTTTTCTACCTATTTCTTTGTTATTTCTATTTTGCATTTTTCTTTCTCTTTCTTTCTTTCTTTCTTTGTTGTTCTTTCTTTCTTTCTAATTATTTCTTTTTTCTATTTTTTATTTCTCTCTTTCATTTTTTCTATGTCTTTCTTTATTTCTTTCTTTCGTTCTTTTTTCTTTCTATTTCTTTCTTTGTTGTTCTTTCTTCCTTTATTTCTATCTCTTTCTTTCTTCTTTTCTTCTTCTTTACATGTTTATTTTTATTTCTTTATTTTCTCCTACGTTTTCTATTTTTCCTATGTCTTCTTATCTTTCTCTTTCTCTTTCTTTCTTTCTTTTTTTCTTTCTTTCCTTCTATCTCAAACTTTTCCTCTATTTTCCTTTCCTTCTTTCTTTCAATTTTTTTCGGTTTTTTCTCTTTCATTCTTTCCTTCTTTCTATATCTGTCATTCTTTTTTTCTTCCTATTTTTTCGTTATTTCCTTTTTGTATTTTTTTCTTTCTATTTCTTTCTCTCTTTATTGTTCTTTCTTTCTAATTATTTCTTTCTTTTTTCTATTTTTTTATTTCTCTCTTTCATTTTTTCTATGTCATTCTTTATTTCTTTTTATTTATTTCTATTTCGTTCTTTTCTGTTCTTTCTTCCTTTAAAATTCTCTTTCTTCCTTCTTTTTTTCTTCTTTACATGTTTATTTTTATTTCTTTTCCTTTTTCTATTTTTCTATGTTCTCCTTTCTTTCTCTTTCTTTCTTTCTTTCCTTCTATCTCTTCCTTTTCATCTATTTCTTCTTTTCCTTCCTTCTTTAATTTTTTCCGTTTTTTCTCTTTCTTTCTTTCTTTCTATTTCTGTCTTTCTTTCTTTTTCTTCCTATTTTTTCGTTATTTCCATTTTTTATTTTTCTTTCTTTTTCTTTCTTTCTTTCTTTCTTTCTAATTATTTGTTTCTTTTTCTCTATTTCTTTGTTTCTCTCTTTCCTTTTTCTATCTATTTCTTTCTTTATTTTTTCTTTCTTTCTTGTTCTTTATCCTTTATTTCTATCTCTTTCTTTCTTCTTTTTTAGATGTTTATTTTTTTTCTGTATTTTCTCTTTCTTTTTCTATTTTTTCTATGTCCCTCTTTCTTTCTTACTTTCTCTTTTTCTTTCCTTCTCTTTCTTTCATTCTTTCTCCTTATTTCCTTCTTTCTATTTCTATCTCCCTTTTTTCTTCTTCTTTATATATTTATTTTTAGTTCTATATTTTCTCTTCCTTTTTCTATTTTTCTATGCCCTCCTTTCTTTCTCTTTCTTTCTTTCCTTCTTTCTTTCTTTCCTTCCTTCTTTCGCTTCCTTTTCATCTATTTCTTCCTTTCTTTCATTCTCTCATTTTTCTTTCCGATTTTTCTCTTTCTTTCTTTCCCTCTTTCTATTTCTGTCTTTCTTTTTTTCTTCCTATTTTTTCGTTATTTCCTTTTTGTATTTTTCTTTCTTTCTTTCTTTATTCTTTGTTTCTTTTTAATTCTTTCTTTCTTTTTCTCTGTTTCTTTCTTTCTCTCTTTCCTTTTTCTTTCTATTTCTTTCTTTATTTTTTCTTTCTTTCTTTTTTCATTCTATCTCTTTCTTTCTTCTTCTTTACACATTTATTTTTATTTCTGTATTTTTCTCTTTTTTTCCTTTTTCTATTTTTTCTATGTCCCCCTTTCTTTCTTACTTTCTCTTTTTTCTCTTTCTTTCTTTCTTTCTTTCCTTCTTTCCTTCTTTCTTTTTTTCTTCCTAATTTTCTTTTTTGTATTTTTTCTTTCTTTCTATCTCTTTTTTTCTTTCTTTTACAAATAACAGTATAACGACCGGTTCGAGGGTGGCTTTCCCACTCTACACCTGCCGTGGACCACCGTGACTCCCTCAACGAACCCTCGGAAACCCCTTCGACCGATTGACTGCTATGGCAGTTTATTATTTCATTTTTTTAGTTCAGTCATTTGAAGAATTAGTTGGTTGTTGTTCGTGGTGCTAACACTAGGTGAACTGCCAACCCAGTTTTCGAGAGGCCAACTCCTCGTGACATATGAAAATAAATCGACCTTTTAATCTTTTCACCCACATGTATTCAAAACTTTCCGGATAATTCACGCTGTTCCGAACAGACTAAGATATGTTTAATGATCCTATTTCCAAACCACAAACTAATATCTGCAAGATTTTTTCCTAAGGGTTTGTCTAATATCCCAGTGCTCCATTGACCACTGGTACTGTAATTACTTCCTTCATTATTTCATTATTTAATTCAGTCATTGAAGGAATGAGTTGGTTGACAAAGGGTTATTCTCTCCCTAGTGTATGTTGTTCGTGACACCAACACCAACTGAACTATCAACTCAAACTCAGAGAGGCCACCTTCCCTCAGAGAGGCCACCTCTATCTCAGAGAGGTCACCTCCCCTCAGGGAGCCGCAAGATAGCGCCTGATTTTGTTTGCTGGGCCATATTCTTACAGGTATAGTCTATCTAGAAATAATTTCAGGTAGGCTATTCCAGGTCGTTTAAACTATTATTTTGTTTTTTATTTCCTTTGATTTCTGGCGTTTACACATTTCTTTCCGGGTCCCGCCCAGGGATCTACGGTTAGAAATGGCATCATGACACATTCCACTGACCAAAAATTACATAGATAAAGCCCTTCGTAAAGTGTGGGCTGTACTTGTCAGAACAATTTTTTGTATCTCTTTGAGGCATGGACTTCCAGGAATACCTTCAATTAGTCTACTGGAATCTTTGCAGACCAATGCTAGGGTTCCAACTACAACAGGGATTGTTGATGTTCCCATGTGCCACATTTTTTAGATTTCTATTTCAAGGTCCTTGTATTTTGACAGCTTTTTGAATATCTTCAAAGATACATTGCAGTCTGCAGGGACTGCCATATCAATAAGGAGGCACTTTTTTTGTTTGTGGTCTTTAATAACAATGTCTGGGCGGTTGGCTTTGATTGTTCTGTCAGTGTGTATTGTGTAGTCCCATAGAATTGTAACAGGTCCTATCTCTGTAACCGGGTCTGGGTGGTGTTCTTGCCAGTTTCTTTCAGTTTCCTTCCCGTAGAAGTTATTATTATTATTATTATTATTATTATTATTATTATTATTATTATTATTATTATTCGCATCATATTATATTTATTGCCGGTAAAAAACAGGTTTATTTTCTGGTCATCCCTCGTGACTTAAGAGAAAAACCGATCATTTATTCTTTTCACCGACCGACTTTATCCAATAATATCCGGAGAATTATCGCTGTTCCTGAGCAGGCAGGATATCTGTAATGGCCTCTGTCCAAATCACAGTTCGATATATGCAGGATTTTCCTATGTAATTGTATAACATCCCAGTGCTCCAATGACCACTGCTACTCTAATTACTTCCTTCCCAAATTTTCTGAATTTCATATTTAAGTCATTGTAGCTGTCGAACTTTTTATTTTTCTTTGCATTCAATTCTCATGTCAAATGGAAAACGGGAGACATTTTATCAAGTAGAAAATCTTCTTTTTTTTTTGTCCAGAGATCTGGTTTCTTGTGCGCTAAACTTGTCACTGCTTTTATCCGAATATCCCACAGGATCTTCACTTTGTTGTTGGATATTATTATTATTGCTATCTTGATTATTTCATGATTTACAAGTAGTAGGAGGCTGGATATCCCACTCCACACCATCCGTGGCCGACCGTGACTACTCTAAATGCAACCTCGGAGCTCCCTTCGACGGATTCACTGCTATAGCAGTTTATTTTTTCATTATTATTTCAATGATTATACAAATGAGTTGGCTGATAAAATGTTATTCTTTCCCTAGTGTATTTTGTTTGTGACGAAAGCACTAGATGGACAGTCAACCAAGACTGAAACAGACCACCTCACCTCAGAGACATGATGACAATGATGGTGATAATGATGGTGATTAGCTTCCTGCTTAGTATAATGCATTATCTGAAAAGGACGGTGATGCAAAATATTAAACACGTTAAGGCACGGTGGAGTAATGGATAGCACTTCGGAATCTGAGGAATCGGAGAGCCGAGTTCGAATTCCAGTCGAATCTATTACACTCACTCACCCTTGAGAAATATATGAATCCTCTTCTAATGCTATGGGCAAATAGCAGGACAGAACGGGTTTTACAGACTTAGATGGCAACGGGTATACCGCAGAATGTAATGGCAACCTACTGCGGTAAAAGATCTGCCTCGTCAGTCATGTATCGAAAGATACATGATCGCCTAAGCTTGTAATCAAGCATGGCGCATAACTGACTGATGCAAGCTAGCTATTCATATGCATTTTGTTTGCACAGATTCTGATGTTAAGTGCTTCTTAACATGTACAGTGTTTATATTTTTTTGACATTGATGTGACTCCCCCGAGTAGATGAATAGTTTCACACTCCCCTTCTCCCAAGCTATGGGTTTAAATAGTACAGGGTACTGAGCTCATCGGTCTTTTTGGGTAATCCGTCTAGGAGAAAGACAACAATGAACTAAAAAATAACTGTATTTAGCCCTGGCGAAGAACACACTATAGACAGATTAACAAGATAGATAGATAGATAGATAGATAGATAGATAGATAGATAGATAGATAGATAGATAGATATGTACAGACTGTAATAGATAGATAGATAGATAGATAGATAGATAGATAGATAGATAGATAGATATGAACGGAATGAGATAAATGGATAGATTATTTCAATCTATTATAGATTATCCCTCAAAGACTGGTGGGCATAAACTTTACTTATTATTATTATTATTATTATTATTATTATTATTATTATTATTATTATTATTATTATCTAGTTCTGCTTTCTGTTTAGTACAATCCCTTCTGAGCTAGGGTAAGGCAAGGTATCTAATCATATGCAATCTGTTTACACATGTTTTGATGTTAAGTGCTACTTAACATGTACAGTGCTTATATATTCTTGACATCGATGAGAGTCTCCTGAGCAGTTTCATGTCCCTCTTCTTCAAAGCTATGGGTTAATAGTAGAGAGGACTGCTCTCATCGGTCTTTGTTGGCAACCAGTCTAGGAGAAGGACAACTTTGAACTAAAAAAAACTGTATGTGTTTCTGACAAAGCAAAAACTATACAGCTATTGAAAGGAACGTGGTGTTCACGTTGGTCGTAATTACATGTTGACACCGGTTGTCTGGTGGTTGCAGTTGGGGGTTGAATGACAATAAGCCTTCAAAGATTTTTCAGCATCCTTGTGGACACTATCATTATTATTATTATTATTACCTTCTAGCTCTGCTTTCTAAAAACAAGGGATAAGCCTCAAATCCTGTTCAAAAGACAGAGGAAGGGGAATAGATAGATAGATAGATAGATAGATAGATAGATAGATAGATAGATAGATAGATAGATAGATATGAGCAGGTTGAGATAGATAGATAGATAGATAGATAGATAGATAGATAGATAGATAGATAGATAGATAGATATGAGCAGGCTGAGATAGATAGATAGATAGATAGATAGATAGATAGATAGATAGATAGATAGATAGATAAATAGATAGATAGATAGATAGATAGATATGAGCAGGCTGAGATAGATAGATAGATAGATAGATAGATAGATAGATAGATAGATAGATAGATAGATAGATAGACAGACTGGCGTTTGATCGCTCATATATGTCCCTAAATAACTTTCCGCTCTCCACGTCTGCTTCGTCCGACCATTTTGATTACGTTCTGCGCTTATTTTATCTCCACGGCCAATTTACGTATATATGAACCGCAATTATTCGTTTAATTTCTATCGATACGAAGCAAAGGTTCCAAAGAATGAGAAAAAATCACTCTGAAAAAAAGAAAGTCTTGATCTTTTCAGATAGACCTGGCGAAAATCCAGTTAATTAAACAAGATTACATTTCGGCCCGCATTAGATTTCCGCTTACTTTTTAATGCGCCGAACATTGTTATTTCATTTTTTTGATTGGGCCTCATTTTCCCAGGTCCCCAATTTTGTAGAACCGCGTCTCCAGAAAGGAATTTAATTCTACCAGGATTTCGAGTCAATTACCGGAAATTAAACGTGTAAAAAGTAATTTGGCAAATAATTTAATGTCACAATTTTGAAAAGAAATAAAAAAGAAAATATGTCCATTTTTTTCTTATTCTCACTTGTTATCGCGATCTTTCTTTTCGCTCCAGCTATCTGGCTCTCCTTTTCTCTGTTGCTTTTTCACGTTGTCTCTCCTTCTCTCTCTCTCTCTCTCTCTCTCTCTCTCTCTCTCTCTCTCTCTCTCTCTTTCGTCACCCTCAATTTCTCACTCACTCTATATCTAAATCTAGCTCCTCCCTCTCTTTCTCCTTCCCTCATTCTCTATTTCCACTCCCTCTCCCCTCGCCTCTTTTCGCCCACTTCCTTTCTCTCTTCTTCCTCGCCCTCTCTGTTTCCACTCTCTTTTTGTACTCCCCCTCTTTCTCTCGCTCCCTTTCCCTTCCCTTCCCTCACCCTCAATTTCCACTTTCTATTTCTACCCCCTTTCTTTCTCTCACTCCCTTTCTCTCTCCTTCCCTCACTATGTCTACTCACTCATTCTACCTGTATTACTCACTCTCTATTATCACTCAGTCTATCTACTTCTCCATTCCTCTCTTCCCTTATAGTCCACCCCAACTCTCTATCCCGTCTCAAAATAATTCTGTGGTAATTAAAATCAATTAATAAAATAATAAGTAAGAAAATGAGTAAAACATTTTACCATGCTGTTAGTCATGACGGATGCAGAAATTCTATAACCCTACTTGGCTTCGCCAAACGTTCTTTAGGTGGCACTGTTTAAATTCTCTAAAAAGGCAAACATTTCCTCCCTCTTCTTGTCTTTCCTTCCCTTTGCTCTTAGATGTATAAGCACATGGATGACGATAACCCCGCCGCGTACCGTCTCTTTTTACCCGTCGACTCACGGACGAAGTAAGTACAATCTATCCTTTGGTTGTTCAAACTTAGCGCAAGGCTGATTTAATCTCGACTATTATAATAATTCCTACACTTACCTACCCTGATATTTATGGGACAGAAAAAGAATACGAACATGCACAAGTGACATTGAGAACTTTGCTAACGTACAGTTTATACTATAAAAAGAATAGACAGTCCGTAGTATAAACATGGGGTCAGCAACCTACGGCACGCGTGCTACACGTGGTACGCCAAGCAATTTCCAGTGGCACGCACCCGCAAATGACATCAGAACTAATAACTACTATAACGCAAAGAAGATATTTAACTGTTTCATTTTTAATATATACTAAAGTATATATACTATATATTAGTATATAAAATATATTGTAGAACAGCTATATTGACCATGACTTGTATGAAAATCCGTATGCTGTTGGCACACTGAATGATTTCAAAAACCCTAAGTCGGCACATATTTAGCAAAAGGTTGCTGACCCCTGATATAAACCCAAGTTTTTGTTGCTTCTCTATTAATTGTTTAATTCTGAACACACACACACACACACACACACACACACACACACACACACACACACACAATACTCCAACACATAACCTTTGAATTCCATAGACCTGTGGGTATTGGTAGGTTACAAGTTGAAACCTATAATTAATATGGAATTTTTCCGGTAGTCAATAAAGGGTTACTCATCATCACTACAAAATCATTACCAGTAAATGGGTTTAGAAAATATATCAGGAACTCAAGGTAAGATCAATGCAATTTTAATATAAAATGCTTCCGTAGGACATATGCCATATCTAAGCTATGATTGGAAAATCACTGGGGCACCTCGAGGCGGTGTAATGGTTAACAAGCTTGTCTCGCTAGATCAATTACCACAGAGTAGAGAGATCAATCGTCACTGGGTACCCCATATTTTCGGTCCTTAGCCACATCTAAGCTACGCTTAGAAAATTACTATGTTTCCGACTCCCGAAATAATTGTGGCGTAAAAAGCTATCAGTCATATATTACAAGTGCTATTATAATAATTCAAACCCAACTCCTCCTCTGAGTGATAGTGAACGTTAATTTAATCGAATGTATTCTGGAAAGAAACAAATATAGTTGAAGAAGGGACCAGGCTTTCTGATTTCAAATCATCTGCCTATTTCCTACTTTGTCGATGGTAGCATCCCCGTATCCGATGAGCTAGGCGTTCGGAAAACGAAACAAAGTACTGATAGTTACTGAGCGGTTTATCCGTGCGAACTCTGAGCAAATCCACATCAGTACTTGGGGACGTGTCCTTAGCTGGTCACTGTACTCGACGAGTAGTCTTTATGTTCGTATTACTACCATAATAACCAAGAAGTCGATTTTTTGTTATTGTTTTAATTTCTGTCAAATCAGCAACGACTTTCTTTGGTCAAACTACGTTGCTGAATAAGTTAAATTATTTGCTGGTTTTATTTTAGTCTGAATTAATAACAGAAATGTTATTCATCAAGAAATTATTGATTTATTTAGAAGAAATAACTTGAAATTGATTGTCTTAGAAATTATTCAAAATAGTCAAAATAAATGCAAAATCTTGAAAAGAAAGTGTTAGAATAAAATGTAAATTTATTAAAGTGAAATTTTTAATAAATAATGTAAAATTATTCCAAATTATTCAAAAATAATTTTCATCAAAAATGTATTCACAATATTTCCCCTCGAATTCGATTTGTAACCAACTGGAAACAAGTTTTCATTAAATGTATTGATAAACTAATTGAAAATTAATTAAATTTCGTCTTTGTTCTAAAAGTTGTTAGCTGAAACAATGAATTACACATATTTGAAAGTATGTTAATCTGTACGCGAAATTATTGGGTAAGTAAACTGCAAGAGAGTTTATCCTAATAGTTTTCGTTTTCTGTTACCCTGCAAACCCATTTTTCATCACCTGTAACAATGCGATGCAAAAATGAAAGTTTTGCATTCCTTCTTAACAGACTGCTGCAGGTGGTGGAACATTGTACTCAGTACTCAAATGACACACTATAGTCAAGAAGGGATAATAAGGTTATTATCGTTACGGTTTCCTAACATTGGTAGCTTGATAATTTATAGTGGTGATTTTTTTTAATCATTGTACCTCATGCAAGGTAATAAAGCCAATAAGACCCAAGGATTTACATGAAGGTTAGAGAATATGAGAAAAAGAAAACATTATTAAGGAGAGAGAACAATAAAAGAACAGAAATTAAGAAAACGGAAGATAACGAATGACACAGCATTTAAAAGATCAAAGATGACTGTGAGTCATGAACCTGAAAGAGAATTCACAAGAGAGAAAGGAGAGAAAAGAAACTGTTAGCATAAAACTTATGGTTGAATCTAATCATTTCATCTGTATAATAATGAGACTTTCCGACAATGTAGTACTGTCGCGATACAGTTTATATACCATGGGGAAAAGTTCAGCTGAACAATTACCATGAGAGTATTTACAGGAAAGGCACATGGAAGCTACGTTATGGTGGTTGGCAAAATGACAGAAGCCGAGATGCCAGGTCAGGACTATTAACATTGCAGATTCCTCATTGGATTTTATCAGGAACCTCTAAATATATAGAAGGAGCACCGGATAATAGGATGCAGCAATATTTAAATCTTGGATGAATGGCTGACTTATAAATATGTAAGATAGATTCAGGCGAGAACAATTAACTAAAACGACAAATGGAACCAACGTTCCTATCTATTATTTATATAAATACATAATTACTTTCAGAACACTAATATTTGGTGGACAAATAATAACAGTCCTAGGTATGAGGATAAAATGCATCCGCGGCCTGGTTATGACGATAAAACAGCATCCGCGTCCTGGGTAAGACGATAAACTACGTCCAACAGCAAGGCCTCTGATCAGGTGTTGAGGAGCGTGGAACCACATCTTAATTGCTGGTGTTCCCAGGTCCACCCTGACCCAGGGTGGTAGCACCTGTTAGGGTCCCAGCTATGGGCAAATAGTTAACACTCATATTACATTCGCATCCTGGGTAAGATGATAAACTACATCCAAATGCAAGGCCACTGATAATACGTTTTTGAAAAAATAATGTTGCCAGCTGTATGTTTTTGAAAAAAAAATAAATAAATAATAATACCAACTATAGGTTTTTGAAAAATTAATATGACCAGCTATACATTTTTGAGAAAAACATATTAACAGAAATGGATTTTTGACAAAACAAAAATATTACCAGAAAATAAAAAGTTGTCGGCATTATATAACCCATTGAGATTGATATGCCGTAAAACAAAACAAACAAACAAATAAAAAACGAGAACATCATAATTTTTATGGCTTCTCAGCTTTTCAAAAGAATTAGCGGAAGTCAACGAAATTAAATAATATTTTCTATTGACTAATCGCCTAAATTTTAAAAATCTTTACAAACTAAATCTTAAGATTAAAATCTTAAAGTTAAATCTAATTCAGTAAGTTCATGCGGAACAACTTAATGAAATCATTTTTTTTTAATTTGATCGGTGGAATTAGTAATCAGTTCAGGTATAAAGCTCATTTGGAATTCAGGGGAAGACGAGACGAAGAATTTTAAGATATGTGGAAAAATGATTGGCCAGTCTTCGAAAGACCAGATCAGCACTCAATGCAATCAATCAATTAGTGACGGGAATTAAAACAGTCCATACGCCTGGATTCTGTTAGGAATGTTCTGGAAACACATTAATTCAAGGGTTAAATGTCAGAAGAAAACCAATTCTTTTAAAAAGAGGTCCACACATCAATATCTTAAACGGTGACGTATTTCATCTAATGAGTTTTCCACAGCCAATCTGAATCGATGTCAAACCTCTCGACCTTCGACCCATCACTATATTGCTATTTTTTTTTCCTCAGTGAGTCATCAACCTAAAAGTGGAGGAAAAAAGAATTTTTACGCCTCCAAATCTAAACTTTCCTCCTTCCACCAGCATGGGTGTCGCTAACCTCCAGGAGAATGGATCATTGCGCCTTCTCGGCTGACAAGTAGTGGAAACAATTTATTGAATCTATTGCTAGGTAAGCTACTAAGAAGATTGGTTCACTGTGTCGTGAGAAACTTTTTTTTCTCCAGTATCTATCTTACATATCTATGTCTACCATTCGTCCATGCTTACAATATTGCTGCCACATATGGTCCGGTGCTCCTGCTTGAGAGATTCTTGATAAAATATTATTGGTCCTGATCTGGCGGCCCGGCTTCAGTCAATCTCTCGCCGCTGTAAAGTTGCCTCCCTGTGACTTTTCTATAAATACTTTCATGGTAATTGTTCGGATGTGCATTTTCTTATTTTACCCCCCTCCCCCACAGACAATGAATTATGCATATGGGGACTAGTTAGGACTTTCATAGAGACAATGAGGTATTATGGTGGAGGTAGCAAGAAAGGTAAGTAAGAATTCATTGTTTTGGTGTTAGGAATTTTGTCGTATGTTTGGGTCAGTGTTTGTGGCTAGCTAAGTTTAATGTAAAGACAGATGAAGACCGTCTATTTCACCATTCCCCTTTTTTGACCTTGTGCCACATTTTCTGTACATAGCAGAAATAAATATAGCTCTTCGCTATGGCACCTAGATTTTATGGATTTAAACGCAGTACTAGAATGTCGACGAGGCTTCAACCCTTTATAGTCGACTTGGCAAAACCGTTATTACGGGGTCTACGCGAGATTTTTGGCCAGGCCTACAGGGTCGAAAAACCCACATAAACCGGCCTTGTGACACGCCCCGCTCTGTGGGGAGCTCTGGTAAATACCCATCTTCTGTGGTCAATGCACTTAACTCAATGGTATATTTCAACCATTATGATCGAACACGTAATAAGTTTGGACGGAGGAACGATCATAACCGCGAATGGCAGCTGCCCGAAAACCGGCTTCATCGAAAGCGTTAAACCGAATCTTCACTTTCTGAAATAGGTCATCATACCTAAAAATCGAAAGATAAAAAATTAAAGGGAGATAACTTTTATATTTGAATCGGCAATTTTTTTTAATGATGTGTCACTTAAACATTACACACATTAATTCTATTATTGGTTTGGTTTGGTTTGTTGTGTTTTACGGTATATCAACATCTCAATGGGTCATTTAACGCTGACAATATTTTCTTCTTCAAAAATGTATAGCTGGTAATATTATTTTTTCAATAACGTATAGCTGGTAATATAATTTTTTCAAAAACGTATAGCTGGTAATATTATTTTTTCAAAAACGTATAGCTGGTAATATTATTATTTGTTCAAAAATATATTTCTGGTAATAATTTTTACAAAGTATTTCTGGTATTAAAACCTATTTTTACACTTTTATAATGCTTTTTACCTGTATTTCTGGTTTAACTACTGCCCATAACTAGGACCCTAACAGGTGCTACCACCTCGGGTCAGTGTGGACCTGGGAACACCAGCAATTAAGAGGTGGCTCCATGCTCCTCAAAGCCTCGTGATCAGAGGCCTTGCTGCTTAGACGTAGTTTAACGTCTTACACAGGACGCGGATGTAGTTTAACGTCTTACCCAGGACGATCAAGTATTTTGGGGTACACCATAGTGGATATTTTCTTTATGGCTTCACATACTGCCGAACAGGTTAAGATTGTAGTTATCGGGGAAGGGTCCCCTTGAAAATCTGTTCCATGGATCAACGGTCCGTGGGAATAAGCAGCGCAGTTGGAGCTTACAACTCACAAATGGTATACGAAAGGAATGAGGATGGCTTTTCTCCATAGGTATGGTTTAAATATCACGACAGACTGAGCCCTATATCTTTGTTTGCCAACCAGTCTACTACAGAAAGAAACAGCAACCTACTGCCTGAAGTCATGATCTCCCAAGCGTGTAGTTTGATTTTCTAAGCGTACTTTAGATATGGCACAAGGCCAAAAATATGCAGCAGCCAGTTAGAATCGAAATCATTACTCAGTTGTAATTTTTCTAGCGAGACACGCTTGTTAAACATTACATCATGCCGAAATATCCCAAATGTTTAGTATAATTGACACTTATTGCATCAGAACAAAATTGCGTAGTTTTTATCAATAGGAGTTCGATGAACAGGTGATTTTATAACACAGTTGTCTTACACTATTTAAATTATTCGGACTATTGTCCTCATATTTGACGCCATATTTATTACAACGTTTCGGCCGTTGTACGCTCCGGCCTTCTTCAATAGGTTGGAATGTTGAAACCATCCACTGTGGATAAAGGAGTTAGTTAGATCCAGTGACAGGACTCAAAGAGTGTGAGTTCAATACCCGGTTATAGCAGTGGAGAACTTGGAGAGGGGAATTAACAGGAGATAACTAATAACTGTCATCCGTTAAAACATGACACGTTGTAATTAATATGACAAAGATGACGACAATAGTCCGAATAATGTAAATAGTGTACATAATATCTCATCTCAGAAATATAGGCAGATACTGAAAGGCCGAAACGTTGTAATAAATATGGCAACAAAGATGAGGACAATAGTTCGAATAATGTAAATAGTGTACATAATACCTCATGTCAGAAATATAGACAGATACTGAAAGGCCGAAACGTTGTAATAAATATGGCAACAAAGATGAGGACAATAGTTCGAATAATGTAAATAGTGTACATAATACCTCATCTCAGAAATATAGACAGATACTGAAAGGCCGAAACGTTGTAATAAATATGGCGACAAAGATGAAGACAATAGTCCGAGTAATGTAAATAGTGTACATAATACCTCATCTCAGAAATATAGACAGATACTGCAAGGAAGAAACGTTGTAATAAATATGGCGACAAAGATGAGGATAATAGTCCGGATAATGTAAATAATGTACATAATACCTCGTCTCTGAAATATAGACAGATTCTGAAAGGCCGAAACGTTGTAATAAATATGGCGACAAAGATGAGGACAATAGTCCGAATAATGTAAATAATGTACATAATACCTCATCCCAGAAATATAGACAGATTCTGAAAGGCCAAAACCTTGTAATAAATATGGCGACAAAGATGAGGACAATAGTCCGAATAATGTAAACAGTGTATATAATATCTCATCTCAGAAATATAGACAGATACTGAATGACCGAAACCTTGTAATAAATATGGCGACAAAGACGTGGACAATAGTCCGAATAATGTAAATAGTGTACATAATATCTCATCTCAGATATATAGACAGATACAGGTGTCTTAAATTTATGACACATGTACATACTCTGAAAGGTGACATTTCAAGATTCTTTTCAATACGATTTCTTTGTGAAATGTGAATTCTAAACGTGTTTACGCAAAACATTGCAAACGGTGGTAAATGAAACACCGTGTATCTGGCAGGATTGAAAGGGCATTGTGTATTACGCGCTCCTTCCGTAAAACCAGACACTGAATTCAGTCAAGTACTGTTGCCAACTGGACCGATTAAAGGTTTCAATCAATAAGAACGTTCGGAAATGGAAAATTGGAAGAGTGTCAACTTCCATTAGGACAACGCCACACCTCACGTCTATTTGCAAACCCGGCAGACATTGGTACAGATTGGCTGGCCTTTTCTGCTTCACCAGCCCTACTCTCCTGACCTTGAACCCTCGTATTGCCACTTATCTTGATCCCTGGAAAATGCTCTTAACGGGAACAGCTTTAATTCTCTGGTAGGCTGGGAAAACCACTTGGACGAGCTCATCAGTCAGAAAAGTTTATAAGATCTGCGAGGTCAGCATCGTGGCGTTGACTCAAAAGATGACGAAAGTTAATGCGAGGAAAAAGCATATATGGGGTTGAATAAATCTCTGTTGGGAAAGTGAGTGGCAACACGGAACAAAATCTATATAACACGTTTCAACCTTTAAAAGGTCTTCATCAGTCTAAACCAGTCATGGTCTTTCTAAATCATTTGGTCTTTCTGGGCCGGTTAACTTCATATGAAAAGTAACGTATGCGCACCTCGATGCGGTGTAATAGTTAGCAAGCTTGTCTCGCTAGAACAATTACGACTGAGTAGTGAGTTCGATCTTCAGTGGGTGCCCCATACTTTCGGCCTTGTGCCACATCTAAGATACGCTTGAAAAATTACCATGGAAAGTAACGTTTCTTAAAATTTTGTTTTGTTTTGTGCTCACTTCTTCACTCACAGACTCTCTCATACATAACGACCTCTATAAGCAATGATTAAGTACACAGTTTCTTAAATTTTATAACCTGCTTTTGAAACAGGAAACATCCATAATATTTTTTCTAGAAAGAAGACATATGTTTATTTATTTTGAATAAATTTCAAATAAATCACACAGCCTACCTTGTAATAAATCTTAGAACAAGAAAAAGAACAAGATCAAGAAGAACAAGAACAAGAAGAACAAGAAGAACAAGAACAAGAACAAGAAGAAAAACAAGAAGAAGAAAGAAAGAAAGAAAGAAAGAAAGAAAGAAACTTATTAGCAGACTGACTCAGTAGGATATGTACCAGTGTTTGTTTGGTTTGGTTTGGTTTGTTTTACGGCATATCAACCTCAATGGGTTATTTAATGCCGACTAAGTTTTTATTGCTGGCAATATTTTTTCAAAAATGTATTGCTGGTAATATTATTTTTTCATAAATGTATTGCTGGTAGTATTTTTTCCAAAAATATATATTGTTGGTAATACTTTTCTCAAAAAACGTATTGCTGGTATTAAAACCTATATTTATACTTTCATAGTGTTTTGGCACCTTTTAGAGGGTTCATTTGCTCATTTATCTGGGTGCTACTACTCCGGGTCAAGGTGGACTTGTGAACACCAGCAATTAAGAGGTGGTTCCATGCTTCTCAAAACCTTGCTGTCGGATGTACTTTATCTTCTTACTCAGGACGCGGTTGTAGTTTATCGTCTTACCCAGGGGGCCCAGTGTGTGTTAAGCTGATTATGGATATTTTGTTTAATTATATAGTCACAGCCTGATCATTTTCTGATATCACCTTTAATTAATCTTAAAATGATTTTGTCAATTTTGAAACATTATTTTCAACTGGGCCCTAAGGTCTCTGAAGCTGCTTGTAGAATTCCCAAAATGTGAATTGTATTGGTAATGTCATTTTGAGGTCGGAGGTGGGCTTTAGACCCAGTAGACTTTCGAGGCAAGGAGACTCTTTTAGGCTATAATCGCTCATCCGGATTGGCGCAGGTTTAGAGTCTGCTCGGTTGTGATTAAATTTTACAAGTTCGTGCTATCCATTTTTTATTTGTTGCTGCTGTTGAAAGTCCTCAAGTGATGTGGTGTCTATTATTTGGTATAGATCATTGTGATTCTGTAGCGCCAGCCCGCGGGGTTTGAAGAAGAAAGGTTCTCTTTTTAATCATTGGTCTTAGAAAGTGGATGCATGGACAACTTAGATATTTCTGAATAATTCTGACGTCATGCGTGACATTCGTATGAAAGTCTCGATCTGACAAGGGTAATTAAGAACATGACTAGGTTTTAGATTAATGCTTTGGTTTTGTAGCAAACTGGTGTGGCTTATTCTTTGCTCATTTTCCTCATATTCTATATTAAATTTGCTATAAGTAATCTTCTATACAACGAAGTATTTCAAGTGTTTAGTATTTACTAATTCCACATCTTGAATTTTATGATGAATTTGGAACAGTCTCCATCATTGCATTAATTCCAATTCAAGATCATCGTTTCTGATTTGGAAAGGTTTATGTTGTGTCCTATTTCTTAGATTGGTTTTGATTCATTTTGTTTTACGGCATATCAACAACTCAATGGGTTATTTAATGCCGACACGACTTTTGGGATAGGTTCGTATGAATAGAATATGTATTCTTTGTATGAAATCAGTTTGGAGGTCAGGTTTCATTGACGTAATTTTGTAAAGAGGGTTTTTGTCGAGTGTCTGCTTTGGTTTATTTTATTTTACGGCATATCAACCTCAATGGGTTATTTAATGCCAAGATTTTGAGGCTCGGTTTATATAAATAGAATATGTATTCTTTGTAAGAAAGGTTTCATTGACATATTTTTGTAAAGAGGGTTTTTATGCCGAGAGTATATATTGCTGGTACTATTTTTTTTCAAAAATTTATTGCTGGTATTTTTACTATAAAAATCTATTTTTATACTTTCATAGTGTTTTGACCCCAGTTTGGGGGTTAACTGTTTGCCCGTATCTGTTGCCCTAACATGTGTCAGCACACCTTGTCAGGGTAACCTTGGGAACACAAGCAATTAAGATGTGGTTCAATGCTCCTCAAAACCTCCCGATCAGAGGCCTTGATGCCGGATGTAGTTTATCGTCATACCCAGGGCATCATATTTCATTTGTCTTTTCATCCTGGTTTTAATATTTTAAATGTAGGGATTTGCTTATTTATAATAAATAAAAAAATATGAATTAAAATTCTTCTCGGTGATTGAAAGCAGAAGTAGAAGAGAACCCAGCAAGTAGAACTAGAAAAACTCTCAGGGGAGTGGGGATCGCATAATGACTCAAAGTACTTTTGTTTCGCTCTTGTAGAAAGTTGAAGAAATTATCTCGAGGTCAAATGTTCAGAATTCAAGATGCTGATTTCCACATTCTCTCCTCGTCCAGGCTACAGATTTCCAAAGATGTCAATTCTTTGGTCAATATGCCAATAGCTTCGTCACAGACATGTACCGCTTAGTTTTTTTTCTGGATTTTTCTCACCTTTAACAGAGCGATTGTCACCTCCACTTTATTCTCGCTGTTCCTCTGTGGGCTTTGGGCATTTTGTCAGGGACCGGACGGAAATTGAAGGAAGATGGATGAGCCATTTCGAAAATTACTTTTGCGCCTTAATCGGTCTTAATCCAATGGCTCAAATATCACGTCGTATTATCATCAATATTATTATTATTATTATTCCGTTTCGTTTCCATCATTTTCCCATGCTATTCGTTCACTTCTTTGTATTTTTTTTGTTGCCTGGGTTTGTTTATTCTGCCCCCTCCTTTTCTTTCTTCAGCCTTATTCGTTACACGCCCCTCACTCATTGCTGAAAATATATTTTCTGTGCCGCGTTATCCCCCTTATTCTTTCCCCTGACTTGTTCGCCGAAGTCTTCTTTCACATTGTTCACCGTGTTTATTACTTTTTTTGTATTTTCTTTCTTCTATTTCTGTCACAAGCCACATTCTTCTTCACTTTGCACTGTATTTCCTTCGCCTTCTTCCTTTTGATCACACATGGTGTCACTTCCCTTTTTTCTTTCTTTCTTTTTTGGCTAAAACATGGCACTCCTTCTAATTCCCTTTTCTTTTTCTTCTTCTTCTTCTTCTTCTTGATAATACACAACGCTTCTCTTTCTCTTTTCTTCCCCTTCTTCTTCTTTCTGACATGATTTCCTCTATTGCTCTTCTTCTTTCTCTTCTTTTTGACTATACACAACGCTTCTCTTTCTCTTTCTCTTTTCCTCCCCTTCTTCTTCTTTCTGACATGATTTCCTCTATTGCACTTCTCCTTTCTCTTCTTCTTGACTATACACAACGCTTCTCTTTCTCTTTCTCTTTTCCTCCCCTTCTTCTTCTTTCTGACACATGATTTCCTCTATTGCTCTTCTTCTTTCTCCTCTTCTTGACTATACACAACGCTTCTCTTTCTCTTTCTCTTTTCCTCCCCTTCTTCTTCTTTCTGACACATGATTTCCTCTATTGCTCTTCTTCTTTCTCTTCTTCTTGACTATACACAACGCTTCTCTTTCTCTTTCTCTTTTCCTCCCCTTCTTCTTCTTTCTGACATGATTTCCTCTATTGCACTTCTCCTTTCTCTTCTTCTTGACTATACACAACGCTTCTCTTTCTCTTTCTCTTTTCCTCCCCTTCTTCTTCTTTCTGACACATGATTTCCTCTATTGCTCTTCTTCTTTCTCTTCTTCTTGACTATACACAACGCTTCTCTTTCTCTTTTCCTCCCCTTCTTCTTCTTTCTGTATATGAGTAGATTACGGGTATTTATTAAACGGTATAGTTAATTACTTTCGTCTACCGGTCTGAATATTCGAGAATTCTCATTAGAGATATATGCACTCTCCGGCAGGATTCGAACCTGCGTTCCCCTAGGGGAAAACCGTTATTATATCTGGCGGGCCTTGACGTCTCGGCTACAGAGTGCTTCAATGGACAAACAAAGTTTCAATAATACCGTTAAAAACATTTTTCTCCTACTCTCGAAATATACATGCCTCAACAGTTTCGTATTCTAACGTAAACAAAGCAATTTCTAAAGAACGGGATTTTTTATTTATTAATCCGACACATTTTTATTATTTAAACCTTATTTTTAGTGGATCTCGTATTTGAGTAGACGCACCGTTTACTTATTTAAATGCATATTTATTTATTTTCGTCTATCGGCCTGGATGCTCGAGAAGTCTTATTAGAAAAATATGTCTTCTGCAGCAGGATTCGAACCTGCTTTTCCCTAGTGGAAAATGTCCATTAGATCTGACGTCAGTAGACGAAAAAGCTGGTAGATGAATATAAATGACGGACATTATTTGTTTATCATGTTCGCCATAGTCTCTGAATATAGAATCGAGCGCTGTACGTAATCTGTTCAATGAAACAACGCCAATACCACGAGCAGCAGCTGTTCAGTAATTCTTCAGTCTTCGATATCAGAGGTTCGCAGTGAATATCCGGAGAAAAAAAAACATGGCTGCCTTTATACATAAACATTTTAAGCCTTCTGATTGGCTAACCCTTCAATTGGTGAACTATAAAATGAGTCAGCTCATTTTGGTTGTCTCACTAGTACATAAAGGTACCCAAAATCTCCAACATTATTCCCATTCATATTTGTCTGAGGAATTAGACATTAGTCAAGTGTACATTAAATTCTAAAGGTAGACATAGGTCCGGTGTATATAGCCAAACGGGTAGACAATAGTCCGGTTTACCCTTGGGTCAAAAAGATCGATATGGTTTATATATTATTCAGAAGGTAGCAATTGGTTTGGTTTATATCCCAGTTCCTCCAAAGAACCGGTAACTTTGTGGAACAGACGCCCAAGACGATTCTTCCACGATCACTACAATCCTAAATTCTTCAAGTCTCAGCTGTTATCAACAACATGATTCAGTAAACATAAGTGGCTCTTGGGCCTTGTATAATGTGAACAACAGTAAAAAAAATACTGACAGATCATAAGCGTGTCTCTTCCTGCAGCGTAATGGGTGAAGTTTAAAAATAATCAAATTTTAAAAAATGGTTTAAATACTAACTTCTCCTTCAAGAATCAGCGAAGAAAAATTATGTGCTGCGAGAAATCCCAAAGACCCCGAAGTCGGAGAATATGGGAAAAGAAACAAGAATAAACGGATACTGTAAGGGTAGAAATACTGATAACGAGGCTTTCTGCGGCATTGTCAGCGGTGAAAACTCCGAAATTTAACTTGTCTTAAAAGAAACAACCTGTAAGCGACAAGCAATATGAATTCTACTTTTCTTGGTCCACTGCTGATGTGACACTTCAGAAAAAATTAATTGCAGCAGTAACAATTCTTACTCCGAGTGGCTCTTAGGATTTAAACAGAACTTGTTATAAATATCAAATAGTACCCGTGATAATTTGACGATTTGCCTATTTTAATTTTCTGGTTATCTTGATATTTAATCAGTAATTTTAATTGTAAATTTACTAATTTTCCTCAAATAGCGTTTCAGAAATATATATTTTATTTTTGCAAGGTATTATAACCGAGGATTATCTTTTGTTTACAAATGTGTCAAAAATGGCCGTTTTGGTCGATTTTAATGAAAAAGTCCATTACGTATTCCAGGACTATAAAATACCCGTGAGATTTTCAATGTTGCATCATTAAATATGTAAGATTAAGAAAATTTTCCAAACAGACGTATGAATGCAGAGAGAATCAGCTGAGCAAAAACGGAAAAAACATATCAGCACCGCTGTTTGATTTGCGCATGAAAGAGAGAGAGAGGTGATAAACGGTCTAATAATGCACTTATGTGTTTACGGGAAACTTGTTAATTTTAAGTCTTTTAATTTTTATATTCCGTGATATCGAAACAGAATAGCCCATTATTACTCGCAGGGTGTAATGTACGCGTATGGAACAAGCAAATGTTTGATATGATTTTTAAGTAATTATTGGATTCTTTTATCTGACATTATTTGTTATCCTTTTATATAGGTACTTCTCCTAGTTCGGTATACGTGAGGTTTGAAATTAATTTTAAGAATTAAAAATATCTCTTGAAGCTTTCATTTTAGCTTTAGCTGAAATCTAAAGGATTTAAAATTTACTATTTTCAGTAAGCAAAATAATCTATGGTTTTTTTTTGGGGGGGGGGGTTTAAGCTTATCACCCCAAGCAAGGCTGGAAGCCACTAGCACGCAAGGGGTTACAGAAGGTTTGGAGGAAGAGCAGATAGGAGTGGTAAAGGAGAGGATGTGGAGAAAGATAGTGGATCGATCAAGGCAAGGGGGTTACAGAAGATTTGGAGCGAGAGCAGATAGGAATGAAAGGTGAAAGGATGTGGAGAAGGGAAGTGGATAGATCAAGCCAACTGGAGATGTCGATTGACGTTACATTTAAATAGTTGGGGATTGTATTCGTTAGGCAAACAGGAATCAGAAAGGGAGTTCCACAGGCGAGATGTGCAAGACATGAAGCTATTGGAGTAGAAGAGACGTCTACATCTAACAGTTTCAACGGTGAAGGGGTGGGAACGGGATGCCAGCCTCGTAGGACGTTTAAATTCATGAGGCCTAGGAACCAGCGAAAACAGCTCATCGGAGCAATTACCGTGAAAGTATTTGTAAAAAAGACAGAGCGAGGCAACGTCGCGTCTGTGAGAGAGCGACTGCAGACGAGATGACAGATCAGGGCCAATTACATTGCATATCCGTCTCTGGATCTTATCAAGATTTCAAACAAAAATTATACTGATCGTAATCGACTTTTTCATTAAATTCGACCAAAACGGCCATTTTTGTCACATTTGTAAACAAAAGATAATCCTCGGTTTGAATACTTTTCAAAAATAAAATATATATTTCTGTTAACGCTATTTGCAGAAAATTAGCAAATGTAAAATTAAATTGATCTGATCTGATATAAACTTATAGCAGGTGTTTTGTTTTTTGGACGTCTTAATCGATTTATTGACACCCGACTGTCAGCCGAACGAGTTCATACTTAAATATGGTGGGGAGCAGACGATAAAGTTTGAGGGGTTTTTTCGCCGTAAGGAGGCACAACTCTTAAAACACATTTGTATATCCATAATTCTGAAATTCTGTACATAATCACGCATACAAAAACAAAGCCAAAAACATATGAAATGTACGGGGTCGTCGTCATAAACTTTGCAATATATGATTAGTAAATATAGTTTTACTTAATAACAATATTTCTTACGAATTATCACATTGAAAATGAATTTTAAAAGATTTAAAACCTTTATAAATTATTCAATGTAAAATTGCAGAAAAATGAAAACAAATCTTGTAAAAATTCTTTTTTCGTCGCTTATTTTTTTCTTCTGGCAATATTGTCTTTAATATATTTAATTCATAAAAGCAATTAAAAGCTTCTCTAACTAAATAACCTCTTCGTTTTATTGCGTTTTTCTTTTCGATTCAGAACAGATTTTCGGTAAGACGAGGTTCGATTTTGTAAAAAAGAATTCGGTGATTTAAATTTTTCAAAAAGTTCTGCTTTTAACTAATATAGCCACTAAAAATTACCACAGTTTCATAAGATTAGATAACGGGGAGTAACACATGTGAAAAAATATTTTAGCAATATTTTCTAATAAAAAAAAGTTCAAAAGTAACTTAATCCATTTGTGAATAAGTCCTGAAAATTTCATTAAAATCCGACAATTATTTGATTTTTTGCAAGAATTTCCAAATTTGCTATACTAAAAGTTAGTGCAACCACTGACGCTAGAAAAAAACAAGTTTTTGATGAAAATTTCGAATGTTCTAAAAAGGAGTAAAAGGATTTAATTAAATAACCAAAAAATACTTTGATAATAACATAAAGATAGATTGACGATAAAAGTACGTTTTGATTACGTTTGGGGCATATTTTCATCACGGTATGCTTTCCCGTCTCTATGTGATTAAATGCTTCTCTAATTAAATAATCTCTTATTTTATTGCGTTTTTTATTTTTTGATTCAAAACAGATTTCGTTAAGACGAGCTCTGATGTTGTAAAAAAGAATTCAGTGTTTTAAATTCTTCAAAGAATTCTGCTTTTAACTAATATAGCCACTAAAATTACCACAGTTTCATAAAATTAGATAAGGGGGTGTAAAACATGTAAAAAATATTTTTATCTATATTTTCTAATAAAAAAAATTCAAAAAATAATTTAATCCATTTGTGAATAATTCTTGAAAATTTCATTAAAATCCGACAATTATTTGATTTTTGCAAGAATTTCCAAATTAATGTCTCTTACCGAAAAAAGATGCCAAAATTTGCTATGCTAAAAGTTAGTACAACCGCTGACGCGAGAAAAACAATTTTTTTATCAAAATTTCGATTATTCTCAAAAGAAGTAAAAGAAATATAATTAAATGATCAAAAAATACTTTGATCCTAAATATACTTTGAAAATAGCATAACGATAGATTGACGATAAAAGTACGTTTTGATTAAGTTTGGGGCATGTTTTCATCACGGCATGCTGATTTTTTTAGCGTTTTCGTAGAGGTACCAACTACTATAATCGTGGTTGACCCGCACCCCCGTGCCTTCGTTAGTTGACCGTTATTTCGGGTCAGAACCTCGTAAATAATGGATAATTCCGCGTTTTGTACGCGTGGAAAGAAGGGAAAAGATATTATTTGGTTTCAGTAAGAAAGAAAGAAGACAGAAGTGGAGAAATAACAACCAATGTAAGCGCATAAGAACAGATACTACACTTGGTATTTACTAAAATCGTAAAATTTTCATGGGTCATTCTCTCTACTATTAATGATATATTTAGTAAGTACACGTCTTCAAGAAGACATCTTTTATAAGCCATGAAATTAATGTCTATCGGTTTAGAGATCAAAAGTCTTGAAGAAATTGGTGCCTCCTAACAGGAATTTAGCCAGTCTTTGCCTCTCAGAGTTATAGAGTTTCATATCTTCCATTTTCTATATTGATACTAAATTTGTGTACTCTTAAATATCCTTTTTTTATTTTGAAATTGTATTCTGTCTTTTTATTCCCTTTCTGAAGAAAAAATATCTTCCAAATTAATTTAACAGACGACGGAAAATGCGATACTGAAATCAGACGTCACATTGAAGTAGAGACAGATGACTTCCAGAAGCTAAGTAAAGTATTAAGAAACAGAAAAAATCTCGTTACAAACAAAGGAAAGACTACTGAATTGTTATATAATATCGCTCTTCCTATAAAGCAATGAATGTTTTGGGGAACCATTATCGTCCACGTTTCTGAGGAAACGCGGCACAAAGAAGAAGATAGGCCAAACGTTTGCGCATAAGATACGAAACGGCGCAGATACGAAAATTTCAAGAATAGATGACGAGAAGGATTTCGCTTAACGACGCTATTCAACATTTGGTCTGGTTTAGTTTGGCTTGGTTTGGTCTGGTTTAATTTGGTTTGGTTTGGTCTGGTTTAGTTTGGTTTGGTTTGGTCTGGTTTAGTTTCGTTTGGTCTGTTTTCTGCCATATCAGCCTCAATGGTTTATTTTGTGCCGACAAGATTTTTATTGATAATATTTTTTTTCAAAAACTTATTGTTGGTAATGTTCTTTCCAAAAATATATTGCTAGTAATATTTTTTTCAAAAAGATATTGGTGGTATTAAAACCTATTTTTATACTTTCTTAGTGTTTCGACCCCTTTTGTGGAGTCAACTATTTGATCATAGCTGAGACACTGATAGGTACTACCACCCCGTGTCAGGGTGGACTTGGGGACATCAGCAATGAAGAGGTGGTTACACGCTCCTCAAAGTCTTCTCTTCAGAGGCCTTGCTGTTGGCTGCATTTATCGTCTTACACAGCACGCGGATGTAGTTTATCGACTAACCAAAGGCGACTTTGCATTCAGATTATTCATCATGGTAAAACATTACCCGAGCGCAGGAAGAGTGTAAAGGTCTAATCTACGCTGATAGCCCAATTTCCTAACAAATATGTGTCTAACGCTATCAACAACGCCGTATGAGAGAAAAAACTTAGTTCACATGACATCGTTCTCAACATTATCAAAAGCAATCGTTTTGAATGAAGTTAGTTAAAACTAAACGATCCTCATGCCATCTATAATTACATAACAAAATAAGGATTGAAACGGATCTAGTTTCGTCTACCAGGCTGAATATTCGAGAAAGGGGTGTCTACTCAAATATGAGTATCCACTAACAAAGAACATTTAAAGAGATAAATTCTGTCGGAATGATAAATAAAAAATATTTACTTTAGAAAATAACTTTGTGCACGTTTGGATAAGAAACTGCGCAGATATGAAAATTTCGAGAATCCATGACGAGAAGAATTTCGCTTAACGACGCTATTCAACATTGACTGATTGGTTTGGTTTGGTTTGGATTGATTTGGTACGGTTTGATTTGGTTTGGTTTGGTTTTACGGCATATCAACCTCAATGGGTCACTTAATGCCGACAAAATGTTTATTGTTGGTAATTTTTTTAAAAATCTATTTCTGGTAATATTTTTCCTTCAAAAATTCCATTTCTGGTAATAATTTTCTTTCAAATATGTATCGCTGGTAATATTTTTCTTTTTTTCAAAAAAGGTAAATCTAGTAATATATATGTTTCTTTTTTTTCAAAAAATATATTGCTTATATTCCCAGAAACGTATAGCTGGTAATATAATTTCTTTAAAAAACGAACTGCTGGTAATATTTCTATTTCTCCCTTTATTTTTTTTTTATTTTTTTAAAAACATATAGCTGGTAATATTATTTTGTATAAAACGTATAGCTGGTAATATTATATTTTTCAAAAACGTATAGCTGGTAATATTATTTTGTATAAAACGTATAGCTGTTAATATTATATTTTTCAAAAACGTATAGCTGGTAATATTATTTTGTATAAAACGTATAGCTGGTAATATTATTTTGTATAAAACGTATAGCTGGTAATATTATATTTTTCAAAAACGTATAGCTGGTAATATTATTTTGTATAAAACGTATAGCTGGTAATATTATTTTGTATAAAACGTATAGCTGGTAATATTATATTTTTCAAAAACGTATAGCTGGTAATATTATTTTGTATAAAACGTATAGCTGGTAATATTATTTTGTATAAAACGTATAGCTGGTAATATTATTTTGTATAAAACGTATAGCTGGTAATATTATATTTTTCAAAAACGTATAGCTGGTAATATTATTTTGTATAAAACGTATAGCTGGTAATATTATTTTGTATAAAACGTATAGCTGGTAATATTATATTTTTCAAAAACGTATAGCTGGTAATATTATTTTGTATAAAACGTATAGCTGGTAATATTATTTTGTATAAAACGTATAGCTGGTAATATTATATTTTTCAAAAATGTATAGCTGGTAATATTATTTTGTATAAAACGTATAGCTGGTAATATTATATTTTTCAAAAACGTATAGCTGGTAATATTATTTTGTATAAAACGTATAGCTGGTAATATTATATTTTTCAAAAACGTATAGCTGGTAATATTATTTTGTATAAAACGTATAGCTGGTAATATTATATTTTTCAATAACGTATAGCTGGTAATATTATTTTGTATAAAACGTATAGCTGGTAATATTATTTTGTATAAAACGTATAGCTGGTAATATTATATTTTTCAAAAACGTATAGCTGGTAATATTATTTTGTATAAAACGTATAGCTGGTAAAATTATATTTTTCAAAAACGTATAGCTGGTAATATTATTTTGTATAAAACGTATAGCTGATAATATTATTTTGTATAAAACGTATAGCTGGTAATATTATTTTGTATAAAACGTATAGCTGGTAATATTATATTTTTCAAAAACGTATAGCTGGTAATATTATTTTGTATAAAACGTATAGCTGGTAATATTATATTTTTCAAAAACGTATAGCTGGTAATATTATTTTGTATAAAACGTATAGCTGGTAATATTATTTTGTATAAAACGTATAGCTGGTAATATTATATTTTTCAAAAACGTATAGCTGGTAATATTATTTTGTATAAAACGTATAGCTGGTAATATTATATTTTTCAAAAACGTATAGCTGGTAATATTATTTTGTATAAAACGTATAGCTGGTAATATTATATTTTTCAAAAACGTATAGCTGGTAATATTATTTTGTATAAAACGTATAGCTGGTAATATAATATTTTTCAAAAACGTATAGCTGGTAATATTATTTTGTATAAAACGTATAGCTGGTAATATTATTTTGTATAAAACGTATAGCTGGTAATATTATATTTTTCAAAAACGTATAGCTGGTAATATTATTTTGTATAAAGCGTATAGCTGGTAATATTATATTTTTCAAAAACGTATAGCTGGTAATATTATTTTGTATAAAACGTATAGCTGGTAATATTATATTTTTCAAAAACGTATAGCTGGTAATATTATTTTGTATAAAACGTATAGCTGGTAATATTATATTTTTCAAAAACGTATAGCTGGTAATATTATTTTGTATAAAACTTATAGCTGGTAATATTATATTTTTCAAAAACGTATAGCTGGTAATATTATTTTGTATAAAACGTATAGCTGGTAATATTATATATTTCAAAAACGTATAGCTGGTAATATTATTTTGTATAAAACGTATAGCTGGTAATATTATTTTGTATAAAACGTATAGCTGGTAATATTATATTTTTCAAAAACGTATAGCTGGTAATATTATTTTGTATAAAACGTATAGCTGGTAATATTATATTTTTCAGAAACGTATAGCTGGTAATATTATTTTGTATAAAACTTATAGCTGGTAATATTATATTTTTCAAAAACGTATAGCTGGTAATATTGTTTTGTATAAAACGTATAGCTGGTAATATTATATTTTTCAAAAACGTATAGCTGGTAATATTATTTTGTATAAAACGTATAGCTGGAAATATTATATTTTTCAAAAACGTATAGCTGGTAATATTATTTTGTATAAAACGTATAGCTGGTAATATTATATTTTTCAAAAACGTATAGGTTGTAATATTATATTTTTCAAAAACGTATAGCTGGTAATATTATTTTTTTCAGAACGTATAGGCTGGTAATTTATATTTTTCAAAAACGTATAGCTGGTAATATTATATTTTTCAAAAACGTATAGCTTGTAATATTATTTTTTTTCAAAAACGTATAGCTGGTAATATTATATTTTTCAAAACGTATAAGCTGGTAATATTATTTTTGTTCAAAAACGTATAGCTGGTAATATTATTTTTTAAAAAACGTATATTTGGTAATATTATTTTTTCCAAAACGCACAGCTGGTAATATTATTCTTTCAAAAACGTATAGCTGGTAATACTATTTTCCAAAAACGTATAGCTGGCAACATTATTTTTTCAAAATTGGTCTGACGTGGTTTATCGTCATACCCAGGACGCGGATGTAGTTTATCGCTATACCCAGGGCGCTGATGTAGTTTATCATCATACCCAGAACGCGGATGTAGTTTATCGCTATACCCACGACGTGGATGTAGTTTATCGCCATACCCAGGGGGAGGATGTAGTTTATCGCCATACCCACGGGGTGGATGTAATTTATCGCCATACCCAGGGGTCGGATGTAGTTTATCGCCTGGTTTGAATTGGTGTGGTCTGTCTTACGGCATATCAGCCTCAATAGATTATTTATTGCTGACAAGATTTTTTATTGATGGTAATATTTTTTTCAAAAATGCATTGCTGGTAATGTAATATGTAATAATTTTTTCTTCAAAAATTTATTGCTGGTATTTAAAAAAAATAAAAAGCATATTGCAGGTATTAAAACCTATTTTTACTGTTTCATAGTCTTTTAAGCCCAGTTTGGGGGTTAACTATTTGCCCATAGCTGGGAGTCTAACAGGTGCTACCACCCCAGGTCAGGGTGGACCTGGAACAACTAAAAGGTGGTTTCACACTTCTCAAATTCTCCTGATCAGAGGCTTTGCTGTCGGACGTAGTTTATCGTGTTACCCAGGACGTGGACGGTGAAACACAAGGCTAGAAGACTCTGCTAATTAAACCATGGAAGGGCGAAGAAAGGAAGGATTCATTTCCAAGGTTATCTGTGCGAAGGGAAACATAATAGAATATCCCGGAATTTGATCTCTTCAATTCCACCTTACGAGCCGATAATGATACTTTTAATTTTAATAAGACGTCGAAATAAAAATGAAGCTTCCATGAATAGATATGAATTAAAGCATAGTTTTAATTAGAATCTTAAAGACATTGAGTAATGATACAACTCAAAAAAACGCCGTGGAAAGAAAGAGGAAAATAATAATCTGGTGTGGAAATGTTCACCCCCAGATAAAATGTCTCCGAGGTGAAATGGTTCGGTATTTCATGCGCATGCGTGTCTTTCAATTCCGTAACTAAAATATAAATCCTTAAATAACAAAAGAAATAAATACGTTTCTAAGTTTTAATTATAATGTCATCGTATCGTTAGAAAAACACTTAGTGATACGTCAGAAGCTGTATTTTGCCGCTAGAAAATGTAAGAAAAGAAAGGGAAAAAAGAACATTCTAGTTGTTATTATGACTGTAAAGGCACTGGAAATAATTGGGAAAATAAAAAAAAATATTCAGTGTGCTCGATTCAGAATTGCCAAGATACGATCCAGCCGACGGAGACGTTTCAAACCTTTGAATGATATATATATATATATATATATATATATATATATATATATATATATATATATATATATATATATATATATACAGAGAGGTTGTGATAGGTAAATTATCACCATTTTTTATTTTTAATTTCGCGCATGCGCGTTGTTAGTTTTTGATGTTGTCGACTGCAGAGTATAGGAGTATAGTAGAATCAGTTGGAAATCGTCTGTGAGAGAATGAACACCAAGACGCATTTCACTCTCTCAGAAATTTGAAAACGATATACTGAAGCCAATGTTGATTTTATTGAATAAATTTACTCTTTAGTATTTCTTGATATTTTAGTGTCAGTTGAAATGTTAGTGTTATTTTATCATAGCCGATGCGTTTTGTTGTCTGAAGGACTTTATCAAGGCAAATACAAGAATAATATTTTGTAACAAGTATTTATATAATAAAAGTAAAAATGTTATTAGTGTTTCAAAATTTTTAAGTTAAGGAACGCTAATAAATATTCATCTGGTAAGCCAAATATTCAGACAAAATACGAAGAATACAATTCAATATGTAAGTGAATTTCTTGAAAAAAATTTATTTGTGGAAATTAGTATTTAAATTATTATAGTTTGGGATTATATTATTTTAGTTTGAGATTATATTATTATAGTTTGGGATTATATTATTTTAGCTTGACATTATATATTTCGAATAACATGAGGTAATGATTTTAACTTTTCTTTTAAATTTTTAACATCTTTCTAGACATGTATTTTGGCTTGAAAAAGTATTGGTTCTTTCAGGAATGGTGACATTGTAAAAAATCCGGGACGTATATATATATATATATATATATATATGTGTGTGTGTGTGTGTGTGTGTGTGTGTGTGTGTGTACAGTTAGCACATTGTGGCCTTGTTCGTAGTTAATATTAGAGTTGGCCATTAGCTCCATTAGAACCGATTTAAACACACACACAAACCTAGCAGACTCCATTAGAAACATACTATTAGAAAACAAATATAATAACTGCATCCTCCTGTAAAAAAAGATTAAAAATAATGGAAGCTTTAATAATAAAAAAGAAAAAGTCAACTCTTAACAATATTAACTAGGAACACGGCCACAATGTGCTCACCGTATTGGGAAATTTAAAAAATTCCTACTACACACTAAGACATACACATAATGCACGCACTCAATTAAACTGAAAAATCGAATCATCCTTGATAATGGCTAAAGGTAGAGGCCGAAAGCGCTTGGAACTATAAAACATTTGGACAGTCTTTACACACCCTTTGTCCAGAAAAGAAATCTCTTGTTCGAACACAAGAAACATTAAATAAAAAGCTTAACCGTAGTACCTTGTCTATCGTTTTTAATGAAACATGCATTAACGAAGTATTGGTGCCTAAATATATATATATATATAAATATATATATATATATATATATATATATATATATATATATATATATATATATATATATATGTACTGTCATCCACAGAAAGACAGTTTCGCCGTATCACAGCTCATCAGTGTGGCTAGACATTCGACTGTCTCAAGCCAAGACCGAAACCTGACTGATTTGGCATCAGTCTGTGAATTTCTACGTATTTGTTTTGGATAAACACGCCAGTGACTTAGAGTGCTCGATACGTAGAAGATCGTTGCATTATCAGCAGTAGCAGTCACTGTTTACAAATTCGAGATTTCTCACTAAAGTGCTCGACCGAAATTTATCGCACTGAGGAGCTGTGATACAGCGAAACAGTACTGTCTGTGAATGACATAATATATATATATATATATAAAAGTGAACATATAAGTCAACACTTAGAGGCGACAGTCTGTTTCATGCTAGATGCAATCTTCAGACAATCTTCAGGTTGGCTGAAGATTGCATCTAGCATGAAACAGACTGTCGCCTCTAAGTGTTGACTTATATGTTCACTTTTATATTTACACACGCTCTATCTCTGATATTGAGCACTTTATCCCATAAATATAGCACACTTTAAGACTAGATTTCTTCATATATATATATATATATATATATATATATATATATATATATATATGTCATTGACAGAAACACGACTGGTTTGGCACCGTTTGTGAATGATAGAATTTCGAAAAATGAAAGAGCAAATAAAGAATATCTTTGATGTTAAAACTAACAATATTTATTCTATATTAGTAGGATTTTGACCACATTTGACTTTGCATGATGAAAAAAGATATTAAGAATCCCAATATTGGACACGACTTTCTCTTTAGTGGGGGAGGTATGGTTTTCCGTATGTCCTATATCAATTATTAGATCAAGTAGATTTAGGCAACAAGTCCTATAAAATCTGATCATGGCAAACAACTACCCCACAACTACTATATATCTCATGTCCTGGATATGACGATAAACTACATTTGGCAGCAAGACCTCTGCTCTAGAGGCTTTGAAACCACCTCTTAATTGCTGTTGTTCCCAGGTCCACTCTGACCCGGGGTAGTAGCGCCTGTTAGGGCCCCATCTATAGGCAAAATAAATCCCCAAACTAGGGTCAAAACACTATGAATGTATAATATATTATAGTAATGGTAATATAATCACCAAAGCTCCCAATAACATTTAATTTCGGCAGAAAATGAACCATAAGGAGTTACTAAGCAAACAAATCAAACAAAACTACTCTAGATCTTATCAGTAACATAACACATAGTAAAAAAAAGAAACTCATCTAAACTAAATTCATCATTTATTTATTGTTGATAAAGGACACAGGCGTGTCCGAAAATTCCGATTTTTAATATTTTTCTCGTCATGCTTACATTTCGTGAAAAGGCCAAATAATCTACGATACAGTTAGTCTTATTTTCAATATTATTATTTTTTCTTTTTTTTATCTCTCGAATTTGTTTCATGTGTATATTATAAGAAACATGATTTGAAAATCTTTTCAAAACCCTAGGATTTCCAATTGATATAAAATCTAACTAAAAGATAGTAAATTTCTTAGATATAACATTCAATCTAAACAACAGACATAAAAACCACACAGAAAACCAAACAACAACTCAAAATAAATTAACAAAAATTCCACCACCCTAATGTATTTAGACAAATACCTTATATCTATAAATAAAAGAATCTCGACATATTCTTGTAGCTTAAAAATATTCAATGAAATCAAAAAACAGCGGATATTCCAACAAAGTAGAATACAAAACGAAAACAATTCATACAAAAACAACAAAAAAGAAACATAACACTCCCACCCGACAACAATACAATAAAAATATTATTCAAACTAATTGACAAACACTTCCCTAAAAACAGAAAATTACCAATAAAAATACGAGCAAAATTAGTTACAGATGCAATGGATAACATGGAAAAAATAACTAAGCACAATAAAAAATACTCAACAAAACCAATAACAATTGCAATAACAATAGCATACAGCAACATAACAACACTAAATGCAACTGCAGAAACAAAGAAAATGTCCTACTTAACAATAAATGCTTAACCAATAGCATAATATATAAAGCTATCGTAACTTATAACATCAACACGGACGAAAAAATTTAGATAGGCGCCTCAGAAAAAAAAACGTAAAAGAAAGATATAACCAGAAATTGTCCTTTGAAAGAAAAAATACACAAACAATAAAACTCTATCAAAATACATACTGATGCAAAAAGAAACAATACCAAAAATTAAATGAAAAATTGTAAAAAAGCAAACCCAGACAGTATTAACATTAAAAAAGTTTTAGAGTAAAAGTAAGGAATAATTAGTTTTAAAAAAACAAAATAAACTCCTAAACAAGAAGAATGGAATAATGGGTAAATGTAGGTATATAAATAAACACTTAATTTGCTATTTAAGCACTAATTAAAATAAATAAAATGAATATAATATAAACTTTAAATAAATGAAATAAATATAATATAAACTTTAAACAAATTAATTATTAATAAATAAATAAACAAACAAATATTAAATATACAAACCTATACGTATGTAAGTGCATATACTTATAAATATACAGACACAAACACACACAAAAACAACTACAAACAAGCAAACAAAGCTAATCCCCATAATTAATACCTCGACGTATAACACAAAAGCAAAATAACTACTTATCATTAAATAAAAATTAAATATTAGATAAACGATAACATATGATATAAGCAAATATTTAATTTACTACATATGCAATATTTAAAAATTATGTGAGTTCGTATGGCGTGTGTGTGGATGCGTGCGGGCGTGAGTGTATTTCAACAGCAAAGCCGACTAACTATAATTAATATCCTAGAAATTTAAAAAAACGAACTTTACCATTTAAACACTATTTTATTATAACAAAGCACAGATGCAAGTATGCATGTGCCTGCGTACGCGTGTTTATATGTGTACATATGTGTACGTGTGTATACGTATATACGTACATGCCTGTATATGTCCGTGTGTGTATGCGTAAGCCTATAAATGCAAGTATATTCAAATAAATTCAAACAATAATAAATAACAATTTAATTATAAACCTAACCTCGTACTTAATACTTAAGATACCACTAAGCCAAATAAGAAAACGAAGTAATAGCAAGGTGATGACATATAAAATTATCTATGTCTCTGTCTAGAGATAAAACAAGAAATTTAATAGCAAGAGATAGATACAATTTAAAGAAAAGAGGAAAAGGTAAAGCTAATGAGTGAGTATAAAGTAGAGAGAAAAAACGAAGAAAATTACAAATAATCACGACACTTGATATGTAGACACATTCGCACAGACATTCTTGCGAAAACAGTTTCTTCTCATGCTTAAACGCAATCGTCAGGCCATGTGCGATGAGTTTTGGCTCGACTATTTATATATGCTGGTCAGTGATGCATTATGAGTAGTTCTATTTTAATATTCTAACGGTTATATATGTGGGCGGTAACGGTTAAGTATCGATTTATTCCAAGGTCTATTGAGTGGAAATAATTGTGGATCTGAATGCAGTTTTGTGGCCATTTTATAGTGTTTTATTATTACTTATTTTGTGTTGATTATTTTATTTGTTGTTGCTTGTTATTATTTCCTTTACTTGTGTTTATTTTCCATTATATATTTTATTTTTAATTTTCCAGATATGTTTACAAATCATTGTACTGTTAGCGTATTTACCATATGTAAAGGAGGTTTTCTATGCTTAGTTTTTTCTCCAGGATTCTTCAGTTACTCCTACGTATATATTTTCTCCCTTATCTGCTGATTTTACAGTGGCATGATATATTACATTATTCTACAAACAATTGCCGTTTAAGGAACATTTGTTTTTTTTTGTTGTTCTGCAGTTACACGTGCGTTTAATTTGTCCATGTTGTTTTTGGTTGTTTTCGTGTTCTGCTTTCTATTGTTTGTGTTATGTTTTCGGTACAATTGTAGCTGATTTTTATGTTGCTATTTTTTAATGTCTTGCGGAGAATGCTTGAGAGTGGAAGTGTTTGTGTATGATATTAATGAAGACTTTACGTCTGTTTTACGTTTTTGTTGTATGGTATTTATATCCATTTGATTTTTCTTTTTTTGCTCATACCACTTCCTTGCGCACACGAATCCATACCAACTACATAGTTTCCAATGTATTCTGAGGTCTACTTTGTCATGGCGGCGTCTATATGCTTTATGAGACTGGCGAAGTGCACACATAGACAATGTGCTACTGCATGTATTATTATTTTAACGCGTTTTAAATATTTTATCCGCATTTTAAAATGCAGTTTCATAGGTTTGGTTTGATTTGTTTTGTTTTACGGAATATCAACCTAAATGGGTCATTTAATACCGACATTTTTTTCCTGGTATTATTTTTGCTTTGTCAAAAATCTATTTCTGTAATATTTTTTCTCAAAAATGTATAGCTGATAATATTATTTTTTTCAAAAACGTATAGCTGGTAATATTATTTTCCCCAAAATTATAGCTGGTATTATTTTTTTTTTCAAAAACGTATAGCTGATAATATTCTTTTTCAAAAACGTATAGCTGGCAACATTATTTTTTCAAAAACATATTATCAGAGGCCTTGCTGTTGGACGTAGTTTATCGTCATACCCAGGACGCGGATGTAGTTTATCGTCTTAGCCAGGACGCGGATGTAGTTTATCGTCATACCCAGGAAGCGGATGGTGTTTATCGTCATACCCAGGACGCAGTTTCATAGGGTTAAAGATATTTAATACAAGTTCTATACTTGGTATAATAATGTGGTTTGTTTATTTACAGTGTGTTCTATATTTGTTTCTGTTCATATCGTGTGATATGATGAGCGATACATGCAGGTACTACAATAAGTTTCGTTAAGTTTCAAGTTAACCTTCGAGAGAATGTAAAGCTTTTGTGGCCTATAGAAGATTTTTAATTTTTTTTTGTAACTCTTAATATTAAAGATGCCACCTACCAAATGTTATAAGAATTCAGCAAGAACCTTTTAGATATTTTAAACATTTTTATAATAAATGATAAATTTAATGTGATTATTGCAATCATTAAGAGATATTTATACGTGAATTATATATCTAAAGTTTTTTTCCATTTTGTATATACAGAATGCGATAAATAAATTGTCGCCTAAATGACGCAAAAATAAAAATAGCACTGACATCTCAATTTTAACAGATATATTTATCAAACTTACACAAAAATATCAAGCAAGACGATAAAGCCACCAAGACGCAAGGGGTTACTAAGTCGGAAAAAATCTGAGAAAAAAATCATTATTAAGGAAAGGAAACAATAAAGGACAAGTATTAAGGAGGGAGATGGCGATTTACATTGCATTTAAATTTTTGAAGATCAAATGTTTATTGGGAAACAAAAAGCCGGAAAAGGATTCCACAGGCGAGAAGTCCTCCAGAAAAAAAATGGCTAGCATAGAATTTAAAGTCCCATCTGGCAATATCAGTTAAGTGATGAAACCGAGCTGCCCTCTGGTACTGCGTTTAAATTGGTGAAGTCGATGTACATTACCTGAAACTAAAATGGGAAGATACTAAAACTAAAAAAAAAAATAATAATTAAAACTAATAAATCAAAACCAAGAAAAATACAACTGAAATTATTTAGACACATGTTGAGGAAAGAATGCTTGGAAAACATAACACTTACGGGACAAGAGTGATAGGGGAAGACAGAAAGCCACTCATTTCACAAGTTTTTGTCAATAGATATCAAAACGAATGTGGTGCCTTGAAAAAACAGCCAAACTAGATAGATAGTCGTTGAGATCAATGATCGCCTATGTCCTGAGGTGACACCGCATATAGAAGAGGAAGAAGAAGTAATAGAATTGCAAAAATTAGCCTCGAGTAAAACGAGAATAAAAGGATTCTTAGTAATAAGGTTAAATTCAAAGTATGCAGGAAATTTTTCCTCAAGGGTTTCTTTGATTTTTTTTATTTCATCTCGGTTTATCGTTAATATGAATATATCATCGATATATCGATAACATATCATAGTTTTGGTAAAAAATATTAAAGATTTTAGTTTTATAACTGAGCCACGTAGAAAAAGTAGGACGGAGTGGCGATCCCATAACTACA
The DNA here is from genome assembly GCA_964036315.1 of Acanthosepion esculentum. Lineage (NCBI taxonomy): Eukaryota > Metazoa > Mollusca > Cephalopoda > Sepiida > Sepiidae > Acanthosepion > Acanthosepion esculentum. Next base: position 16,652,674 of record OZ038490.1, on the reverse strand, counting down.
CCCTCAGTCTGTAAATGTTACCATACTGACCGTAAAAAGTTATGTTTGAATACAGTATTTCAATAATTTAATTGAGGTAATATGTTTATTGTGTAAGTCTGGTAACAGCAGCTGGTTTAAAGAGATATAAAGGAGTTTGTGAAATTATTTGACACAGGAGAGAGCAAATGTTGTGTTTTGTGATTCTCATGTTGGTAGTCTGGGTGATACTCACACACAATATTTTTTACACCCTGTACAAGACCCAAGAGATAGAGGGTTACAGAGTAAGAGGCACTGTTTATTGTTAAAGTTTAAGAAAACTTTTTTATCATTCTTCTGAATTACAAGAACAGGAGTAGGTTGATGTTTATCACGTTGATTTTGACGAAAGAGGCCCAACAATTTATAACGTATAACAAGACTAACAAAGCAGATTATATCTTTTAATTGGTGATTGATTATGTAGAACATGTTAAGACTTTTGGAAGAATTGATAACAGAGACATAGTGTACAATGTGCCACAAAGATTTCAAACAAAACTTCTGAGGCTAGAATCTAAAGCCGGGGAGGGCAAACCCCGGCTGCGGGATCACATTCGGCCCGCTAAGGTTTTTTGTCCGGTTTGCCAGCTTAATACTTACACATATATTATATAATTAATTTATGGATCAAGTGACAGAAAAATAAATATCTGTTGGAGTTAATTGACTTACAATATGACGAATTTTTTAACATCAAAATTTCTTTCCGAATCCAGTACTGACTTCTACAAGAATCACGTTTTGCAGAAAATATAAAAAACCTATTGAGTAATGCGGAAAAAGTAATTTTGTGTAATTAATTGGAAGTATATATGCTTGTGAACAGCTTTTTTCGAAGATGATATATACTAAAAGTCGTTTAAGAACAAAGTTGGGTGATGAACATCTGAATGATGTTTTGCTCCTGTCATCGACAAATGTTTCACTTAATATGGAAAGGTTATCGAGCAATAAGCAGAAATAAGTGTCTTGTAATTTGCTATTTCTAACTGCATTTCGTTTGTAGTTGGGAATTTGCATTTTCTTTTGTTGATTGTGTTAGTTGCTATTGTGTTATTCCTGCAGTAAAATAAGAAACCTTGTTTAGATAATATAGCATAAAATTCGTTGTTTTTTCTTTAAACCAAGTATTAAACTTCTGGACGGTGCAGTCTGACATCGAGACAGTTATAATATATTTTATATCATGGCCCTTCTCCAAGGCAATGCATAGCTTTCTGGCTCGCTCTCTCCAAAACGTTGCCGACCCTTGATCTCAAGTATTCCTTCTCCTAGACCACTTGCAATCGACTCGGAGAGAGCTCTGCCTTCCGTGGAATTTTAGAAATAAGACCGATTCATGCCTTTTCCAAGTGAACAAAAGAGAATCGACCGGGAATTTAACTCGGCAAGCCGATTGCATTTTCACGCCTCTAACCGTTACACTAATAACTTAGTGAATATATATATATATATATATATATATATATATATATATATATATATATATATATACCTCCCCCCCCCATAACGTTGCTTCCCTCTGCCTTTTCTATAAATACTTTCAGGGTAACTATTTTGATGAATTTTGCTTTATAATCCCTAAACTTTATTAATTTCAGCACAGTACTAGATTGGCGGCATAGTCTCATCATATTTCAGTTGAAATGGTTAGATGTAACCGTAAGTTCTATGCTGTCATTTTCTTCTATAGCGCTTCTCGTTTGTGGAACTCCCTTCCGGCTTCTTGCTTTCCAGTAGAATTTGATCTTCAAAAATTTAAATGCAATGTCAATCGTTATCGTCTTAATTATAATCTCTAACACTCAGTAAGCCCTTGCATCTTAGCGGCTTTATTGCCTTACTTTGAGTGAAATGATAGGGTGTGTGTGTGTGTGTGTGTGTGTGTGTGTGTGTGTGTGTGTGTGTGTGTGTGTGTGTGTGTGTGTGTATTAGGGTCTGGTCCGAATGAAATCTATTGTTGTAAAATCCACACTTTGCAGAAATTAGCAACGTACTTAGCACTCAGGTCACCGCCAATATTATTGGAGAAGGAAGTAAATGTGATGCAATAATCGTTTCCCGTCTTCTTTCGAAACGAATTCGGACGACATTACTGTCATTGGCAGTCAGATGAAATTGGGATTTGATCAAATTTTATTCCCCAAATCAACAGAATATTATGTCGATCAGTTTTGCGAGGACAATTACGTGGATCAGCTCGTTCTTATTACTTTTTACTTTGTTTCCCCTTCATTTTCTTCCGCATATATTCCCCTGTGGCTCGATCGGCTAAGGCACGTGAGGCTATATGACGGTTCCGTATAGGATACAGGTTCGATTCCTGTCGTAGGGCAAATATTTTCTATGAAAATTTCTCGGACATTCAGGCCGGTAAATGTTATAAATACTGTTTATTATAAAACAGATCATTTACTTAAATATTTTATCTATAAGAAAAAATGTATAAACATAAATATGTCTTTTATATATATATATATATATATATATATATATATATATATATATATATATATATATATATATATATATAGTCAGTGAATGTATCTTCCACACAACTACAACATAAAACACACATATCACCGCCTTAGTAATTATGTCCACACAAACATGTATATGAACAAAAGCTGATTATCATCTACCATGTATTCTATTGTGAAAGCAGAATAATATACATGGTGTCCATAAAGTTCGTGTGCACTTTAAAGAATTTATAAATTTATTTGTATTTGCGATAGAAATATTTTGTAAAAAGGATTAGAAAGAAGTAAATCTATATTTTTTAAGGTTTTATTGAAATTTTATTTAAGTTTCCACATGTCCTCCATCATTAGCAATACAAAGGGTAATACGATTTTGCAGTTCACGGACAACATTTGCCAACTGATTTACAGTAATGCCTGAAATCACATTAGTTATTTTAGCTATACTTAAAACTAGGTACATTAAACTTTATAACATTTTTTACAGATTATTTCTATCGCAAATACAAATAAAGTTATAAGTTTTTTAAACTACACACGAACTTTATGGACACCCTATATATATATATATATATATATATATATATATATATATATATATATATATATATTAGGATTATGATATATTTGTAACTCTATGTTCCTGTGTTATATATCGATTTTACCATAATCATGAAAAGGGTAAGAACTTCAAAATATTTTAGAAGCTTTATTTTTCTATTTGTTAATGATGTAATTGCATATTACTTATGTAATGTAACAGTTTATAACTATAGCATAATCTACATACTTACAAATAAACAAAAATTGCATACTTACATATAGAATTATAAACATACATCCGCAAGTAAAAATAGCTATTTTTAAAAAAATATCGTGGAATATTTAGCATATTTATAGCATAATATACAATTATTGTGTTTTGTTAGTGTTGTAACCTAGAAAGGGTTGCTAAATAAAGAATAACAAAAACAGATGTTGGAAATGAAATAGTAATCTTTATAACATCAACAAAATAAAATACTCGTCAGCGGCACGAAGTAGGTAAACCACTGTTAGTAGTGGCTAGCATATTATCGTGTCCAATGTATTTATGAGGATTGTGACATACCCATTAGTATTCATAGGTACAGTATATAAAAGAAAGAAAGAATGAGAGATTAGAGAGAGAAAGAATGAAAGGTTAGATAGATAGAGAGCAAAAGGGTAAAGAGAGAGAGAGAGAGAGAGAATGAAAAGTTAGAGAGGGAGAGAATGATAGGGTAGAGAGTGAGAGAACGAAAAAGTAGAGAGAGTGTTGTAACCTAGAAGAGGTTACTGAATGAGGAAATGAATTGGTAATCTTTATTACATCAAAAAATGCAATACTCGCCAGCAGCATGAAGTAGGTAAACTACTCCTTGTGGTAGACAACTTAAACCGCGTATTATCCCCACCTATAATAGTGTTCAACGTATTTATGAGGATTTCATCACCCATTAGTGTTCATTGGTACGGTATATAACAGAAACATAAATGTCAACCGAATTTTCTCCATTTTACATACGTCATAAAATATCTTGAAGGTACGTGATTGCCCGTTCTGCGCATTCATTTGTTCTGTAAATTTCCAGTCTTGATGTCTCTGGTTTCCAAAATTTGTTCATATAGTTTAATGCTTTTATGTGAGCCTGCAAGCTGCTACATTGCTTCTGATATTCATCTGCATTGTAGATTTGGTTAGTAAACCAATGGTCTGTCTATCTCTAAGAGATAACTCAACAAATTTCGAGGAGTGAGTTTTTTTTCTCTAGTAAAAGAATGAATGTCGAAAGATCTGGTATTGCTCTAGAATTCAATCTGGCATTATTTAAGTTAGGTATTTTTGAAACTTAACTTTAGGAAATTTTTCTGTTTCTTCGAAAAATCGGAACACACGAGTTAAATGAAATAGAAATTCCATATCCTGGCACCATCCTGCTGATTCAGTAATATCGTCTTTGCCATTCTTGAAAATTTTCCTTGAGCTGCTCGTAATTATTTACAAGATCGCCGATAGACGGATATACGATATTGGGCGATGTGTTGTTTACTCAAAGTCAATCCATTACTACGCGAAGCACTCGGTCAAGAACATGATACTGATGGTCAATAGATTTTGGTTCTTCCAATTTCTTTTAAGCAAATTGTCTTTGTAAATGAATGACAATCCCATTCCGTCTTTGAGTGTTCATATCTAAAGCAGCTGTTATTTCTTTGACTACACTATCCGCTTTTCCATTTAGTAGATATAATGCATTATATATTTATTTTCTCTTCTCACTCTTCAAAACAAGCACTTGATATTCTTGGCCATCAATTCGTTTACGATCAAAATGAAAGAGCCAATTTATTTTTAAAGAGAAGTGTTTTCTTCATTTCTTTAACAGGTACTTTGATAGTTGGTCTGTAAATACGAGATGTCTTAACGTTAATCTATTCTGCAGGTAACTCTTACAAACATTCGCTGTTTTGTTTGTTGATAAATTTAAAGATGTTACTAATTTTGCTACAGTTTTGGTTACCCTATACTTCTTTTTTTTCTTGTGGTATGTTCTTCAGAATTTCCGGATTCTTCATATTCTCTCCCTAATTAGTATTCTGATTCGGTCTCTGATTTGGAAGTTGAAGACGTTGTTTTTAAAGTTCGCTCCAAGGTAAATAATCGTATATACATATACATATATATATATATATATGTGGGGGGGGTCACATAATTTAGCTCTTGAAAATATACTTCAATTGAGCACTGTTGAGTGATAAGCTAATTCTATAAACAACAGCCACCTGCATCAATGCAAAGCTCTTCAGTAACATGAATTGGATCACTCCGGCTGATTGGCATTTGTTTACATTCGTAAAAACAATACGCTAGTAGTTTCTCTCTGTCGGATGAAGATAGCTCAGTGGTAGAAACTCTGATTGAACGTGCGGGTTTCGATCCGGGCTTGAAGTATTCGGACGTCTAGTCGCACTGATTGAGCTGTGATACAGCGAAACAGTACTGTCTGCGAATGACATAATATATATATATATATATATATATATATATATATATATATATATATATATATATATATATATATATATGTGTGTGTGTGTGTATGTAAAACACATATATATATACATATTTGTGTATACATATATATGCGTGTGTGTATGTTTGCATATGCGTGTGTATGTTTGTGTCAACATATATATATATATATATATATATATATATAGGTTAGCGTGTATCTATATCTATATATATATATAGATATATACACACGTATATATATGTGTGTGTGTCTGTGTGTGTGTTTGGAAAAGTGCCGGAAAACAATACCACAGGTTAACCCAAGACTTGTGAGTGAAATTGAGTAGACGGAACCCTTGAAGGCCGTCGATAGCTGTGCTAGCACGAAGTCATAAGACATCGTGACTGAAGGCTTGAGCGTGCTGGCTTTGTTCAAATTGTTAATTACTCAACATACTAACTGTAACTAAGGTCTGGTCAGCAAGGTTGCAGTATAAACCACAAGTGTGCCCTATGGGTGTGGAATAAACACGAATACCCCTAAGCAAGCCGCTTAAGTAGAATGATATCATCGAATACGTGTGGGCAGCTATACAATATATATATATATATATATATATATATATATATATATATATATATATATATATATATATATATATATATATATAAAGGATAACGGCTTGAATTGAGTAATCGGAGAGCCGAGTTCGAATTCCAGTCGAATCCATTACATTCACTTACGTGCTAATACCCTTGGGAAAGGTGTGAATCATCTTCTTCTCCCTCCAGATATGGGTAAAGAGCAGGACAGACTGGGTTCTATAGCCTGGGATGGCAACTGGTCTAAGAGAAGGGCAACTCTGAATTCGAAACCTGCAGATCGTCGTTTGGGGACCTTGTGGCACGTAGTGCACCAGGTCTCTGTATTCGGCCCTTCAAAAAGTGTGGATGGTCCTTCACCAAACCTTCACCACTATAATCAAATCTCATGTGCTGTTGTCGGGCTGTCGGCTTCCTGGGAACTGATCTGCTTGACCCTCATACGTCGAATTCAACCGGAGAATGAGTATATATATAGTTTAAGACATTTTTTATGTTTATTTTATAGATACAAATATTTAAGTAAATGCTCTGCTTGTAATAAACAGTATTAACGACATTTACCGGCCTGAATGTCCGAGAAATTTTCATAGAAAATATGCGTCCTTTGACAGGAATCGAACCTGTATTCTATACGGAACCGTCATATAGCCTGACGTGCTTTTACCACAAAGGAGCGTTTCGGTTAGCAAGGTCGATTTTACTGTTTTTAAACTACAATTCTCCATGGTTTTCTCTCGTACATTCATATCTGCTCGATGCGTATCCAAATGTAAACAAATGACGTCACACATTATGAAATGGACAAATTATTTTCAGACATTTTTTATGTTGATACTTAAATATTTGTATGTATGAAAAGAACGCATGCAGTAACCTTCCCGCGGTTACAACATGAATTTATCTTCAAAGCATAAATTAACGCAGAACATTGTAAGAAGAGAGCGTGGAAACTCAATGTCGGATGACCTTTACAACTTACCTTGAGAAACATCTTTTGCAATTCTGTCTTTTTACCCAACTCGAAAGCTGGATGTCGGCACCGGTTACGATGAGGCATCTTTTCTCCGTCACTTCGTAAGCCACGATAGCCGGTCTTATATCAAAGCATGACCAGTGGCCGGATGTGCCTATTTCCTTTGAGGGTTATTTTCGGATCTTTAATGTCTGAACAGCTGGAAAAGAATAGAACGTGAATTTAATCGAGCCAGGATCGGAAAAAGTTATAGAGATATTTCCAGACGCAAGTTCCGAGAAATGGTCACAGGAAAACGCGTCCACGGAAATAAGGATCATAAAACAAAAACGGGTGATTAATTTTCAGGCGACAAAAGCAGGCTGCTTAGGTAAACATTCAGGCGGCAATGTTATAGATGTATGCCAGCCTACCAAATGCTATCAAATGAATAAAGAAAGTTTAACGGTAACCGTACACATAATATATATATATATATATATATATATATATATATATAGCATAATGAGAGGCCACGTATACTTTCTTGATATGTATATAATATCTGGATAAAATGAATGAAACAAAATTGGATGTTTTTAAGTACAACACACATACGAAGAAGAAAAAAAGAAAAATACTAAATTCTAAAATTAGACACATAAACTAGGGGTAAACAAACACATGAATATTTTAAATCTACATAAATATTTTAACAGTTAAAAATATTTTAAGAAATATTTCTTGAGTTATGGTCAAAAAACCTTTTAAACAACATTTAAGACACTATCATCAGTCTTCCGCCAAAAATTCAAACAAAGTTGCATTGCACATCACGTGACATGCGCACGCTTCACGACAAACGCTGTAAACAAACGCTGTAAACAAACACACAAACACAGTTTCTAATTTGATTTCTGAGGAAAGACCTAGGTGGTCTGAAATATTAAATAATTAAATATATACAAAAACACAGAAATAAATACTTTCATAAAAAAAACACCCAATTTTGTTTCATTCATTTTATCCAGATATTATATATATATATATATATATATATATATATATATATATATATATATATATATGTATATAATTATTTTTAAGCATTAAATAAGTATAAGTTCGTTTTCAAGTTTTTGTTTTAATTCTCGTATACTTGTATTTTGATTGGTCATTCCAGCTTATGTATCAGCGTTTCCCCTTAACGAGGGGTGTTTGATTGATTTGAACCTTTTAAAACCTTTTATTCTGCATTCAACGCCATCACTTGATAAGACACCAGAAGTGTTGAAACAAAATGGCTATTTTTGTAGTGATTTTATAACATATTTATGTTATAATTTTCGAATAAATAATTGTATTTGCTCTACACTGTATTGAACACTCTTTTAAATAGAATAGTATTTGTTTGTTACTTGGAGATATATATATATATATATATATATATATATATATATATATATATATATATATATATCAGGTGTAACAGCAAAATTGTGAAAATCGTGTAACACCAAAACTATTGTTAGATTAAGTTTGGAATGTTGTATGTTATAAATGATTAAAGATATCTTACTGGAATTTTCCAAGTTTTATAATACTATTGGACTCTTCTATGAACAATATGAATGTATTTAGCTCTGAGTTGAAATGATAATCCCTCTTACTGTTGTGACCTCCTGATCCAGTTTTCCTCTCTACTGTTCCCCCTTTTTTAATGTTATTCGCCGTTTTCTTGATAGTTCTTGAATGGTCTTCGAAGATAAAATCCAGAGTATGACTGTTGGTACGATTACCGAAGGCGTGAATGACCTTTTTCCTCTCAGCACTGCTCAGTTGAGAAGAAATAGTGGGGCTGACACAAGACGAATTTAACCTGTTCTCTTTCTAGCTGAATAACTCAAAGCCTTTTTCAGGGATTCTTACGACAAATGATATCAAGATGTTAAAACGTCTTATCTGAAAACCTGGATAAAGAAAGTCAACTAGTTTAGTGTTTTATTTTTTTTAGATATTAAACATTTTGTGGGATAGACATTTATCCTATGTTGTGACATGTTTTGGACAATTTTTTGTTACACCCGTTATATATATATATATATATATATATATATATATATATATATATATATATATATATATATGCAGAAATATAGTCTTAAAGTGTGCTATATTTATGGCATAAAGTGCTCAATATCAGAGATAGAGCGTGTGTAAATATAAAAGTGGACATGGAAGTCAGCACTTAGAGGCGACAGTCTGTTTCATGCTAGTGCAATCGTCAGGCGCCTGACGATTGCACTAGCATGAAACAGACTGTCGCCTCTAAGTGCTGACTTCCATGTCCACTTTTATATATATATATATATATATATATATATATATATATATATATATATATATAAAAGTTTAAATTCATTTTTTTCACCCTTGGAAGTGTGGTCTGATGAGCCAGGGAAAAAGAAATTCCCTGGGGAAATAAATTATAACCAATAAACCCTTAAAGTTTTCTGTTTTCATTAAATTAATTCCTCTAATTTAACATTGAGCTCTCTGGATTTCATCCTCCTTGGGATTATCCATACGGATTACCAAGATTTTCATTACTTAGCTTAAATATATATATCTGTGTGTGTGTGTGCGTAAATTTATCAATATATGCTTATGCGTGCAAATTCAAACAATAATGAATAAAAATTTAGTTATAAACCTAAACTCCCACAATTAATGCCCTAATAACACTTAAGAAAATTACATAAGAAAACGAAATAATGGCCAAGTAAATATATAAATCGGTACTGTATAACTTAAGCGTTAAAATTAATGATGTCAAAAAAAATGAAATACAATTTTCCTGACTCAAGGAAAAACTAGAACGCTCAAAAATCACAACGAAAAACCGAAAGTCAAAAAGTAACAACTGATAAAAAAGAGGGAAAAAGTGAAAAAGAGAAAAAAGAGTGAGTGAAAAAAGAAAACGAAGAAAAGGACAAATAATCGCGACATTCTACACATTCTACACATTCTACACATTCTACACATACGGGCAGAGGGGGGTAAAAGTAGTGTATGTCAGGGATAGAGCTTTTGTAAATATACAAATGGACACAAAGGTCAACAGTCAAATGGACACAAAGGTCAACAGTCAAATGGACACAAAGGTCAACACTCAAATTGACACTAAGATCAATAGTCAAATGCAAAATTTCTAGGACATTCAGGCCGGTAAATGTTATTTAATACTGTTTATTATAAACAGACCATTTACTTGAATACTTGTATCTATAAAAAGAATGTTAAACATAAAAATGTCTTTATATATATATATATATATATATATATATATATGTGCGTGTGTGTATGTGTGTGCACGTGTATGTATGTAGTGATGATCGAAGTTAGTTTTAGCTACTCTTAAAATATCCTGCCACAAGGCTAAAAGGGCTCATAATTGTAGCATGTACGAATTATGAAATATGTGCATAAATTCCTTTCGTGTAGTTTGTTAGACCCTATTTATCATCTCTCAGTTGCGTCTCTGTCTTTTGCAGAGTGCGCTCAGCGGCGGGTCCGAGGTGCTGGCCCTGGGGAACAGCTGCCCAATGCCGTGCCTTCTCATTGCACTAGAGAGATGGATCGATGCTCGCACCCAGACCTGCGCAACCGACGTTTGCGGGGATTCGGGGAATTTTTGTTCTTTCCCTGAGTGTACGCGCTTGGGCTACCCACATTAACCTAATTTTGTGGGGGGGTTGAGTAAGTACAAATATGAAATATTACCTGAGGTTATTTCTATTCCAAAGTATGTAAGTGTTCTATAAGGAGGTGGAGTAATGGATAGCGGCTCGGATTAAGGAATCGGAGAGCCGAGTTCGAATTCCAGTCGAATCCATTACATTCACTTACGTGCTAATACCCTTGGGAAAGGCATGAATCATCATCTTCTTCTCCCTCCAGATATGGGTAAATAGCAGGACAGACTGGGTTCTATAGTCTAGAACTGGTCTAGAAATTCAAACCCGGAGCCCCGAAGGCGGATGGACGGCACTTTGTGCTACCTTTCGGCAACTCCTGCAGCCGCGTTGGTACCAAACTGTATTGGTTTATCCTCTCCTTTGGACTCTGATAGCACGGCCGAGAGGGGGAACTAGTCGTTTGGGCAGCCCTAGTTCTCCATATATCCCGCCTAGGCTCGTAGCGCACCGCGCTACTCCATCGTCTCTCGAGATGGACTGATGCCGACGACGAAGTATTCTATAATCAGTTTCTGGCTGAGACAGATATATCGCAAGCAAGGTTTTTGAAAGGATCTTGTATTTTGCAACTCGTTTCTTTTTTAACAATTACGTTTTTTTTCCTTTATATCCACTAGGAGGAGAAATATACTTTTTTAATTTTAGTTTAATCTTCCAGAAATCTTGAACATAAAGGCGAGACTTAGAGCAACATAACGCTTTCTTTCATATTTTGTAAGTAAACTCTAATTCTTCTTCTGTGTGAGTGTCCTTTCAGCTTGTAGGTGACCACAATTTCCTGTCCATTGTAGCTCTTAACTTTTGTTTTGTGCCATCCCTCGCATTTCCTACTCCGCCATTCATTCACTCAAATCTGCCAGGTAGGTCGTGCGTTTCTTTCCTCTGTTTCACTTACCTTCAAACTGTCCTGTGAGTATCAAATTTTCCAAGCCCTCTTTCCTAATTATGTGCCCTCGAAAGTTCAGTTTAATTTTAAGTATAAGATTCCTTTTTCTCTAAAACTTTCTCACATGTTCGATCGATGGTATCCTCAGCATTCTTCTGTAGAACCATATTGCTTCAAGTATCATCTGCATCTGTGAGGCGATTGTTCAGCATTCACTGCGATATAGCAGGAATGATTTAAAATTGTTTTCTTAATCCTTTGCTAAGCTTTTTGGAAGGCATCTAAATGCGCCTTCTGATTTAGATGTAGCCTTTTGAAACACTTGCCAGGTATTTAAATGCCTGATATTAAAGTACAGTTCAGTAGCTTTTCTTTCTTTATGAAGATATTTTTCTGTTTCTTCATACTTTGCTTAGCTTTTGGAAGACATCATTCGCTAGCTCAAAGCGTCTTCGTATTTCCCTGTTCACTGTTAATACGCTTCCCAGATATCTAAATTGTCGCACCTTTTTTTATTTTGCTATCTCCAATTTGTAATTTTCACGTTCGGCTGTCTCTTTTGCTAACAACCATGTAATTGGAAAAATGTAAATATGGTGATATTTTATCAGCATACATTCTTGCTCCTAGATAAATCCGTCTCGTACAAAAAAAATATCACCTCGACAAACTTCCGCATTGAAGATTAAAAAGAAAACTATGCAACCACAAAATCGATTTTATCATCGCTATTTTAAAAGATAAATTACGTACGGCAACGCGTATACAATATGCATAACGTTAAAGTATACTATTATGAGATCTGTCAGAAAAATAAGGGGACCGGGTGTGCTGCGTGAGTTATGGGCGAAAATAGATACGCGGGTTGTGTTAACATGATATCTTGGGCATAGATAAGTGTAATCTTAGCTTTCTGTATCCAGTGCATTTTTTTTTCACATGCTTTTCTTTACATCTACTTTTTTCAGGTCCTTCAGCTATGAGCACTGGGGAACGAACGATGAACACCGAGCAACGAATAAACCTGAATTTTTTAGTCCGTTTGGGGAAATCTGTGACAAGCACTTGAAATAGATATCATACACATGTGTTTTGGGGTGGCACAAAAGGTTCGAAGAGAGGCGCGCGGAGACGGAAGATAACTCCAGGTGAGGAAAGCTTTCAACAAGCAGGACTGTCGTCAGCGTCGAACAGGTAAAGCAAGTGGTGCGTGGCGATCGATGGTCGACTGTTCGAATGTCAGCTGGATATGAAAAAGGACAGACTTTGCAAGACTGTCTCCGAAGATTTGTGCATGCGAAAAGTCTGAGTAAAAATGTTGCCAATGCTGCTGAAGGGGGTGATCAGGAGGTGTGCCGCATGCAGGTGTGTCGGAAAATCATCGAACGTCTTCAAACTGAAACAGACTTGCTTCGTAGTGTCATCACTGGTGAATGGACACTGAGTACGATCCGGAAACCAAGCGCCAGATCTGTCAGTGGGAAGTCTACGATGTCGTCGAGGCCGAAGAAAGCAAGAGAGTCAAAGTCAAATGTCAAAGCCATGTTGGTCGCGTTCTTCGATGTGAGAGGCATCGTCCGCAGTGAGTTCGTGTAAAAGGGCCAGGCGATCAATCAGTGACTCTACGAAGAGACCCTGCGTCGTTCGCTTCGCTCAGTGCACGAGAAGAGACGAGAGTTGTGGCAGAAAAATCGTGGCTGCATCACCACGACAATGCACCTGATCACAGCGCCCTGAGCAGACGTCAGTTACTCGCCGGGGAAACATCGCCGCACTGGAAAAAAAATCCCTATTCACCTAATCTTGCTCCGTGACACATTTTTCTCGAAGCTCAAACGGATCATCAAGGGGACACGTTTTGAAGGCGTGCACACCATTAAGTGGGCATCCAAAGAGGATCCTTCTAGCAGTTTATAGAAGCCTGGCAGAGAAGGAAGGGAAAGAGCTTAGACACGGGGTGGGGTGTCCTTGAGGACATCTGTGCATGACATTAGGTTTATAAGTCCCGGAAATTCATACACGGATGTCCTCAGGGACACATGGCACAGTGGATAAAGGCGTTGGTTAGATCCATTGACAGGACCAAGAAGAATTGTGAGTTCAGTACCTGGTTAAGCCAGTGGAGAACTTGGAGAGGTGAATTAACAGGAGATAACTGATAACTGACATCCATTAGACATGGCACGTGGAACTAGAACAGTCTACCCCAGCGAGCGAAATAAAGGGTTCAGTTTGATATTCCAACAACCTAAACGATGTGATAAATATGGCAACATGAAGACAATAGTCCGAACAATGTAAATAGTGTATATAATACCTCATCTCAGAAATATAAACATTTACAGTTAGATATAGCCAACTCAACTGTATACTAGTGAGACCTTGTCTCCTGTCTAATACCGCTTTTAAATTCATAAAGTCTAGGTACCATGGCGAAGAGGTCAAAATCCGAATAAATACTATGAAAGTATTTATAGAAAAGACACGGGGAAGCGACATTACGGCAATAGGAATGTGACTGAAGTTGAGATGCCAGGTCAGAACCAAAAATATTGCTGATTCTTTCTTGTGATTTTATCAATGGTTTCTGGATATATAGCAGATTGATCGAACTATAACAGGAGAGAGCCATGTAAGAAAGGTTTATTCTCCCATCTGTCTTTCATTTATTATGGGCATTATTATATCTGTGATATAATAACACCGTATTCCCCGGACGGAACGGAATGGCTGAAAAGAAAAGGAATGAAAATATTCATTGTCCTCGGAGAGACTTTCATATCACAAACACAGACACAAAACAAATATATACATTTATATATATGCATGTGTTTGTATATATTAAGAAATGTTTAATGTCATGCGTGTTTTATTAGGACAATTCCGAAGATGTAATTTTGTGGTACGTGTTGGATTGGCTGGAGAAGGATGGGTAAAGGAAATTATTAGAGTTAATGGATCGCAGTTAACATCAACTAGGTGTAGGATAGTGTAGACCTGACTTTCCTTGCCCTCTCTTCCGAATTGTGCAACAAAAGAATGTAATAATATTTTTAAATAACCTATTCTCAATATGATGTAATCCATTTGTAACGGGAGAGAGCGGGGGAACAAAGATTTATTCTTCCACAATTTCCCCCATTATGAGCATTATTATATCCGTGATATAATAACACCGTATTTCACAGACAGAACCGAATGGCTGAAAGGAAAAGGAATGACAAATATGCATTGTTCTCAGAGAGACTTTCATAAAACTAACACATACACAAAACTATATATACATATATACACGTGCCCGACACAGAGAATAATATATCATATATCTACCCAGCAGCGCAGAGTGCAAGAAGAACGAAAAGATTATCTTTTTTTCTTTTAGGCGTTTCAACCCTAGTAAGGCGAGAAGCCACTAGCACGTAAAGGGTTACAGAGAGTTGGAGCGAGAGAAAATAGTAGTGATAGAGGAAAGGATGAAGAGAAGGATAGGGGATAGATCAAGGCATCTAGAGACGTCGATTGACATTACATTTGAAAAGTTAGAGATTATTGCTATCAGGGAAACAGGAAAATGGGGGGAGTTCCACAGGCGAGAAGTGAGCGACATGAAGCTATTGGAGTAGAAGGGACGGCTACATTTAACAGTTTCGACGGTGAAAGGATGAGAGCGAGATGCCAGCCTAGTTGAACGCTTAAATTCATGAAGTCTGGGAACCAGCGAAAGCAACTCATCGGAGCAGTTACTATGAAAATATTTGTAAAAAAAGACAGAGGGAAGCGACGGCACGTCAGTAAGAGAGCGGCTGTATACGAGATACCAGATCAGGGCCAATTACATTGCATATCCGTCTCTGGATTTTATCAAGAACCTTGAGACAAACTGAAGGGGCTCCAGACCATATATGGCAGCAATACTCTATGCAAGGGTGAATGGTTGATTTGTAGATTTGAAGGATCAACTCCGGCGAGAAAAATTCCTGGCGCGGCACAGGAAGCCAACTTTCCTTACATATAATATGGAGACTCTTCTGTGTTTCTGGAGAAGCCATGTTTAGGACTCCAGATTCAAACGGGCCGGATTCATTTACTTTGTCGCAGGCGAGGATATATTCCACAGATGGGAAATGACGTGTCTTGCGTGTTCCAAAATTGAGGAATGCGAGCCGGAGTTTCTTTCTATGTCTGGGAAAGATATATCCCCAAAGGGAAACGGCACCATGGACTTGTAAGCTTTCGAATTTGAAATCTGGCTGTCCCGGGTGGAAGCATAGGCAGGACGAACAAAAACGTGTGTCTTGAAACCAATAAGATTACTGTCATATTGAAAAAGGACGACTTGGAGAATTTGACACCCACAAGGCAATCTTGTATAAATAGATAGCGGAATGGGGGTTTGAGAGGCTTAGCAAAGGAAGAAAAAACGTTTCTATGGTCTATAAAGAGCCATGATTCCCTCCGTCTTGAAGAGCCACGTCACATAGTAGTAAAAGAAGAAGAAGAAGAAGAAGAAGAAGAAGAAGAAGAAGAAGAAGAAGAAGAATCCCCACCCTCCGTCGAGGTAGCTAGTTATACGAAATTGAAAAAAATGTAGACCTGTATCTTATCTACATCGGTGTCCTCTATCTCTTTCTTTCTTTCTTTTCCTTTCTTTCTTTCTTTTTTCTTTCTTTTCCTTTCTTTCTTACTTTTTTTTTCTTTTTCTATCCTTCTTTCTTTTTCTTTATTTTCCTTTATTTCTTACTTTTTTCATTTCCTTTCTTTCGTTCTTGTTCCTTTATTTTCCTTTCTTTCTTTTCTTCTCTTTCTTTTTTCTTTATTTTCTTTTTCTTTCTTACTTTTTTCTTTCTTTTCCTTTCATTCTGTTCTCTTTATTTTCCTTTCTTTCTTTTTTCTTTTTTCCTTTCTTTCTTACTTTTTCCTTTCTTTCTTAATTTTTCTTTCTTTTCCTTTTTTCTTACTGCTTTCTTTCTTTTCCTTTCTTTCTTACTTTTTTTGTCTTGCTTTTCCTTTTTTCTCTTTCTTTTTCTTTCTTTCTTACTTTTTCTTTCTTTTCCTTTCTTGCTTAAATTTTTTTCTTTTCCTTTCTTTCTTACTTCCTTTCTTTTCCTTTCTTTCTTACTTCATTCTTTCTTTTCCTTTCTTTCTTTTCTTCTTTTTTCTTTTTTCCTTTCTTTCTTTCTTAATTTTTCTTTCTTTTCCTTTCTTTCTTTTTTCTTTCTTTTCCAATCTTTCCTACTTTTTCTTTATTTTGCTTTCTTTATTACTTTTTTATTTTGCTTTCTTCCTTCCTTTCTTTCTTTCTTTTTTCTTTCTTTTCATTTCTTTCTTACTTTTTTTCTTTCTTTTCCTTTCTTTCTTTATTTTGAATATTTTACGTGACTACCATTTTTTAGTAGAAATTCATATAAATTGTCGCATATATGTTCCGGCACCGGGTGGTGAAGAAAGATATTCAGTCTCTCCTTTCTATTTTCTACAACCTGCATTGGTCTTTAAATAACATCGCTGTGGAAAAAATAAAGGTTGCGAAGATGGCGAATTGAAGACGTGACGCCATCTACACATTGTTGGAGAAGATGGTTCGATGATGGTGACAGGTTAAGAGAGGAAATATAAATAACATGGAAACTACAGGAAACATCTGATAATAAAAACGGTGGAGCTAAAAAGAATCTTGCGGTTCCTGAAGAATATTACAAAAATTGCTTGCGCCGATTGGATACGTGTATTCGTAATTGCATGAATACATGTACGCCTGCGTAGGAATGTCTATGCGCATGCGCGTGTATAAGTGTCCGCGTGCGTACTTGTGGATATGTTTTGTACGCTTTTTTTATTCTTTGTTCCGATTTTTCTTTTCCGTGTGTTATTTTTGGATTCTTGTTTTTCCTATTTTATTTTTTATTACTCTTACTTGCATTTATTAACTATTTTTAATTTATTCATTTTGATGATATTGCTAAAACAGATATGGATTTTTAGAGGAAGAGAACGAGTGCTTACCACCAGGGAGAAGATTACATAATACGCAGTATGATGACTGTGGTACAGTCGGTATTATACGTGGCAACGTGGTTTGGCTGAGAAAGAAAAACTAGAAGAGCTACATACAAAAATGGGCGTGCGGTTAGCGCATTAACGTTTCAATCCTTGCTCAGGTTTCACATCTTACCGCGTTTGATTAGTCAAAGAGATAACAACTTGATAATATCGACATGGGACACGATTCTGTCATGCAACACCTTTGGTAAGGGGCTGAAAACCGTACCACGGGCTGAGCCAATCCTTGTAAGCGAACTTTTCTAGTGAAAACGGTATTTATCCCAACGGCCACTCGTACAGAATATGGCACAGAGGTCCAAAAATACTCCAGTCCTCCGTATTGTAAAGACGTCGCCGGTACCAGGTAATGACATTAGTTCGGGAGGGGTATTACTTGTTGAGACGGTCCGTCTGAAATTAGACCTTAATTTCTATCTCTCAGGAATGACATTATTCGTAAGCCATTGAACTTTCTGCTTGCATAAAATCACAAGTCATCACCTAGCTGGAAGATAAAATCTCTTTAGCCTTGGATGATAGACGGGAATGTTATTTTTTTCAACTTTCACTTCACCATAATGTAGCTTCCATAAGCCATTTCTATTGAATACTTTTCATGGTAACTAAACTTTGTGAATTTAAACGCAATACTATATTGGAGACAAGGTCTCATCAATACATAGTTGAATTTCCTAGATGCAACCGTAAGTTCTATGGTAACAGTTTCTTCTCTTACACTTCTCGTTTGGGGAACACTCTTCTTTTGATCTTCAAAAATCTAAATGCAATGTCAATCGTTATATTCTTCATTCGCGTTCTTTTTTGTCTCTCCTTGGTAGTTTTATTCTTCTCTTATATTCTTTCGCACACAGTAACCTCTGGCGTCTTAGTGGATTTATCTCCTTGCTTGTGGTACAATAATTAAAAAATAAAACCAATAACACAACAGGTAATGTAATATTAATATTAGCTGTAATGGTAATGGTACTGGTAAAGGTAATGGTAATACTAAGCGTTTCCCTACAAGGAAACATTCGATATCATTGATCGAGTATCCCGTGCTATCGTTGGTAGCAATTTAGAAAGTACTAGCTTAAAACCGCCCTATCAGGGGGCATTTAAGCTAGCATTATTGGGCCTCCGTCACAATAGGCAGGAAGGAGTAGATGCGATATGAAACAACAAACTACAGAGGAACTAAAAATTGATCCCTGCATATAACTATTGCATTAATGTTTAAACTTTAAAAGTTCAACTTCCGCCACTTAATTTAAAGACAGTTTGACGTACGTAGGTCCTTAATCTACGTACAAAAAATTATTTTTGTTTCATGGGTGACTTTTTCTGGATTTCGAAATTAATTTCCATTATTCCCAAATATATTTCCAAGTTACAAAGACTGTTAGGGTACAAGAAAAATCGTCGCAAACAACAATCACAGTAATGAATACTTGTGAATCCCAAAATTTCAAGATTACGGGTCAGATTCAGGATTGCTCTTAATTTGCTCACGGAATCGACCTGATTCCAAAATGGTATGATATATTACGGCTTATAGCTGGAAAACAAGGATAAGTTATTTTGAAACACTTTAATTTGAGAACAGTAATTTTTCATTTGAACATGAGCTATGAAAAGTTAGAGTTGCGTGCCTTTAATTGCTTTTATCAGTAGAAACCAAGATGGTGGATTTGGAAAACAATCGTTGTAATGAAAACTTGGGAATCCAAAACTTCAGGATTGTGGGTTCGGATCCAGCCCGGAATATTTTTAATTTTCTCACGGAGTCAGACTGATTCGAAAATGGTATTATATGTTGGGCTACGGCTTCTAGGAGTAACATTGAAAAATGTGACACGCTGACATTCGCATTTACCATATATATTTCTCTTGAAATAATTTTTCATGAAAAATTTTTCAGGGTTTCTCTACTGCACTATTATCCCTCATCCCAATACTGATTGGGGTTTTCCTTCTTAACCTTTTGTTTGAAGTTGTGTAGAACGTCAGCATCTTTATTATATCATAAATTTCTTTTGGAGTTACATGTGCTATCCATTTTAGATGTTCCTGCTGTTGATATTCCTCGAGTCAGGTGCTTTCTGTTATTTGATTCGGTTCTCTGAGATTCTTAAGCGACAGTTCACGGTGTTCGAAGAAGGACGGTCCTCTCTAAGACCTACAGGTTCCATTCCCTCGCTCTGTGGAAGTGACTATATACAGTTGACAATTTCTATATTTCTGAACGGGTTTGACGTCTTGCATGGCACATATGAAAGTCTCGATGTTACGATGATATTTAATAAAAGGACACGAGTTCTTAGGTTAATGTTTCGGAGTTGAGCGAAATTAACCCTACACTGTTGTTCGATTTGCTTATCTACTATACTAAATTTGTTATAACTGATCCCCAATTAAACTGTTTAATCTTTACCAAATCCACGTCCTGTAGCAACCATCGCTGCTTTGATTCCAATTTCAGATCATGAATTCTATTTTGGAAAGAATGGTTTTGGTTTGGTTTGTTTTACGGCATATCAACCTTAACGAGTTAAATAATGCTGACAAGATGTTTATTGCTGGTAATATTTTTTTTTCAAAAAGTATTTTTGGTAATATTTTTTCAAAAAGTATTTTTCGTAATATTTTTCCAAAAATGTAATGCTGGTAATAATTATTTCTTCAAACATTTATTGCTGGTAATAAATTTTTACATAAATGTTTTACTGGTATTAAAACCTATTTTTACACGTTTTGACTCCAGTTTGGGGGTTAACTATTTGCCCATAGCTGGGACCCTAACAGGCACTACCAACCTGGGGTCAGACTGAACGTGGGAACACCAGCAATTAGGAGGTGGTTCCATGCTCCTCAAAACCTCCTGATTAGAGGCCTTCCTGTCGGATGTAGTTTATCATCTTACCCAGAACGGACTGTTTTGGAAAGGTTTATCTTGTGGCCTATCTCTTGGAATACTTGACAAAACAATTGCCCGAATCTTTGCCTATTTAATAAGAACTTCTCCAAATCTAATACCTCCAATTTGATGAACTGAACCAAAGTCAGATGCTGTTGACATAGCAAGAGTAGGTGAATCTTCCTGTTAGTACTGCGATCTTTTTTACCTTGTTACAGATAGCGGCTGCATGGAATATGACATAGTTAAAACATCATATATAATTCAGCAGGTGACTCGAAATATTGTTTAGTTACCACGGTCGCTGCTCATTACAGTTTCAAGTCTTTACCTTAGTTTTCATGCCAATACACTTAAATCTCACTTTCTCTTTCGCTTACTGAAAATCAAATAAGCCGCCATTTCAACGGGAGAAAGATATTTATGTAGCATTAAGTACAACAACGCATATGGTCTGTATTTGCAACTTTTATTGTCCCTACGAAAATTTTGCCGACAACTTGTCAGTGACAAACAGGGAAAAGTGAGTGAGAGTAATACTTCCCTTTCCTACAAGGTGAAAATTCTAACTAAAGAATTTTTAAAGGGGAAAGTCATTTTTCGTTTACCAGGAAATCTAATCATCTCACTAATTTCTAATTTTTCAATTCACGGTTCAATGAAAGGACATCGATTTTTAATTCTCTTTCTATTTTTCTTTTCGAGGGATTTGTAACCTTGAACTGACACTGTCAAATATATCATACTTTCCAACAGCCTCTGTAACTGTTTAGGAGATTTTTTTTCTTTCTAATGCGTAAACATAATTTATTATCTTTTATTTTAACCACACCGTGTCACAGGAAGTCTGACAAAATAGCGTCTGGCATGTGTTTTCTCATTGAACTCGGTCGAAATGGCTCCGATTAGTATTCATATACCCTTGCTGAACGTACGCCGGAACCAAACAGTGGATGCGCGTATGCAGTCGTGACAAAACACATTCATTAACGTGGCTTACCGTCTCTTGCTCCTCACTAGTTGTTATGGTCCAATGTTAGGACCAAGGAATAACAACACGAACACAAGAGTAGAAATAACGAAGATATATTACACGGAATAATAATACAAGATGTGGAAGGTGTTAGTATGACTGTCAGTCTGGTTTGGAGTGAACTACTATCGGCTCGACTCGATTCGTCCCTCTCTCTTGAGATGCGTAGTATACATAGTGTTAGGAAGAGTTCATTCTGTAGTTATACGTAAGGACCCATAACACTAGTGAAAATACATAGCAAAATATACGGAAAAACTATGCCTTCGTTGCTGATAATTTACCCTATCCAACAGTTTTACTGTGGTCACTGCTACTTTTTGTTTAAAAAAAAGTTCATCCACTACAAGTCTCGCTAAAGGTAGATAGTTATAACCAAATTATTAACGACGAATGCTGTGCTTATACTAAGTTAAATATTAATAGTTTTATATTCATTTTGTGCTTATTAACATATAAAGAAAACCTGGTATCACACAGGAATTAGATTCTGAGAAATGGATAAATATATTCAAAATTGATGGGTGTACGAATAATTGCGTGGTTGACTGTAGATAGTTATAGCCAAACTATTAATGACTAATGAAGTGGGTGATATAAATGAAAGTAAACGTCCTTGAAAGTGAAAATTATGAGAACAAAAAGGACAAAAAAGAATTCCTATTGTGTTGAGGAGGTCAAGATTTTGGTGTTCAGGAAAATATCCATTTTGTATTCTGGTCTATAAATGTCAGCATGACAATGCCTTAGCTATGGAGCCCAGCTAACTTCATCGCGTCGGATGTCCGTTGACCCTACCAGAATGTCCATCCACCCATTGACAGGTCTTCTTTTTTAACCTACGCATTCTCTAGCCACCATCACCACCAGAAAAAGCCTGATGGTGGGACCGGTTTAGTAGCTGGTGACCTGATAATGCGGTAGCTCGTGCAGGGTCTTCAGAGCCAGTCTGTACCAGAGTCGTCCG
Source organism: Acanthosepion esculentum (assembly GCA_964036315.1). Classification (NCBI taxonomy): domain Eukaryota; kingdom Metazoa; phylum Mollusca; class Cephalopoda; order Sepiida; family Sepiidae; genus Acanthosepion; species Acanthosepion esculentum. The sequence goes on along the minus strand of OZ038490.1, from coordinate 16,629,969 downwards.
TGTCTGAAAAAAGAGGTGAGGTTTTGCGTTTTACTGCTGGAATATTCGCCCTTCCAACCGACCAATTACAGACACTGTTTCTGTTTTGAATTGATCCAATTTTGGCAACATTACTTAACGGAATTCAACCGCTTTGATTATTCGGAAGAAGTTCTTATAATCCCATCTCATACATAGAGTCTCATTTTCTTCCATTTTCAATGATTCCGCAAAAACATTTAGAATCCACAATCCACACAGGATTAAAGAGTCTTGGAGTGTCATCTTTCAGAATATGTCTATTGCGTCACAAATTCCAGACAAGTATGAAAACGTCAGATATTGAAAAAAAACAAGATCTTTTGTTCCAGCCCAGCAATGGTCAAACATTGATGCAAGGCGATATGTATGAACTTCAGAATTTTGCGCACTATGGCTACGTGGCGTAGAACCAAGAGAAATAAGATGAAAGAAATGCTAGTCAAAATAATTGAGAATGCGTAATCTAAGAAATGCTAACAACTTATTACTACTTGGTAAAAAAGTAAGAGAAATGAGATGAAAGAAATACTAGTGAAAAATGAATAATAATTAACAGTGTTTCATCTAAGAAGTTCAGACAACTTAAGACTATTACTACTTGGTAGAAAAGCAAGAGAAATGAGATGAAAGAAATTCTAATCAAAAGGGTTCGATACATTCATTTACATGTAAATACCTGAAAAAGGTATTAATTCATCTATCCCCATCTAGCTGTAACGCTGGGAAACACCGTGTACTGTTAGCAAACTCCTTCAAGCCGAATTATGTTTTGGTTTTAAATTAGCCAGAAAGGGTTGATAAACCGTAAAAAACAAATCAATCACTCAGTCAGCCACCTCTGCTACGTGTTAAATAGTACAATTTGCATCTGGAAAAAGAATTATTATTCTCAAACAAAGAAATCTTAATGAAATATTCACTCGCAAAGAGAAGAGTTTTTCTTACAATCCAAAATATGTTGCTTCGGCTTGAAATAAACCACAAAGGGTTGATAAGCTGTAAAAAAGAAGTTGTTGTATGCGACGATCTTCGTCAGGATATGTCTATATTTCTGAGATGAGATATTGTAATTATTTACATTATTTACATTGTTCCAGCTGTTGTCCTCATCTTCATTGCCCTATTCACAACGTTCCGTTCGTTGTACGCCACGGCCTTCGTCAGGTTATGTCTATATTTCTGAGATGAGATATTGTAATTATTTAAATTGTTTGAGCTGTTGCCCTCATCTCCATTGCCATATTCCCAACGTTTCGTTCGTTGTACGGGACGGCATTCTTCAGTATCTGTCTATATTTCTAAGAAGAGATATTTTAATTATTTACATTATTTTCATTATTCGAGCTGCTGTCCCCATCTTCATTGCCATATCTACAACGTTTCAGCCGCTGTACTCTCCTGCCTTCTTCAGGATCAATCTATATTTGTGAGACCAGGTATTGTAATTATTTACACAGACTGTTGTCCTCATCTTCAATGCCATATTCACAACGTTTCGGCCATTGTACTCTCCGGCTTTCTTCATGGTCTGTCTATATTTCTGAGACTGAGTATTGTAATTGTTTACACTATTTACATTGTTTGGACTGTTTGGACTTTTTTACCTTGTTACAGATAGCGGCTGCATGGAATATGACATAGTTAAAACATCATATATAATTCAGCAGGTGACTCGAAATATTGTTTAGTTACCACGGTCGCTGCTCATTACCGTTTCAAGTCTTTACCTTAGTTTTCATGCCAATACACTTAAATCTCACTTTCTCTTTCGCTTACTGAAAATCAAATAAGCCGCCATTTCAACGGGAGAAAGATATTTATGTAGCATTAAGTACAACAACGCATATGGTCTGTATTTGCAACTTTTATTGTCCCTACGAAAATTTTGCCGACAACTTGTCAGTGACAAACAGGGAAAAGTGAGTGAGAGTAATACTTCCCTTTCCTACAAGGTGAAAATTCTAACTAAAGAATTTTTAAAGGGGAAAGTCATTTTTCGTTTACCAGGAAATCTAATCATCTCACTAATTTCTAATTTTTCAATTCACGGTTCAATGAAAGGACATCGATTTTTAATTCTCTTTCCATTTTCCTTTTCGAGGGATTTGTAACCTTGAACTGACACTGTCAAATATATCATACTTTCCAACATCCTCTGTAACTGTTTAGGAGATTTTTTTTCTTTCTAATGCGTAAACATAATTTATTATCTTTTATTTTAACCACACCGTGTCACAGGAAGTCTGACAAAATAGCGTCTGGCATGTGTTTTCTCATTGAACTCGGTCGAAATGGCTCCGATTAGTATTCATATACCCTTGCTGAACGTACGCCGGAACCAAACAGTGGATGCGCGTATGCAGTCGTGACAAAACACATTCATTAACGTGGCTTACCGTCTCTTGCTCCTCACTAGTTGTTATGGTCCAATGTTAGGACCAAGGAATAACAACACGAACACAAGAGTAGAAATAACGAAGATATATTACACGGAATAATAATACAAGATGTGGAAGGTGTTAGTATGACTGTCAGTCTGGTTTGGAGTGAACTACTATCGGCTCGACTCGATTCGTCCCTCTCTCTTGAGATGCGTAGTATACATAGTGTTAGGAAGAGTTCATTCTGTAGTTATACGTAAGGACCCATAACACTAGTGAAAATACATAGCAAAATATACGGAAAAACTATGCCTTCGTTGCTGATAATTTACCCTATCCAACAGTTTTACTGTGGTCACTGCTACTTTTTGTTTAAAAAAAAGTTCATCCACTACAAGTCTCGCTAAAGGTAGATAGTTATAACCAAATTATTAACGACGAATGCTGTGCTTATACTAAGTTAAATATTAATAGTTTTATATTCATTTTGTGCTTATTAACATATAAAGAAAACCTGGTATCACACAGGAATTAGATTCTGAGAAATGGATAAATATATTCAAAATTGATGGGTGTACGAATAATTGCGTGGTTGACTGTAGATAGTTATAGCCAAACTATTAATGACTAATGAAGTGGGTGATATAAATGAAAGTAAACGTCCTTGAAAGTGAAAATTATGAGAACAAAAAGGACAAAAAAGAATTCCTATTGTGTTGAGGAGGTCAAGATTTTGGTGTTCAGGAAAATATCCATTTTGTATTCTGGTCTATAAATGTCAGCATGACAATGCCTTAGCTATGGAGCCCAGCTAACTTCATCGCGTCGGATGTCCGTTGACCCTACCAGAATGTCCATCCACCCATTGACAGGTCTTCTTTTTTAACCTACGCATTCTCTAGCCACCATCACCACCAGAAAAAGCCTGATGGTGGGACCGGTTTAGTAGCTGGTGACCTGATAATGCGGTAGCTCGTGCAGGGTCTTCAGAGCCAGTCTGTACCAGAGTCGTCCGTGTCTGAAAAAAGAGGTGAGGTTTTGCGTTTTACTGCTGGAATATTCGCCCTTCCAACCGACCAATTACAGACACTGTTTCTGTTTTGAATTGATCCAATTTTGGCAACATTACTTAACGGAATTCAACCGCTTTGATTATTCGGAAGAAGTTCTTATAATCCCATCTCATACATAGAGTCTCATTTTCTTCCATTTTCAATGATTCCGCAAAAACATTTAGAATCCACAATCCACACAGGATTAAAGAGTCTTGGAGTGTCATCTTTCAGAATATGTCTATTGCGTCACAAATTCCAGACAAGTATGAAAACGTCAGATATTGAAAAAAAACAAGATCTTTTGTTCCAGCCCAGCAATGGTCAAACATTGATGCAAGGCGATATGTATGAACTTCAGAATTTTGCGCACTATGGCTACGTGGCGTAGAACCAAGAGAAATAAGATGAAAGAAATGCTAGTCAAAATAATTGAGAATGCGTAATCTAAGAAATGCTAACAACTTATTACTACTTGGTAAAAAAGTAAGAGAAATAAGATGAAAGAAATACTAGTGAAAAATGAATAATAATTAACAGTGTTTCATCTAAGAAGTTCAGACAACTTAAGACTATTACTACTTGGTAGAAAAGCAAGAGAAATGAGATGAAAGAAATTCTAATCAAAAGGGTTCGATACATTCATTTACATGTAAATACCTGAAAAAGGTATTAATTCATCTATCCCCATCTAGCTGTAACGCTGGGAAACACCGTGTACTGTTAGCAAACTCCTTCAAGCCGAATTATGTTTTGGTTTTAAATTAGCCAGAAAGGGTTGATAAACCGTAAAAAACAAATCAATCACTCAGTCAGCCACCTCTGCTACGTGTTAAATAGTACAATTTGCATCTGGAAAAAGAATTATTATTCTCAAACAAAGAAATCTTAATGAAATATTCACTCGCAAAGAGAAGAGTTTTTCTTACAATCCAAAATATGTTGCTTCGGCTTGAAATAAACCACAAAGGGTTGATAAGCTGTAAAAAAGAAGTTGTTGTATGCGACGATCTTCGTCAGGATATGTCTATATTTCTGAGATGAGATATTGTAATTATTTACATTATTTACATTGTTCCAGCTGTTGTCCTCATCTTCATTGCCCTATTCACAACGTTCCGTTCGTTGTACGCCACGGCCTTCGTCAGGTTATGTCTATATTTCTGAGATGAGATATTGTAATTATTTAAATTGTTTGAGCTGTTGCCCTCATCTCCATTGCCATATTCCCAACGTTTCGTTCGTTGTACGGGACGGCATTCTTCAGTATCTGTCTATATTTCTAAGAAGAGATATTTTAATTATTTACATTATTTTCATTATTCGAGCTGCTGTCCCCATCTTCATTGCCATATCTACAACGTTTCAGCCGCTGTACTCTCCTGCCTTCTTCAGGATCAATCTATATTTGTGAGACCAGGTATTGTAATTATTTACACAGACTGTTGTCCTCATCTTCAATGCCATATTCACAACGTTTCGGCCATTGTACTCTCCGGCTTTCTTCATGGTCTGTCTATATTTCTGAGACTGAGTATTGTAATTGTTTACACTATTTACATTGTTTGGACTGTTTGGACTTTTTTACCTTGTTACAGATAGAGGCTGCATGGAATATGACATAGTTAAAACATCATATATAATTCAGCAGGTGACTCGAAATATTGTTTAGTTACCACGGTCGCTGCTCATTACCGTTTCAAGTCTTTACCTTAGTTTTCATGCCAATACACTTAAATCTCACTTTCTCTTTCGCTTACTGAAAATCAAATAAGCCGCCATTTCAACGGGAGAAAGATATTTATGTAGCATTAAGTACAACAACGCATATGGTCTGTATTTGCAACTTTTATTGTCCCTACGAAAATTTTGCCGACAACTTGTCAGTGACAAACAGGGAAAAGTGAGTGAGAGTAATACTTCCCTTTCCTACAAGGTGAAAATTCTAACTAAAGAATTTTTAAAGGGGAAAGTCATTTTTCGTTTACCAGGAAATCTAATCATCTCACTAATTTCTAATTTTTCAATTCACGGTTCAATGAAAGGACATCGATTTTTAATTCTCTTTCCATTTTCCTTTTCGAGGGATTTGTAACCTTGAACTGACACTGTCAAATATATCATACTTTCCAACATCCTCTGTAACTGTTTAGGAGATTTTTTTTCTTTCTAATGCGTAAACATAATTTATTATCTTTTATTTTAACCACACCGTGTCACAGGAAGTCTGACAAAATAGCGTCTGGCATGTGTTTTCTCATTGAACTCGGTCGAAATGGCTCCGATTAGTATTCATATACCCTTGCTGAACGTACGCCGGAACCAAACAGTGGATGCGCGTATGCAGTCGTGACAAAACACATTCATTAACGTGGCTTACCGTCTCTTGCTCCTCACTAGTTGTTATGGTCCAATGTTAGGACCAAGGAATAACAACACGAACACAAGAGTAGAAATAACGAAGATATATTACACGGAATAATAATACAAGATGTGGAAGGTGTTAGTATGACTGTCAGTCTGGTTTGGAGTGAACTACTATCGGCTCGACTCGATTCGTCCCTCTCTCTTGAGATGCGTAGTATACATAGTGTTAGGAAGAGTTCATTCTGTAGTTATACGTAAGGACCCATAACACTAGTGAAAATACATAGCAAAATATACGGAAAAACTATGCCTTCGTTGCTGATAATTTACCCTATCCAACAGTTTTACTGTGGTCACTGCTACTTTTTGTTTAAAAAAAAGTTCATCCACTACAAGTCTCGCTAAAGGTAGATAGTTATAACCAAATTATTAACGACGAATGCTGTGCTTATACTAAGTTAAATATTAATAGTTTTATATTCATTTTGTGCTTATTAACATATAAAGAAAACCTGGTATCACACAGGAATTAGATTCTGAGAAATGGATAAATATATTCAAAATTGATGGGTGTACGAATAATTGCGTGGTTGACTGTAGATAGTTATAGCCAAACTATTAATGACTAATGAAGTGGGTGATATAAATGAAAGTAAACGTCCTTGAAAGTGAAAATTATGAGAACAAAAAGGACAAAAAAGAATTCCTATTGTGTTGAGGAGGTCAAGATTTTGGTGTTCAGGAAAATATCCATTTTGTATTCTGGTCTATAAATGTCAGCATGACAATGCCTTAGCTATGGAGCCCAGCTAACTTCATCGCGTCGGATGTCCGTTGACCCTACCAGAATGTCCATCCACCCATTGACAGGTCTTCTTTTTTAACCTACGCATTCTCTAGCCACCATCACCACCAGAAAAAGCCTGATGGTGGGACCGGTTTAGTAGCCGGTGACCTGATAATGCGGTAGCTCGTGCAGGGTCTTCAGAGCCAATCTGTACCAGAGTCGTCCGTGTCTGAAAAAAGAGGTGAGGTATTGCGTTTTACTGCTGGAATATTCGCCCTTCCAACCGACCAATTACAGACACTGTTTCTGTTTTGAATTGATCCAATTTTGGCAACATTACTTAACGGAATTCAACCGCTTTGATTATTCGGAAGAAGTTCTTATAATCCCATCTCACATAGAGTCTCATTTTCTTCCATTTTCAATAATTCTGCAAAAACATTTAGAATCGCACAATCCACACAGGATTAAAGAGTCTTGGAGTGTCATCTTTCAGAATATGTCTATTGCGTCACAAATTCCAGACAAGTATAAAAACGTCAGATATTGAGAAAAAAACAAGATCTTTTGTTCCAGCCCAGCAATGGTCAAACATTGATGCAAGGAGATATGTATGAACTTCAGAATTTTGCGCACTATGGCTACGTGGCGTAGAACCAAGAGAAATAAGATGAAAGAAATGCTAGTCAAAATAATTGAGAATGCGTAATCTAAGAAATGCTAACAACTTATTACTACTTGGTAAAAAAGTAAGAGAAATGAGATGAAAGAAATACTAGTGAAAAATGAATAATAATTAACAGTGTTTCATCTAAGAAGTTCAGACAACTTAAGACTATTACTACTTGGTAGAAAAGCAAGAGAAATAAGATTAAGGAAATACTAGTCAAAAGGGTTCGATACATTCATTTACATGTAAATACCTGAAAAAGGTATTAATTCATCTATCCCCATCTAGCTGTAACGCTTGGAAACACCGTGTACTGTTAGCAAACTCCTTCAAGCCGAATTATGTTTTGGTTTTAAATTAGCCAGAAAGGGTTGATAAACCGTAAAAAACAAATCAATCACTCAGTCAGCCACCTCTGCTACGTGTTAAATAGTACAATTTGCATCTGGAAAAAGAATTATTATTCTCAAACAAAGAAATCTTAATGAAATATTCACTCGCAAAGAGAAGAGTTTTTCTTACAATCCAAAATATGTTGCTTCGGCTTGAAATAAACCACAAAGTGTTGATAAGCCGTAAAAAAGAAGTTGTTGTATGCGACGATCTTCGTCAGGATATGTCTATATTTCTGAGATGAGATATTGTAATTATTTACATTATTTACATTGTTCCAGCTGTTGTCCTCATCTTCATTGCCCTATTCACAACGTTCCGTTCGTTGTACGCCACGGCATGCATTTATGAGCACAAAAGTGATCTTACAATAAACAACTTAGGTAATGCACTAGTAATACACAGGAATAAATTCAACCATAATTTTGATTTTAAAAATGGTATACTTATAAAAAAAAGAAAATAACTAACTCAGAAGGAAAATTCTAGAGAGTGCCGCCATTGAATATTACCCAAATATTAATCTACACCCAGGCTTTTTCTCTATTTCAACTTTCTTAACAAAATTACTGCTCTCACAAACGTGCACAACAATATAGTAAAATCAAAAGAAAATACTTGAATCCGTAAACACAGATATAATGATAATATTCTCCACACGTGACATTAACTGACGTTATTTTCAGTTAACAATATGTAAATAGCGTTCTCTACATTCCAGTTGCTAAGAACATTCTGTTTTTTGTTTTTATTAGTTACCTTGTTTAATTAAATTCATTTCGTTTTTTGCTTTGAGAAAGTCCACATTGGACGAAACACGTCAGCAATAAATACTGTTTTCCTATTGTCATTTATATTTATAAAGATTGTCTTATCTACAGGTTAACTCTGAGAAATTTTCATATATATATATATATATATATATATATATATATATATATCAAGAGCCAGGTCAGAACAAAAATGGAGTATTGCTTCCACATTTCGGCAGGATCTACCCGATGCTCACTTTCCAACATCGAGAGAGTTTAAAACCTTTTGTGTGGTCTTGTGGGCAATGACTTTTCTTCTACCCTACAACACATTTCCCACAGACGAAAAGTTGATATCAACTCATTACCACTCTATGGCTATTTTCATTACGACGTTTCTTGGTTCCAACAGCCCATGTCTTTACATCTAAGACCAAGACTAATATTGCTTGGCATAAAAACAACCGAAACAAGATAAAAGAAATACATTATGAAATGGACAAAGTCCGACAATTATTTTTCAGACATTTTTATGTTTAACATTCTTTTTATAGGTACAAGTATTTAAGTAAAAACTCTGTTTATAATAAACAATATTAACGACATTTACCGGCGTGAATGTCCGAGAAATTTCCATAGAAAATATTCGTTCTCCGACAGGAATCGAACCTGTATCCTATACGTAACCGTCATTTAGTCTGACTTGCCTTAACCGATTGAGATACAGAGGATGGTTCCGTTAGCAAGGTCGATTTTACTGCTTTTACTGTCGGAGGATGAATATTTTCTATGAAAATTTCTCGGACATTCACACCGGTAAATGTTATTAATACTGTTTATTATAAAACAGAGCATTTACTTAAATATTTGTATCTATAAAAAGAATATATAAACATAAAAATGTCTTAAAATAATTGTCGGGCGTTGTCCATTTCATAATGTGTGACGTCATTTTTTTACATTTGGATATACTTTGAGCAGATATGAATATACGTGAGAGATTGATGGAAGATTGAAATTTAAAAGTAGTAAAATCGACCTTGCCAATTGAACAATTCTCCGTGGCTCGATCGGATAAGGTATGTCAGGCTAAATAACAGTTCTGTATAGGATACAGTTTCGACTCCTGTTGGAGAACGAATATTTTCTATGAAGATTTCTCAGACATTCAGTCCTGTAAATGTTATTAATACTGCTTATTATAAACAGAGCATTTACTTAAATATTTGTATCTATAAAAAGAATGTATAAACAAAAAAATGTCTTAAAATAATTGTCGGACTTTGTCCATTTCATAATGTGTGACGTCATTTGTTTACGTGTGGATACGCTTTTAGCAGATATGAATGTACGTGAGAGAATCATGGAAGTTTGTAGTTTAAAAGCAGTAAAATCGACCTTGCTAACCAAACGATCTTCTGTGGCTCAATCGGTTAAAGGTACGTCAGGCTATATGACGGTTCCGTATAGGATACAGGTTCGATATCTGTCGGAGACGAATCATTTCTATGAAAATTTCTCGGACGTTCAGGCCGGCAAATATCATTAATACTGTTTATTATAAAACAGAGCATTTACTTAAATATTTGTATCTATAAAAAGAATGTATAAACATAAAAAATGTCTTGAAATACTAGTCAATATTAGTAATAATTTCTTTTGTTCCATCTAAGGAACTCGCATTGAAATTATCATCATTCCCTAACTGAACATTTTCAGTATTAATAATTTATTTCTGTTATTATCTTTTTATCTTCCATTTTATTGTCTATCACAATTGTTAGATCTCTCTACCTTTTATGATAGCTAAGTAATCGGCAACGAAGAGGCATTTTAAAAAAATACCTATTCACGAAGTTTGAAGTGTCATTTCGAAATGCTTCTGTCGACATTATGGCTTTTATTAGCTGACAATTATTAACATTTCTTGACTTACAATCTTATTTTCAAAGTATATCGATCATCAGTTGATCAGTTTTATCGATCTTAAAGCAAACACGCTGAAGGGAAGGTGATGGAAAATATCAGCTCAAAATAAGTCGGCTCTCTCAGGCAAACAATGTTGAGATTCTTTTTCTAGTGTTTTAAGCCGGCTGCAAATATCCAATAACGACTCGTGGCATTTCTATGTTTGGATATATCAGGTCGGCAAATATCAACAGTCGCTATGGATACGAGGCACCTCCAATGAAGCTCTGTGAAAACGTCGCGTATATATATATATATATATATATATATATATATATATATATATACACGAGATTTCTGCAATCCAGGGTTACGGAGAGAGGGAAAATGCTGTAATTGCAAAACAAAAAACAAGGAAACTACCATTATCTTCTGTGATCATAGATTTTGTTATTAAATTAGATTTTTTTTACTATTATTCACCGAAGCCCCAAGAAGCACTCAAGTTGGAGGATTATTAAATGCGATTGTTTTTTTTGTTTTTTTTTTGTTTTTTTATAGTTTTAGTGAAACATGGCTGACTAATTAGCCCACATTAAGTAAATATAACGAACCAGACTGGAATTAGAACTCTTCGATCAAAAATTCCAAGCCCTTATACATTACACCACCCGCACATCCATTCTTACAGCAGCTGTTATTTCCGAGCGGTCACCCATCTAGGTGCTGACCAGAATCGACGTTGCTTAACTGTAGGTGCTCAACTCCGGTTGTATATCTACGTGTATATATGTTTATATACATACGTGTGTGTGTGTGTGTGTGTGTGTGTGTGTGTGTGTGTGTGTGTGTGTGTGTGTGTGTGTGTGTGTGTGTGTGTGTTTATATATATTGGGCATGTGGCCGATTGAGACCCAAGTTCAATCCTAGCGTGCGGCACCTTTGGAATGAACCTGAAAACCACTCCACGGGTTGACCCAAGCCTTTGGAGTCAAACTGGGTAGACGGAACCCTTGCGGGCCGTCGATAGCTGTGATCGCACGAAGTCACATGTCATCATGGCCGAGGGTGCTGGCCTCGTTCAAATTGTTGATCATGATAGATAACACGCTCTTTCCCAGTATAGCTGCAGTATAAATCACAGGTGGGCTCTGTTTTAGTGTTGAATAAACTTAACTTGCTTGACAACCTAACTGTCAGGGTTTCAATTCTCGGTAGTGGATGCGCACTGCTGATGAGTCCCAAATATAGGACGAAACGGCCGTCCAGTGCATTCTGTTGAGGTTTCTTTCAGACTCAATGAATTATTTAATTATAATTATCAAATCCTCCTAATAATTTCTATCATGTGTATATCATTGCTTGATCCGGCTTCTAATGTTTCAGTTTGAGCGGCTTGGTGATAGTAGTCGTGGCTCCGGGGGGAACAGTCCTATGGTTACAGAGAATTTCAGTTGAGTTCCACCACGGAATATGTGAGCGAGCGGCGCTATATTGAGTCTGATTTGCTATCTCTTCGTCACCGAGGCCCGTTGGAACAGTTGGTATGGTATTTGCTTAATAACCTAACTGTCCGGGTTTCAATTCTCGGTAGTGGATGCGCACTGCTGATGAGTCCCAAATATAGGACGAAACGGCCGTCCAGTGGTTTCTGCATTCTGTTGAGGTTTCTTTCAGACTCAATGAATTATAATTATCAAATCCTCCTAACAATTTCTATCATGCTTACAGTACCTGGTAATTTCGAGTGGTACCCATCTCGACCAAACTCAAGTTAAGTCTTTTTCTGATGTTCTGTGAATGATCTCGAAAAATAAACTCTCGCAACATATTTTGTTTCTTAGTAACTCTTGTCATCCTGTGAAACTTTTGTCTAACGTTATTCAAATTTAATTTCCGATCAGACAAAACCTTTGAAATGGAACGCCAAGAAGACAAGAATGATAATGTTCGACATTTTCTGCATTTTGCTTTTAATCAAGGTCCGAAAGCTGACAAATCTGCTCAAGATATTTCTGCTGTGTACGGAGAGAAATGCTTCAGAACAACAAAATGGCCATTAACAAATAAACCAGCTTAGAGAGGTAATTCAGCTGAAAAGACCTGACCGGCGATACAGTGTGATTATTCACTATGACTCCTATCAGAATGGCTGATGCCCAACTCCACGAGAGCGCCTCCGTGCGCCTTCTTGGTCTCATGTTTTCCACTGACCTGGAGTGGAACAACTACATTGAATCAATAGCTTCATCTACTGATAGGAAAGTTGGTTCCCTGTGTCGCGCCAGAAGGTTTCCTCGTCTGAATCCATGCTTCAAATCTACAAATCTACAATTCGTCCTTGCATTCTAGTCTTGAATCTTAGGCATTCTGCAGCCGTCTCATTAGTTTAATTGCGAACTCATTGTTCATTAGAGTTTAAACTACTAATTCTCACTCTGTCCAAACCTAAACTGCTCACATTTACCCACTATAGAGAACTCTCCCTGACTACTATCAGAATGGATGATGCCCAACTCCCCGAGAGCGTCTATCTGCGCCTTCTTGGTCTCACGTTTTCCACTGACCTGAAGTGAAACAACTACATTGAATCAATAGATTCATCTACTGCAAGGAAAGTTAATTTCTCTGTGTCGCGCCAGAAGGTTTCCTCGGCTGAACCCATCCTTCAAATCTACAAATCAACCATTCGTCCTTGCATTGAATACTGCTGATATATATACTCTGGTGCCCCCGCTGTTCATCTAGAGGTGCTCGACAGAATCCAAAGACGGATATGCAATGTGATTGATCTTGATCTGGCACCTCGTCTACAGACGTACTGTTTCTTCCCTCTGTGTTTTCTACTCATATTTTCATGGCGAAAGCCCTGATGAGCTATTTTCACTGGTAACCTCAACTTCATGAATTTAAGCGTGCTATTAGGTTGGCATCTCGGTCCCACCCTTTCACTGTCGAAACATTTAAATGTAAACGCCTCTTCTACTCCAACAGCTTCTTCTCTCGCACTTACCGGCATCAGCGGAACTCTCATTCCCCTTCTTCCTTCCCTGATAGCTATAATCTTCAAATATTAAAATGTAATGTCAATCGACATCTTCTGATGCCTTGATCCTCATCCCTGTCCTTTTCTATATCTTTTCCTCAAACGCCTCTCTTTACTCTTGCTCTCACTCACTGTAACCCCTTGCGTTCTAGTGGCACTCCCGCCTTGCTTGGGGAAAAATGCTTAAAATCTTCCCGATGTCAATAACACAACCAAACATGCAATTAAAGAGATCGGTTGGGAATTTCTGCCACACCCACCTTAATCTCCTGATCTATCCCCTTCAGACGACCGCCTTTTTCAGTCGCTTTCTAACAATTTAGGGGGTGTTTCATTCAACAACGAATGAGGCTTAAGGAATTTTTCGAGTCAAAACGTAATGAGTTCAATGGAAGAGTTAGTGTATCGTTGACAGGAGGTCTTCAACAATAAATAATAAGTATTAAAATAGATGGTAAACAAAAACGAATGAATCTATGTAACAATCTAAACAACCTCTGGCATAATTAAATTATCAATTGCTCAGCCTGCTGCTTAGAAAGAATGTTCAGTGTCTCCTGCAAGAACATTTCTTTCTCTCCAGAATCTGTCTTCCATATCTATAAGTCTATTGCTGCTACAAATTTTCGGGTGCTTCTGCTATATATTTGGAGGTGTTAAGGGTTCATTTAAGAGTAGCTTTTTCATCAACAGGTTACCTGAAATACACGAATGCAATGTGATTAAAAGCTTTGGTAACTACCGAGTACATAGAACAAATCTGATTAAAATCTCAATTACTTTTGTAATATATTTTTAAATTGTAAAGAGGCATTATGGACACCCTGTTCTATTCATTTTATGAACTGTCTTTTACTTTCATCCAATGTTTCTTTTACTTTCATCCATCTATCCATTCTTTCTTTCTTTCATTCTTTCTTTCATTCTTTCTTTCTTTCATTCTTTCTTTCTTTTACTTTCATCCATCTAATCATTCTTTCTCTCTTTTTTTCTTTCTTTTTTTCATTCTTTCATTCTTTCTTTCTTTTACTTTCATCCATATTTTCTTTCTTTCTTTCTTTTAATTCCATCCATACTTTCTTTCTTTCTTTCTTTTTTCTTTCTTTCTTTTATTTACACCCATTCTTTATTTCATTCTTTCACTTCCATCCAATCTCTCTTTTTTATGCTTTCATATTTGGATTCTTTCTTTCTTTCTTACTTTCTTTCTTTTAATTCCATCCATTCTTTCATTCTTTCTTTCTTTTACTTCCGCCCATCCTTTCAATCTTTCTTTCTTTCACTTCCATCCATTCTTTCATTCTTTCTTTATTACTTTGTTTTACTTCCATCCAATCTCTCTTTTTTATACTTTCATCTTTTCATCCTTTGTTTCTTTCTTTCTTTCTTTCTTCTTCATAATCTACATTTAATAATAGTTTTCCTAGTTTCCTTTCCCTTTCATATATCAGGGATTAACGCCCCTCCCCCGGTTACTGTCTAACCGGGGGAGGGGCATTCATGTTCTGTAGTTTGCTGGGTCTGCTTTTCAAAAATTTGTTTCAATAAACCATGACACACTCTGCCTTTTCTTGAGGAATAGTCATTTTTAGGGGTCCATTTAAGAGTACCTTTTTCATCAACAGGATATCTGAAATACACAAATGCAATGTCAAGTAAAACATAAATACCTAGTACATAGAACAATTCTGAATACGATTTCTCAACAATTGTCTTTGTAAACAATTTTTTAAATTGTTAAGAGACTTTATGGACACCCTGGCGAATCAGCAATATTGCTGGTGTCGCGAAGTAAGTCACTTTCCCACTGCCGGAAGGTTAATTCTGTAAAACCTTTATATAAATACTTTCTTAGTAATTCTCCCGATGAAATCTCCGTTATGGTAAACTATATATATATATATATCTACCTATCTATTTTAGAGACATTTTTATACATTCTTTTTATAGATAAAAGTATTTAAGTAAATGCTGTTTCATAATAAACAACATTTACTGGGGTGAATGTCCGAGAAATTATCATAGAAAATATTCATCCTCCGAGATGAATCGAACCTGTATTCTATATGGAACCACCTTTTGCCAGACGTGCCTTAACCGATCGAGCCACGGAGGACCGTACGATTAGCAAGGTCGATTTTACTGCTTTTAACCTACAATCTTCCATGATTCACGTTCATTCATATCTGCTCAATGCGTATCCAAATGTAAACAAATGACGTCACACATTATGAAATGGACAAAGTCCGACAATTATTTTATTTTAAAATAATAGTCGGACTTTGTCCATTTCGGAGGACGAATATTTTCTATGAAAATTTCTCGGACATTCAGGCCAGCAAATGTTGTTTAATACTGTTTATTATTTTTTTCTTAAATACAGGGCATTTACTTAAATATTTTTATCTATAAAAAGAATGTATAAGCATAAAAATGTCTTAAAATAATTGTTGGACTTTGTCCATTTCATAATGTGTGACTATCTATCTATCTATATATATATATATATATATATATATAGAGAGAGAGAGAGAGAGAGAGAGAGATAGATAGATAGATAGATAGATAGATAGATAGATCCATTGGTATACAATCCAAGTGGATCCTAGTAATATAAAATTTTAAAACTGATCCACAAAAAGAGCTCAATGTATTTATTATATCAGAGCATATAGAACGGAATTGAACAACTAAATTCAAAATTACCTCATATGGCAGGGTATAGATCTATTTCAACCGACGACAACTACGTCAATCTTATTCAACCCCCATGTACAGACTGACTTAGTGTACAGGTTTGTGTATCAATTTTTCGACAATTTTTTTCAGTTAAATTTCTAATCCCGACACGAACTCAGACTGTACACCGGGGGTGAATAAGACTGACGTCGTTGTTGTCGTCGGTTGAAATAGATCTATACCCCATATGAGGCAACTTTGTATTTTGTTGTGCAATTCTATTATATATATATATATATATATATATATATATATATATATATATATATATATATATATATATATATATAAATATAAATATAGGTAACTATACTCGTGTCGAAAAACCTTCGAACTCTTGATTTAACAACAGCCAAATCAATCACGAAGGAAAAGAAGGTTTTAAAAAAAGAAAGAGCCAGGAACATGAAAGTCTGTCGAAAATAATCGCACAGATACAGGTTCAAGGCCCAAAGAAAAAAACCCGATACGACTAAACAACTAACTAAAGAGCTCAATACAAGCGTAGAGCAAACCTAGTCAAACCTAATGAGCCAGACACACCTACCAAGGTTTCACTTAGGCAGATCGTCAGGGTCGGCTGGCTAAAGAGGCAACAGAAAACGGCATATATATGGAGACGACCACCAAGACAACACCACGTGACCAAGGAAGAGAAAAAAAAAAAAAGGGAAAAAAGAAAAAAAGAAAAGCGACAACGGGGGGTGGGTATAGATTTATTCAACTAACTAAAAGGAGAGGGGATAATTAAAAAAAAACAAAAAAAACAAAACAAACAATAATGATAACGCTACAATCGGGAGAGAGAAGCTTATTTCAGTAACCAAGCATTTCTGTGTCTACATTTGTTAAGAATCTCGGTTTTGGAATTTAGTAGATCATCAGGTGTATTATATAAAGCTATAGCTCATTTTTCCTCGGTGCATAGCTTACAGAACTTATGGCCCGCTTTATACTTAGTGCATCTTTTTAATATTTCCCATTTCAGGATGGGGTCCTTGCTACCTTGTCTGATTTGCCATATATAGCTAGATAATGTAGTGCTATGTTTAGTTTTTTCATTTTTAAAACTACTCATATGATTATAATATCTTTTTTTAAAGGTATCCTGAGTGGCTCCTATATACACTTTAGGGTTTATGTCGTCTATATCCTTGTAAATTTTCGCCTGATAGACCACGCATTCTTGTTGACATTTACCCTGTAATACATGTCCCCTACAGGGTAAATGTCAACAAGAATGCGTGGTCTATCAGGCGAAAATTTACAAGGATATAGACGACATAAACCCTAAAGTGTATATAGGAGCCACTCAGGATACCTTTAAAAAAAGATATTATAATCATATGAGTAGTTTTAAAAATGAAAAAACTAAACATAGCACTACATTATCTAGCTATATATGGCAAATCAGACAAGGTAGCAAGGACCCCATCCTGAAATGGGAAATATTAAAAAGATGCACTAAGTATAAAGCGGGCCATAAGTTCTGTAAGCTATGCACCGAGGAAAAATGAGCTATAGCTTTATATAATACACCTGATGATCTACTAAATTCCAAAACCGAGATTCTTAACAAATGTAGACACAGAAATGCTTGGTTACTGAAATAAGCTTCTCTCTCCCGATTGTAGCGTTATCATTATTGTTTGTTTTGTTTTTTTTGTTTTTTTTTAATTATCCCCTCTCCTTTTAGTTAGTTGAATAAATCTATACCCACCCCCCGTTGTCGCTTTTCTTTTTTTCTTTTTTCCCTTTTTTTTTTTTTTCTCTTCCTTGGTCACGTGGTGTTGTCTTGGTGGTCGTCTCCATATATATGCCGTTTTCTGTTGCCTCTTTAGCCAGCCGACCCTGACGATCTGCCTAAGTGAAACCTTGGTAGGTGTGTCTGGCTCATTAGGTTTGACTATATATATATATATATATATATATATATATATATATATATATATATATATATATATATATATATATATATAGGTATTGTAATTTAATTCATGAACTATTCGCTATGGTACCTAGACTTTATGAATTTAACCACAATGCTAGATTGAGATAAAGGTTTCATCAATTTACAATTGAACTGGCTAGATGAAACCGTAAGTTCTATGCTAACAGTTTCTTTTTTTCCATTTCTCGTTTGTGCAACACTTAAGGCTCTATGCTTTCCAGCCAACTTTAATCTTCAAAAAATTAAATACAGCGTCACTCGTTATCGACTGTCTTCTTGATCGTGGCCGACAGACATTTGGCCGACGAATATTTCACCGAAAAAGTACAAGCAAAAATAGTTACAACCAGCATTTTAAATATTTTAATTAGTATTATAAGGTAGAATAGGACTAATAATTACCACTGAATTTCAAGTGATTAAATTACTAATTCTAAATTTAAATTTAAAAGTTTTCTTATTTCAATATTTGTTTATTGAAATTAGTGTTTTTCAAAATATGTGAGTGTATTTGGTAAAAAGTAGCACTTAATTATTTAAATTCCTATTTAACAGTAAGATAAAATCTAAATCATCGCTTTAAGATAATGACCATTAAATGTGATATTGAAAGTTCTTTCATATTATAAAAGCTTAATATTTTTTTTAATGGATTTTATACACTGATACCGAAAAGGAAATTTGGCCGACAGACATTTGACACTCAGTAACCGCTTGTGTTTTAGTGGCTTTATTGCCTTGCTGGGAGTCACATGATGTCTAGGTAATAAATAAAAAAAAACATTGCATCTTATCTTTGATTAGTTTATTTACTGCTAAACAAAAAAAACAACAAGTTGAACAGTTTCTACGTGTACTAATTACGTCATTTTTGCCAGGAGTTGTAGCTTATGCAAAAGTGAATATGTTCTATATCAAACCCGAAGAGAAAGCACATTTTTTAACATCTAACTGATTACTCTTCTTGCAAATTCTTAAGGAAACCATTCTTCTAAATTCGAATGTTTAAAAAAAAAACAAGAAACTTGATTTCTTCTTCTTTAATGTGCCGTGTCTCTTCGGGGTGTAAACGATTATGGCCCTCCACATCTTCCTGTCCCTTATTTCCTTTTTTTATATTTCTCCCAAACCCTGTTCTACGATTCATTTACTCAATCACTTCTTTGTTATTCGCTGCTTTCCTTTGTCCTTCTTTCTCTCAATCTGCCCCACGAGTATCAAGTTTTCCAAGCCCTCCTACCTTAGTACATGCCCCAGAAATTTCAACATCCACTTCCAAATATTAAATATAAATTTCCTTTGTTTCCATTTTCCCTACTCGTTGCTCACATGTACAGTCCATGATATCTTCAGAATCCTTCTCTAGAGTCATATTTCTGTTGCTTCAAGTCTCTTCTTCATCCTTGAGAGGATTGTCTAGCATTCGCTACCATACAGGAGGACAGATATTACTAATTTCTAACGAATTTTTCTGTCTCTTAATACTCTTGAAAATGCACCATCTCAATATAACTTCGGATCTCCGTGTCGCACTTTCCGTCTTTTGTCACAAGCAAGAATACGTTCATTAAAATTTTAAGATACTTCTAAGATTTCTTTAATATTGCACAAAAGGCGATGCAGCAAAGTTTTGCTTGGTTTTAACATAATTTGCAGAACTGAAAATGGCGTTATTACAACCTGGTTGCCGAAGTTTTATTCTTCCACCCACGCGACAACTACTGAAGCTGCTAGCTTCCACCTTTTAACATTTACCATTTACCATGCAGCGAAGTCTTAGAATGCCTACTGCCTTTGGCAGTAGGTAATCATTTCATAAATGCCAAACGCCACTTTTACAATAGTGAAAACAATCGAGTCTCTGATGTGTTATTAATGGTCTTGGTTCAAAACATCGCTTAGTGATGTCCCTTCAGGATCCAAGTTTGTTTCCCGAATATTAATTAGCAACAAACCGATACAGTGTGTGTGTGCGTGCGCGCGCGCTTGCGCGAGTCTGCATAAATGTTTCTATTCTTTGGGACTGCGTGAGAGTTGGCTTTTCCAGGTCCACGTTTATTTATATATATATATAAATATATATATATATATATATATATATATATATATATATATATATATATATATATATATATATATATATGATAGAAATTGTTAGGAAGATTTGATAATTATAATTAAGTAATTCATTGAGTCTGAAAGAAACCTCAACAGAATGCAGAAAGCACTGGACGGCCGTTTCGTCCTATATTTGGGACTCATCAGCAGTGCGCATGCACTACCGAGAATTGAAACCCTGACAGTTAAGTTACCAAGCAAACGTCATATCAACTGTTCCAACGAGCCTATATGTGTATGTATATATACACACATATGTGTATGTATATATACACACATATGTGTATGTATATAAAAACACACGCATATATATATGTGTGTGTGTGTGTGTGTGTGTGTGTGTGTGTGTGTGTGTGTGTGTGTGTGTGTAAACATTTACCGGCCTGAATGTCCGAGAAATCTCGAAGACAATAGTGTCCTCCGACAGAAATCGAACCTGCATCCTATACGGAATTGTCATACAACCTGACGTGCGATACCATTTAGCTACAGAGGAAGCGTCTGATTAACAATGATAAATTACTGTTTTTAAAATACAAACTTTACATAATCTTTCCCAAAGGCTCATATCTGCTCGAAGTGTATCTTAACGGAAACTAATAACATCATATAATATGAAATGGACTAAGTCCGATAATTATTTTAATATTATTTTGTTTATATCTTATTTTTAAAGATACAAATATTTAAGTAAAGGCTATATGAGGATTCGTGTAACATACAGGTTCGATCCCTGTTGGAGGACACATATTTTCTTTTTCCTTTGTGATTTCTCGGACATGTGAGACGGTAAATATTGTTAATAATGTTTATTACAAACAGAGCATTTACTTTAATATTTGTATCTATAAAAATAATGTATAAACAGTATATATATATATATATATATATATATATATATATATATATATATATATATATATATATATATATATATATATATATATAAAAATATAAAAGTGGACATGGGAGTCAGCACTTAGAGGCGACAGTCTGTTTCATGCTAGTGCAATCGCCTGACGATTGCACTAGCATGAAACAGACTCTCGCCTCTAAGTGCTGACTCCCATGTCCACTTTTATATTTACACACGCTCTATCTCTTATATTGAGCACTTTACCCCACTTTTATATAGCACACTTTAAGACTATATTTCTGTATATATAAATATATATATATATATATATATATATATATATATATATATATATATATATATATATATATATATATATATATTGAGTGCTGGGCTTAATAGAATAGTTTTCTATGTAATATAATAGTGTAATATAATAGTTTTCTATGTAATATAATAGTGTTATTAAGTAGATATATATGTTTAGTTAAAAGCACTATTATATTACATACAGGGGGCCGACACTATTTTTGGGACACTTTGAAAAGTGTGCTTAAAGGTGTTTTTTGCTGCCGAGAGCTTTTGTGTTGATGAGTAGGTAGTTCAGCAGTAACTGTCCATTAATGGTATGAACATTGATTGATGGTTTGTCTTTGGTTTCATGTTTTCTTTATTTTTACTTCAACTTAGGCGACACTATTTTTCGGACATGACACAAATTCCGGGGTTTTTAAGGATTTAGTCGTCGAACGTCTACAATATGCAAATTTTCTGCAGGTAAATTGTACCCTGACCATTACATTTGAGTATCTTTTTTGGTCCAAAAGAAGAGAGAGAAGACGGGCTCAGCATCCGAAAGATCGCCGCTGAGATGAAGCTACCGAAGTCAACAGTTGAATACATGCTAAGTACAGACTATGAGCGGAAGGAGAAGAAGAGAGGACGGAAAAAAACAATTTCCAAGAGAACAGAAAGAAGAATGAAGAGGAGTGCTACGAGGTTGTTATCATCTGGAGAAAAGGTGACAGCGGAGAAAGTAAAGGAGAAGTGTGAACTTGACGTCAGTGTTCGAACTGTACAAAGAAAGCTACACGAAATTGGACTTCAGTATGCTAGAATCAAGAAAAGAATTACACTAACGAGAAAACACAAAGAGGCCAGGCTGGGAAGCGCCAAAAGATGGATAACAAACCATGTCGACTTCAAGAAAGTGATATTTACTGTAGAAAAAGTTTTAAGTTCGATGCACCTGACGGGTGGTGTACATGGTCGAGAGAAGGTGAACCTGTTATTCTCAACAATAGACAGATGGGAGGAGGAGTCATGGTTTGGGGTATGGTATTTCCGAATGGAAACTTGTGACTCGAGTGGTTAAAAGGACGTCAAAATAGCTTGAGCTCCAGAGAACTTTTGGAAAAGAGAGCCCTACCGCTCTTAGAAAAAGAAATGGGAAGTAATTTATTTTGCAGCAAGATAACTGCAGCATCCATGTGGCCAAATCTGTGAAGAATTGGATGTGTGAAGCAAATATAACTACTCTGGAATGGCCTGCAAGAAGTCCAGACTTAAATGTAATTGAAAACATATGGGAAATGCTTGCAGAGCTTGTTTACGACGGGCCAGAAATAACCAGAGAGGCTGAACTGTGGCGGCGCATAAAAGATGCTAAAAATAGACTGCTAGAAACACGAAGAAACGTTATTATCAATATGTATGAACATTATGAAGATAGACTGGTAGAAGGCATTGAAAAAAGGGTGCTGCCATAAACTATTAGCATTGTTTCTGCAATGTCCGAAAAATACTGTCGCCTGTGTAATGTGAAAATTTGTAAAAAAATAAAAATACTTCTAATTTGAATTCTGCTTTTCCATTTGTAGTATTGAAACAGTTTTTAAATGTTATTGCCATTACACTAAAACAGTACAGACTGCCTGTGCTACCTAAAACTTGAAAAAATAAAGTGTCTGAAAAATAGTGTCGGCCCCCTGTAGAAGACTATTTTATTAACTCCAGCATTCAATGTGCGATACGTTAAATATATATATATATATATATAATTTAAATAAAAACAGACCACTTTAAGGTTCCATATAATAAATTATTTCACCACAGCCCTTCCAAAGGACAGTGGATCATCAGATTTATTTCCAAAGTTGAAATGAAAAAATGAAAATATATTTACACATTTATGACGGGCAATAATAAGGAAACTCACGAAGTGGGGCAGTGTAGGGGGGTAGAGAGACAGCATTGAGTTAGATGTAACATTTTTATTGTTTCAAATTTAAATATTCGCTGAAATCTAGACATTGACACTTTAAATCTGTTAACGGAAGTTATATCTTGATTAGGAAGTGGGATAGAGGGAAATCTATATTGAAAAAAGAGAAAAAGAAAAAGAGAGAAAAAAAGAGAAAGAGGTTGTAAACAAGTGTCATTAACTTCTATTGGAATATCCGTTTTTTTTGTTTTTGTTTTTTTTTTGAGATTTCGTAAATTTTTCAGTTTAAACAGTCTAAGCCATTTAATTATATGTTAAAGTTTTTTTAAAAACCTTATTACGGACATTTTGGTGATTTAATATATATATATATATATATATATATATATATATATATATATATATATATATATAATCCTGACGATTGTACCTAGCATGAAACAGACTGTTGCCTCTAAGACTGTTGACTTCTATGTTCACTTTTATATTTACACACGCTCTATCTCTGACATTGAGCACTTTATCCCATAAATATAACACATTTTAAGATTATATTTCTTCATATATATATATATATAGATAGATAGATAGATAGATAGATATGTATTTTAAGACATTTTTATGTTTATACATTCTTTTTTCATAGAAAATTTAAAAATCGTCCTTGCTAACCGAAACGCTCCTCTGTGGTGAAATCGGTAAAAGCACGTCAGGCCATATGACGGTTCCGTATGGGATACAGGTTCGATTCCTGTCGGAGGACGCATATTTTCTATGACAATTTCTCGGACATTCAGACCGGTAAATGTTGTTTAATACTGCTTATTATAAACAGAGCATTTACTTAAATATTTGTATCTATAAAAACGAATGTATAAACATAAAAATGTCTTAAAAGCATTGTCGTATAGTCCATTTCATATATATATATATATATATATATATATATATATATATATATATATATATATATATATATATATATATAAGGACCTATTCTCGCTATAGATAAAATCAAATTCGCTAAAACCTACCAATGAGCTACAACAAAAATTCAAAAGGATGTTACATTGATTAAATAATCAGATAAAATAGTTATTAAAGGAAACAAACTTATAGCTATTAGCTAATCGATGTGGATACGTACCACAATGCTATTAACATAGCAGTTAATAAGTTTTATAAAATAGCATCAACAATGAAGTTAAAAATAGCCACTGGATTAATTATTGATCATAGGATTTACAAATTCTACAAACAACAAGCATTCTTAACAGTTGAAGACCACAAAACTAATTTCCTAAACAACCAATAATACCGTTTACTCAACCCTACAGAAAGCAATATCGATAAAATCAGTAAAAACATCCACGAAGGATAAGGCAAATATACGAAATATGCTATAGGAATTAACCATTGACATAAAACAGCAGAAACCATAAAATTGTTTACTAATATAAAAAGGAAAAATGAATGTACGTTCATCCAATTCGATATTTGCGACCCCTCCATCCCCGAGAATAACCTGCTATCAATTTAGCAAAAAATGACTGTCCTATTAGCTACCGCGAAAATAAAATCATTAAGCAGACACAAAAGCCTATATTATTCCATAGTGTTTATCTGTGGACCAAAAGAAATAACACAGAATTTAACTTTGCTATGGGATTATGAAATGATTCTGCATAGGCATGCGAAATTGTTGGAATCTTGTAATTATGGCGACTAAAATTTATTTTCGACATTAAGGACACCGGACTTTACAGAGATGACGGAGTAATTTCCCACCGTAAAACAGCCCCAGGAAATATAAACCTATTGAGAAAGGAACTGATAAAATTTTTTGCAGATCTTAGTCTATTAATATCTATCTCTGTCTGTTCATATCTATCTATCTATCTATCTATGGAAACATCGCGAATCCAAATTTCGGTGGTGTTTGACTATTTTCCCCATATCCACTGTTACTTACAAATAAAATCATAAAGCAGGTACAAAAGCCTATATTATTCGAAGATCATGAGCTAAATATTACCACAGCCACCAATGCTAAAGTGTTCAACATTCTCGATGTGACCTTTGACTTGAACCCTGGTTATTACAAACCATGAACCAAAGATCTATATAACCACAGATACTTCAATAAAGAGTTCAACCATCCAGACAATATTCTAAATAATTTACATAAATCAGTCCAAGTTAGATTATCTACGAAGTCCAGCAATAATGAAATATTTGTTAATAATAAAATTAAATATATAAAAGCATTAGAACTAAGCAACCATAAAATAAATTTAGAATATTTAGAAAAAAAAACAACAAAAAACGGTAACAATAAACACCGTAGGCGTAGCATAATTTTGTTTAATCCAACTTTTAATTGTAATGTCCAAACGAATATTGGAAGAATTTTCCTAAATTTAATTCATAAACATTTTAATCGCCCAGCAATACTAAGGAAGATTTTAAACAAAAATAACTTAAAGATCAGTTATAGCTGCATTAATAACATCGATAAATTAATATCCCAACATAACAACATCATACTAAATAAATAGATTTCCAACAAAGACAACGTTACTTTTTTTAAAAGATAAATATAATTACCGAAAAAACACGACCTGTCTCTTTAATGGCCAATGTATGACTGATAATATTGTATACCGAGCTAACATACATTCCGGTAACGATGTCACATTTTATTTTGGTTCTATTAAAAACCCTTGGAAATTTTGTTTCTCTCATCATGAATAACTTTAGACAATGTAATATACATGAAGAGAACTGCTCTCTCCAGACATTTATCGCAATTAAAGAATGATGGTAATACACCAATTATTACGTGGCCTAAAAAACAAATCTGTTAATAGGAAAGGCGATAGATGTAATTTATACATTTTTTTTTAAATTAGTTATTTTAAAACACTTAAATAACCCTAGCTTATTAAACAAGAGAAATGAATTGATGATTGCGTGAAGGCATAAAAATAAATATCTATTGAAATACGTTTATCCAGATTCATTTTCAATGTAAATTATAACCTTTCTTTTTCTTAGATTTTACTAAAATTTAAAGACAAAGGATTTGTCTATTTAAAGACAATGGTTTTGTCTATTCAAGTCAAAGGCTTTTTCTATTTAAAGACAAGAGTTTGTCTATTTAAAGACAAAGGATTTTTCTGTTCAAAGAGCAATTTAATTGATTGGTATACTCTTTGAAGCTGGCATATCTGTGACAATGGACTCTCCCCCTTATTTCTACATATGAGGATCCGACAACTTCATTCATTTTTTTATGTTTGTGTCGTATGTGACACTTCTCTCCTGCAAGTGATCTGCATACAAGTCCAAATATGTACTTAATAGCTCATATATTACATCGAGCACTCTTTTATTATCACCATCACCCCATGTTACTACAATTAGGCTTTTTATTCAATTTTTAATTAGCCTCATCCACATGTAAAACATGTAAAATAATGGAAGCATTATTAATAAAAAAATAAAAGCCAACACTCTATAATATCAACTATGAACAAGGCCACAACGTGCTGACCTTTTTGTAAGATAACAAAAGTTTCCCATCATTATAGATACACATATATAAAAATCTACTTGTTCAATTAAAAATGAAATCATCGTCGATAATGGCGAGTAGAATAGCCGAAAGCTCTCGGATATCTAGAACATTTGTACAGCTTTTACGCACTTTATGTCAAAGACAAATTTGAACGAATGCAAGAAAAATTGAATAACATGCTTAATCGCAGTAACTTGTCAGTTGTCTTTAATCAAACATGAATAAACGAGGGATTGCTGCCTCCCTTCCAACACACGCACACTCACACATTCCAGAAAGAATTACTCCTTTCCCAGGCATTAAACACGACTATACAAATGATTTATTGCAAAAAACTTTTTAAACAAAATCTCTCTCGTTTCCCCCACTCCCATTCTCTTTCTGTATTTCAACTTCCTCCTCCTCCTTTTTCCTTCCCTATTCCCTCTCTCTTCTCTACTCAATCTCTCTACCTGTTTTCTCCTTCTCTCGCTGTCTCCCTTTCTCTCACTTTCTTCATCCCCCCTCCATCTTCCTTCTTTTTCTTCTTCATCCTTGAATCCTCTCTATTTATTCCTCATTCTCATAATCGATCCCTCACTTGTTCTTCCTCTCTCCTTCCTCCCCGTCTTATTCTTTCTGTCTCTTTCTTGTCCCTCGATTCCTATCTCTATTTTTCGACCCTTCCTTTCTTTACTCCTTTTTTCTTCCACTTCTTCCTTACTTCCTCTTTTTTTCTTATTCGCTCTCTTTCCCTCCCCATTTCTTCCTATCTCTCTTTTTCCTCCTGCATTCTCTTTTTGTTTCATTCCCTTCTCTTTCTTCCCCTCTCTTCCTCTCTTTATTCTTCACACGATTTGTCCTTTCCTTTCTCCCTCCTTCTGAATTTCTTCTCCCGTCCTTGCCTCTTTCTTTTTTCTCCCTCTCTCTTTTCTCTCTCTCTCTCTCTCACACACATATTTTTTTAATTTTACTTCATCTTGCTTTATTAAATCTCCTTCAATATTTCTTTCTTTATTTATTTAATTTCTTGCTTATTCATATTTCCTCCTTCATCTTAGTTCAGCACATTCAAATTGTCCAGAATAAAAATGACGATATAGGTTTCTGCTTGACATTTTTACAGTATTTCGATGACGTGAGAAAAGAATCTCTATCTATAAAAGGCAGGATGTGTGTGTGTGTGTGTGTGTGTGTGTGTGTGTGTGTGTGTGTGTGTGTGTGTGTGTGTGTGTGTAACGAATGCACGGCCGCAATCTTTGACGGATTTGCACCAAAATTTACATGCAAATGCTCCAAGTTAGTGAAAAGGCCAAGACCGACTTTTCATATCTCAACTCCCATCGATAGTGGAAATAATCGATTATTTCATGCATCTACAGAAGTTTTCATGTAGTTTACGGCCATTTTCTACTGGCCAGAGTGAGAACCTATAGGTGGCTGCCACGAATGGGCAGGAAGATTCTATTGTCCAGCGTGAGAGCCAACAGCTGACTGACACGAATATTAACTAGCATGCTAGCATGCAAAAAAATTCGGTAGCTGCATTCGTCACAAGTGGGAAAAATTTAAATCTGCATGGCACTTTACTCCAATTGGCTCATTCGCTTGCTTAAACTCAACGTTGATTCTAATTCCGCAGAACTGGGTTGGGTGTGAAAAAATATTTGTTGTTGACATTCTTTTTTCATTCCTTTTTCCATTTACGACTCATTTTTTAAAGCTGATCGTTTTGTGTTCATTTTGTTTAGTTCTTTTTTCGTAACAGATTTAATGTTTAGTATAGAGCTTAGAAAAAATTCGCAGTGTGAGATAGGCAAGAAGTAAGGCATATAGCAACATCAGCACGGCAAAGGGTACTCCTTTAAAGGCAAGGAAGGGCAAAAATATTTTAAGTCAAGTGATAGCGATTGCTGCATGAGTCGTACGATATTTGAATCAAGCACGGGCAACGCCAGGCCAGGCTGCTAGTTTATTGATATTTTATTTAGCAAATAACACAATATTTCTCACATATTCAAGAAAATTTAATTTTAACAGATCTACTGAGTTTGATTTATTGGGGAATTTTGAATTGTAGATTTATACGAACGGAGAATGACAAATAGGCTAAGAGTACAACGAATATAAATTCTATATTTTGGGGACATTAACGGAAACGAGGAATATTTAAGAGATGTCATTCCAGAAATTTGCAATCGGTTAGGCCAATCAGTCTTTCAACAAAGATTTGAAGATTTTCGTTAAAAAGAATTCACACCAAACCATTTATTAATTTATTAATTATTTGTTGGTTGTGGATTAGATAATGCTTCAAGTGAATTAAGAGAGAGCGTGTGTACACCATAGTAATATTAGAATCATTCAATATTCATTGAACGAAAAGCAAAAGCAGCTACAGTTAAGCTTTTCTTATACGCCTGGCCATCTGGCTGGGATCAATGTGTAGTATCTGCCATCGTGCATAAAATACATTTTACCTCTAAATTGTATCTCTGTCTTCAGACAGAACGCAACTCAGTTGTGACTTTGTCATCGGACAGACCGCAAATCATTTGTGTTTTTTTTTTCGGACAGAACGCAAATCAGTTGTGACTTTGTCTTCGGGCAGATAGCAGATCATTTGTGACTTTGTCTTCTGACAGACCATAACTCAGTTGTCACTTTGTCTTCGGACAGACCGCAAATCAGTTGTGTCTTAGTCTTCGGGCAGAATACAACTGAAAATATTATTGAGAGATGCCCGGTCTCGGGGAATAGCGGTAATATCTCACTCATTGCCCTCAAGAGGGAAACTGACAGTGTTCTACACTGCCTAGTTCCGCCAGTTCTAACCTTCACATTTAGAAACCACAATACCATTCACATTATAGCAAACCACCCACATTCCCACTGTTTTCAGTTGGTGAGAACAAAGTTTATACTCGAACAGCTTCTTCCCGAGAACCATTATCTTTGTAACCGACTCTCAAGAGAATCTTTCCCCGATCTCTACAAATTTCAACCTGTTCAAGTCTACACTCGTGTGCAAATTAATTGAAACAACCGCTTTAGTTTCCTTTCTTTCGCCATACGGTCAATTTTAGACCCACTGGAGTGATTGGGCGTAATCGATTTCTTTTCTTTTTTTTCATGGCAACTGCTCTGATACGTTCTTTTCCTGGTGCCTGGAGTGTGTGAGTTTAAGTGTGAGACTAGATTGGCATCTAGGTCCCACCCTTTTACTTTTGAAACCGCCACTTCTATTCCAACAGCTTCTTCTCCCGCACTTCCCAACAGTGTAACTCACTTCCGATTTCTTGCTTCCCTGATAACTACAATCTCCAAAAATGTAAATACAACGTCAATCACCATTTTGTACCTCGTTCAGCATTTATCCTTTCTTCGCCAGACCCCGCTCCGCTATACCCAGGTTTTTCTCCCTGCTCCACTCTCTGTAACCCCCTGCGTACCAGCGGCATTCTCGTCCTGTTTGGGGTGAAATGATTCAAACAAAAATCCGTTTCTGTCTTTGAACAGAACACACAAAAAATCATTGAGGGGTCCCTGGTCCCGGGGATTCTAACCCAACGAAAGAGGAAGGGTCATATCCCATCACCGCGGCAGGACGAGTAAGAATTCGTAAGTTTCGTTAGACAAGTTTCGTATCTTCTACCCTCATCATTAATAGTAGACGTTTCCTTATAAGGAAATATTTGGCATTCATTGACCAAAAAGCTACTGCTACTGTCAATTGAAATTTATAAAATCTTGCTCTGAAACCAGTTTCTTTCAGGGAAATACGTTTCTCAAGTCCATTAACTGTTATCACTCTTTCCATTATTCATGGGCGTTTCCTTCCTAACCTTTTGTTTGAAGTAGTGTGTAATGTCAACATCTTGATTATGTCATTATTTTCTCTTTAGATTGAAATTTATAAAACCCCTCTCTTAAAACACATTTTTAGGAAAACAGGTTTCTCAAGTCTAGTAGCTGTTATCGCTCTTTCCAGTATGGATGGAGGTTTCCTTCCTAACCTTTTATTTGAAGTAGTGTGGAATGTCTACCTCTTGATTATGTCATTATTTTCTCTTTTGGTTGAAATTTATAAAATGTTTCTCTTAAAACACGTTTATAGGCAAACAGGTTTCTCAAGTCCAGTAGCTGTTATCGCTCTTTCCAGTAACGATGGAAGTTTCCTTCCTAACCTTTTCTTTGAAGTAGTGTGGAAAGTCAACATCTTGATTTTATCATTATTTTCTATTCGAGTTGCATGTTTTAAGTTTTGTTTTTAATCATTTCGTTCCAAGCAAGGCGATAATGCCACTAAGACGCCAGGAGTGAAAGTAAATGAGAAGAATTTTGTAAGGAGAAAGGACAATAAAAGAACAGGTTTAAGGAAGAAAGAAGATGGTGGTTGACGGAGTATTTAATTTTTTTAATATAAAAGTTGACTCGACAGAGAGAAGCCGGGTGAGAGTTACAGCCAGCGAGTTGTGCGTGAGAAGAAACTGTTAGCATAGAAAATACGTTTACATCTAGTCATTTAAACTGTAAAATGAGGAGACCTTACCGCCAATCTAGTACTGCGCTTAAATTCAAAAAGTTTAGATACCAAAAAGGAAGGAAATTTACCATTAAAATATTTCTAGAAAAGGCACAGGGAAGTTATGTTACGCCGGTGCGTAAGTCACTGAAGCTGAGATGCCAGGTCAGAACCAAGAACATTGCAGATTCGTCTTTCTATTTTATCATGTATCTCTAAATACACAGCAGAATCACCAGAGATGTGGCAGCAATATTCAATGCATGGGCTTAAGACTTATAAATATATTTTGGCAAGAAAAATTATCAAGCACGATAGAGTGAAACCTCTTTCCATAGTCATTTATCAACAGATTGTAGATCATTTTGGATCTGAACTGCCAATTTGACCTTATCGAACCGATCGGATTAACTATTAAAACAGGTGTAAGCAGTTGTGTCATCAGCATAGATACGGAGACAAAGTTTTTTGTCTAAAAAATATGAAGGAATTTCTCTCCGAGTTAGAAGGGATTTCACAGTAAACCAACCACCAATGACGATGGTTTGTAATGGTTGTGGCCTGTTAACGGCCAGAAAGAAAGAACACAGAAAGAAAAATGTAGGTTGAACAAGTGGATTGAATTAACAGATATATACAAAGTAAGAGTGTTATTAGTCAACAGATAGAAATGTCTGTCCGAACTGTCAGGTTACACTGCGTCCCGACTGCCTGCCTTAGGAAGTCTCGCAGGTTAGTATTTATGAAGGAGGAAGAGTTCATTCTAATGTAGATAGGTCACTATAACAGAAAGT
This sequence comes from Acanthosepion esculentum, assembly GCA_964036315.1. Classification (NCBI taxonomy): domain Eukaryota; kingdom Metazoa; phylum Mollusca; class Cephalopoda; order Sepiida; family Sepiidae; genus Acanthosepion; species Acanthosepion esculentum. The sequence continues at coordinate 16,597,826 of OZ038490.1, read as the reverse complement.
TCTAGTTAAAAAATGATTCAGTAAACTTAGTCAGAGAACTGAGTGAGCGTTCATACCAATGCTAATCGATTAAAGTGTAGCATCTGTTCTCATTTCTAATTAGCTGTTTCCTTATAAGGAAACATTCGACATTCATTGACCGAACAGCGACTGCTACACAAATTGCGCTTTTCTTTGCACCGTGGCAATCTGGCTGAGATCAAAGTGTAGTACGTATTCTAGACTAGTACGTATTCTATTGGAGCTCCTCCTCTCTCCTTGGAATTCTACTTGGTCCTTCTCCTTCTTACTTTGTGTGAGTACCTCTCACCATTACCACACGAGGGGCGTGGAAAGGCCTCTGCCTTCTCTGAAATTCCTCTGGGCATTCTTCTCCTTGGTCTCCTGAACAAACCCGTCCCTCAACGGCTAGGCGTGGTCTAGCCCAACGGCCAAATTTTAATTATCATTCAAAATTTTTTCTCATTGTGCTTTTTTTGTGTGGTCGTTTTTGCATCTGGGACTCATCATTTTTAGCCCTCCTTAGCCAAGTTGAAAAAAGGGAACAATTCCTTGGTTTTGGGAAGTTTTATCACGTTTCGGCAGACGAAACCTTTAACTGTCATTCTTTTACCTATGTTTCTTTGGAAAACGGTCTGCTTTTAAAAGTTAATCCTTATCAATCGACCAAACTCGCGCCCAGGAGTCCGTCATTCTCTCAGTTACGAAATGGTTCTAAAAATATTATCTATTCAGAAGAGAGATAACCTGCCAAGATCTGATCATCAAGAGGTGTACCCATATACCGTTGTATCATTAGCTTAGATATTCACAGAGGATCCGAATATATTATTAGACAGCTCATTAATGTAAATTAGAAAGATGGTCGAACCGAAAAGCGACCCTTGTGGAATGGCTACATCGATCGCTTGGGTCTCGGATGAGTATACGTTGCAATTACCTTGAGGTAATTGCCGTCTCTGCATCTACTTGACGTTCTGTTTTCATGGACCACCCCACCTCAGCCCTTCTAGGCGGAGGACTTTCCAAACCTCTCGGGCAGTATCTATTTCTCTCCGGGATGTCCTTGGACCTCATGAATAGCTCATCACTTAATCTCAGTTCTTAAACAAAACCAGATGGTCTCTTTGTTTTACCCCTCCGGCGGACGAGAAATTTAATTACCTTCTCCTGTTTTTTTTCCAATAAAAAAAACAACAAAACAAACAAATATCCTTTTCTTTCATTTGCCCTCGTCTGGTCATCGGTATATCTTCAGTCTAACGGAATTTAGTGTTTTTCAATTTATTTGAACCTTTCCAATAGTGTCACACTCACAGCTATTCTTGAAAACTAATCATACGCTTGATATCTTCACAGACTTGGGGAGGATTTATCTTTCAAGCAGCGCTTAAATAATTCTGTTAACGTCGGGTGAAAAAGCAAGGTTAATATCCACGAGGAAAAAAAATGGATTTTTATCGGAACCAGTAACCTCTTTACGGGCAAGACTCTTGAAAAGTATCGAGACTTCGCGGGGTGTAATAAAAATATTACTGAGAATGTGATCAGTGAGAGTGAGAAAGTCGAGAAGGGGATGGCCTTTGTCATCTAACATTGAATATAGATTTTCTTCAGTGTATATGCACATATAGATTGGGCAAAGTCCATATTCGTGGACATAGATCATAATCACACCGCAAGAAATTAAATCTATTTGAAATACAAACGAAACTACCAACCAACGCATTTGGACAGGGTGTCACCAGCGATAAGCACAGGCAAATCAATACATATATAAATATACAGAATAACGAGCTAATGACACTCACACACACACACACACATATATATATATATATATATATATATATATATATATATATATATATATATATATACATATATATATTGTGTATATTTAGGCAGCAAATTTTCATTGATGCAGGTTTCAGTAAATAATATAGTCACTCTCGCGTGGTCATGTGTGACGTCACGAGCTGCGACGCGATTTTCGCTTCCGCGTCTCGTATACACGAGTCTGTCGTTGCTTTGAAATTTTTCATGCAACAAAAACATTAAAAAACATTTTTTTTTTAATCATTATTGTTTCGTCCGTGTATTGTTTGATATATTGAAATGTAATTGTCATCTTTGATAATGGCTTATGTAAGCCGAAAGCTTAGATAGGATTTAAACATGTATCAATATGGTGATTTCCTTCCGTCTTTTAATGATAATGTTATTAAGCTTATCAGACAATATGAAAGGAACTTACTTAAAATAAATAGAGACAACTTGTCTATATTATTTAAAGAAACATGCATCAATATATATATATATATATATATATATATATATTGATGCATGTTTCTTTAAATAATATAGACAAGTTGTAATATATATATATATATATATATATATATATATATATATATAGAGAGAGAGAGAGAGAGAGAGAGGGGGAGAGAGAAAATTAATACAAACATGAAATTTTTGCTTACCTGAATGGTGTTACCTTCAGTATCCCGGTTCTAGAGTTTCAGAGATAGACCATCCAGTAATCACTCCATCCACTCGTCAGTGGCTATCAGCAATTAACTGTTTACAGTTATCGTTTTTTTTTCTTTTATACATGCAATTTTCATTGGTGCAAGGTTGATTTTGTATAAAGTGTTCACATATATGCGCAATTATAGAATATTGTGGTAATTTCTCCTTTTCACTTTCATTTCTTGTCACGTGTTAACTTCTCCTTGTCGGGTTTATACTTTTTCTCTTTTCTCTTTCTTTCAGTTACAGTGATTTTAACATCTTGAGCGTTGTAGTGTTTTCTTGAATTTGGAAAATTATATTTCATTATATCATAATATATATATATATATATATATATATATATATATATATATATATATAATTGTCATTCACAGACAGACTGTGTCGCTGAGGGATGAAGGTGAATTTTAGCGTATTTATTTTTAGATAAACACACAGTGACCGACAGGATTCAGTTCGCTTTTGGCGAAGAGTCACGCTATTTTAGCCTTAATAGTCACTGTTTACAAACCGACGCTTCCTTCCCCAGAGAGCTCAACCGAAATTAATGTTTCAGGAGCCTATATTATTGTCATCCACAAACAGACTGTTTGGCTGTATCACAGCTTTTCAGTGTGGCTAGACGTCCGGTTGCCCTTAGCTAGGATCGAAACCCGACTGAATTGGCGTCAGTCGGGATATATATATATATATATATATATATATATATATATATATATATATATATATATATATATATATATAAAAGAAGTATGTATATATAGTAGAGCAAAGAGTAAAGTAGAACCCAACAGTGCTATAAAAAGCTCGTAAAAATCCAGTAGGATATCTTTAATCATTTCTAAGATACAAAGTTTCGACACAAGACGACAAGTACCCTCTCTTGTCGCCTGACGATCGTTTAGCGTGCAACATAGAATGTTTAATACCTAAAAAAAATACTAAACCAATTGAGTTTCTTTTTTCCAGGTTTTCAGAGAAGACGTTTAGCCATCTTGACACCATTAGTCGTAAAAGTCACTGAAAAATCCTTTGAGTTATTCAACTAGAAAGAGAGCAGGTGAAAGTCATTTTGTGTCAGCCCCACTATACCTGAGCAATGGTATGGATGTGATTAATACAACGATCAAAGGCTTAATCTAACAATTGGGTAGTTTTGCTCTTACACGATTTGGACAATTTTGCTGTTATACCCGATATATATATATATATATATATATATATATATATATATAACACAAACTACAATGTTCATACACACAACCTTGCACACTTTAGTTGACCGATTGCGAAACCTAGTGGATAACGCATTTATTCCCTCTTATCGAACAATTTTGCTGTTACACCCGATATATATATATATATATATATATATATATATATATGTGTGTGTGTGTGTGTGTGTGTGTGTGTGTGTGTGTGTGTGTGTGTGTGTGTGTGTAGAACCCAACAGTGTTATGAAAAGCTCGGAAAAATCCAGCAGGATATCTTTAATCGTTTTTATAGTTAACCCTCAATACATTTCAGACAGATAGATAGATAGGTAGATAGATAGATAGATACATCGTCGAACCTGTTGAGATAGATACCTAGATAGATAAATGCGAATAGACTGAGATAGATACGTATAAACTATGATAGATAGATAGATAGATAGATAGATAGATAGATAGATAGATAGATAGATTTGGTCTTAAGACTATTTGATAATCACGTTTTTGCTATCTCTCTACAATTCTTTTCAAAGGCATCAGTTTTCGTTCTTGATAATTATTTCCACGTCTTTATTTTTCACAGTTTATTAATTTCTCCAGTTAATTACTTCATTAATGTTCATGTAAATCACTAATTTTTCATTGTTAACTTTTTAGATACCTGATCGATTTTGAATGAGAGCTGATTCGACCCAATTTAAACGAACATCCACAGATCAGTCGCTATAATTCAATTACCATCGATAACAGAGCAAGAAATTTATTTACTAATCACTTTTCTAGCATGTATTCATATTTTATTAATTACTTATTCACCGCTTCACGCTCTTCAGATCGATAGATCGATGTGTGTGTGGAGGGTGGATCGATAGAAACACTGAATGTGGAAAATCGCTGAATGTGAAATCGGCAGGCCAAGTTCGAATCCCGGTCGATTCCGTTTCGTTCACTTCGTGCTAATGCACTTCGAAATGACATGGCACGATGTTTCTTCGTCCTGGGTATGACGATAAACTACATCTGTTCGAGAGGAGCATAAAACTACCTCTTAATTCCTGGCGTTCCCACGTCTACTCTGACCCGGAGTAGTAGCACCTGTTAGGGTCCGAGCTAAGGGCAAATACTTAACTCAGAAACTGGGGTCAAAAATACTATGAAAGTATAAAAATAGGTTTTTATATTAAAAATACTCGCAATACATTTTTAGAATCAAATATTACCAGTAATACCTTTTTGAAAGAAAAACATATTCCTAGCATTAAATATTTGAAAGAAAACAACATACATTTTTGAAAGAATAAAAAATGATTACCAGCAATAGATTTTAAAAAGAGAGAAATAATTACCAGCAATACATTTGACTCTCGACAAAAACTAAGTTTGCAAAAATAAGTTATTGATACCTGACCTAGAAACTTATGTCTTCTTAAGAATACATATTCTATTCCCACGAACCTGTCATAAAATGTTATCAGCATTAAATAACCCGTTGAGGTGTTGAACCAAACCTGATATACCAACTGATTTCTTACAAAGAATACATCTTCTAGTCATACGAACGTATTCTAAAAATAGTGTCGGCATTAAATAACTCACTGAAGTGTTTATATGCCGTACAAAATTGACCAAAGCTGATCTACAGATTTCTTACAAAGAATACATATTTTATTTATACGAACTATCCTAAAAATAGTGTCGGCATTAGATAACCCACTGAAGTTTTGATATGCTGTAAAACAAAATAAATCAAACCTGATCTACAAACTGATTTCTTACAAAGGATATATATTCTATTTATACAAACGTATCCTAAAAATCGTGTCGGCACTAAATAACCTACTGAATGTAGAGGACGGTGACGTAAGAGCTGGCCAGACAACATCAAAGAGTGGACGGATATGACAATGCCAGAACTCTTAAGAGACACCGCCAACGGATCATCCCGAAAAAGGTTGCTTGTTTCTTCTGCGCTTAGGTCCCTGCTAAATTTTCAATACACATAAAAAAATAGCAGGTGTTTATTTAACCATCTACGAACTAAATATGGAGACTAAAAATGAAAGAGAAAACACATTTATTGGAATGCCAGACGAACTCTGATAAAAAAAATATCGGGATTCTTGTTATGGTAACGGAGCTAATATCTCTTTCTCTCTCTAAATATACCGCAAAATTGTCCAAATCCTCTGTCCACTGGTCAGAGGGTATATATATATATATATATATATATATATATATATATATATATATATATATATATATATATATATATAGTGAGTTTAACCAATGTTTGAGAGAGAGAGAGGTAGAAAGGGAGAAATAATTTTATATAAAATAAATAATCACGATGAAAATAAATATTTTAAATTGGAATTTAAAATACATGTGTGGACCCTTACTCATATATATATATATATATATATATATATATATATATATATATATATATAGAGAGAGAGAGAGAGAGAGAGAGAGAGAGATAAAGAAATATAGTCTTAAGATGTGCTATATTTATGGGATAAAGTGCTCAATATCCGAGATAGAGCGTGTGTAAATATAAAAGTGAACATAGAAGTCAACACTTTGAGGCGACAGTCTGTTTCATGCTAGATGCAATCGTCAGGCCAGACGATTGCATCTAGCATGAAACAGACTGTAGCCTCTAAGTACTGACTTCTATGTTTACTTATATATATATAGAAAGCAAGACACGTTTCTGATCATAATTCCTATGACCAACGAATGTGTTCGATATTTTGCTTTCTTTTTGTTTCTTTTTTGTTAAAGTAACGCTTCGTATGAAAGGAAATTTTTCTTGCCATTACTTACCTGTTATGTGAAACTGTTCGTTGAGAATATGGGTCTTTGCGCGTGGTAGACCTAAGATGGAAAACAAAAAGACTAGCATGCTGTCTATTCTTTTTTGTATCGTCTTGGCTGAGGAGGAAGTGTGGTAAATTGATCCGTGAATTTGAGGGAATTAAGATGAAAATGAATGGACATAATCCTAGATTATCCAACCGAATATGCTTCAATGAAGATATGTTGCCTAAATACACACATATATATCTGAAGAGACCGTTGTAGCATGAAACGGATTCCCTTTATTCGGTGTTGATATCAGTGTACATACTGCTTATATTTACAGTCGCTCTATCCTGGATATAGATCCTTTTACCTCATAGATATAGCATACCTTATGACTATATATATATATATATATATATATATATATATATATATATATATATATATATATATATATATATATATATATATATATATATATATATTATGAAATTGACAAAGTCCGACAGTTATGTTAAAATGTCTTAAAATAATTGTCTGTATAATGTATGACGTCATTTGTTTACATTTGGATACGCTTTGAGAAGAAATGAATGTACCAGAGAGATTCATGGAAGATTGAAGTTTAAAAGCAGTAAAATCGACCTTGCTAATCGGACGATCCTCCGTGGCTCGATCTGTTAAAGGCACGTCAGGCGATATGACGGTTCCGTATAGGCTACAGGTTCGATTCCTGTCGGAAGACGAATATTTTCTATGAAAGTTTCTCGTACATTCAGGCCGGTAAATGTTATTAATACTGTTTATTATAAAAAACAGAGCATTTACTTAAATATTTGTATCGATAAAAAGAACGTATAAACATAAAAATGTCTTAATATATATATATATATATATATATATATATATATATATATATATATATATATATTTCATATAAAGACCTAAATAAAAAAAAAAAGCTTGCGGCAAAACAAGCAAAAACTGAAAAAAAGATTATTAAACGAAAAACTTCCACAGTCTTTATCAATACATACTTCATAATATATATATATAATATAATATATATATATGTATTATATATATTTTATATCAATTTTACTTATTCGGCAGAACACTAAGGAGTAGGGTCTTTTTTCAACAACTTACACCCAAATATTAAAATAAATTTGCAAGAAAGCAAAGAAAACAGAAAAAAAAATTATCAAACGAAAAACTTCCGTAGTCTTTAACAATATATGCCTCAATAGTGATATGCTGCCAATATATATATATATATATATATATATATATATATATATATATATATATATATATATATATATTGATTTTACTTATTAAATATGAAAAGTTAAAACTGAAATTCCATTATAGATTTGTAATGATCCACTCATTTCAATTTATAAATAAGCATTATCAATTTTGACAAGTACAATTCTCCCGTGTCTTTCAACCTCAGTATTCAAGAATAAATGTCACAATGTCGAGATCGAAGTGTCACAGGACGTTGTGACAAGTGATTCTACCTTCACTCCAATCGTTTCACCTTTGACGCGGCGCGTAGAATAATCTTCTTTAAAAATAGAGATGTGATTCGAAAATCATTTCCTTTTTACATTTTAAATATAAAAAGGAAATGATTTTCGAATCACATGTCTATTTTCTTTCCTGTATAAAATCCTGAGGGTAAATTTTGTAACTTTTAATAAGATTCGGGCACCACTTCCATAATTCGAACATTACATCAGTGATTATGTCAGAATTTTTAATATTTTCTTATTTCACAGATCGCCACATCTATTAGGGTGATGTGATTAAATATACTTAAATGTTTAAAAAAAAGATTCTGGTTCAATAGGAAAAATAAACATGGCTTATTAACTGATAGGAGTTATCTCCCTTTTCATGTAGAGCTTATTAAGCACGATCAACACTCTTGAGTTGAATAGATCACGACAGGTATTAGGAAGACGTGATTATATATAATTTAACTTTTTTTTAAATTATTCAATATTATTATTATTTAGGTAATAAGCATTATAACATAGCATAAATATCTATATTGTGAAAAAAGGATTTTCGACAATATACGAATTTTTTACATATTTATGGTTATTTTTTTTAACTTTTATCAAAATTGACATTCTTGTACATGTAGTTATGGATAATATTATACATTAATTACTATTATTTTATAATTAATAATTATTTATGTTCAGTTGTTGACATTAATAGCTATCTGCTGACGTGTTTAGATTTTGGAATAATGCAATAATAAAAATGTAAATTTAATCTCTGTGATAGATGTCACGGTTTGTAAATACATTATTACAAAACTGAAATAATATGGCAGTTTCTCAACTAGCATCTCAACATCTGGAAAGCGGGACGTCAAAATGGCTACAATTGTTTTTATGAAAAAGAGAAAAAGAGAGAAAAGGTGTAAAAAAAACAATAAGGATTGAGCGTAAGGTGACAAAATGACGAAAAGGACAAATGAATACGACAGGAAAATTTAGTAGTAGTAGTAGTAGTAGTAGCAGCAGCAGCAGCAGTAGTAAATATCCGTTTTTTACGTATTCTTTTACGTATTTATGGTCATTTTTTAAAAACTTTTTGTTGTGGATTCTGGTATGAAATCCGGTATCAAATAATAAAAAACACCAAGAATGAATATAGGAAAATAAATGTATTAACGTAATAATACAAACTGGTAATACAGGTTAGTAGTTGCAAGAATGCGGGTTGGTAGACAAATATATATATAGTCTTTGGTATCGACATATCTCTGTATGACTTCTTACTGATCTACGTGCTCGTGCACTGTGACTCTTGCCCGCTATGTTCGTACGCTCTCATTTGTTGTTCGTTCGTTCGCTCGTTAGTTATTCTCCTGTTCGTTCTTGGGTATTCACCAGCAGTAGTATACGTATACCTTGGGTGAGTCCATTTGTGAAAAAAGGGGAGGACCCCTCAACACTTTTATAAAAAAACATTCTTGTACATGTGGTTATAGATAATATTATACATTAATTAATATTTTTTAATTAATAAATATTTGTGCCCAGTTCATTCATTATTCGGACTATTGTCCTCATCTTCGTTGCCATATTTATTACAACGTTTCAGCCGTTATACGCTCCGACCTTCTTCAGGTGGTTTGAATGTCGAATTGAACCCTTTATTTATTATTTTTTAATTAAGAACTATTTGTACTCAGTTGTTGACATTAATAGCTATCTGCTGATGTGTTAAAATTTTGGAATAATGTAATATTAAGAGTCTAAATTTAATCTCTTTGATAGATGTCGCGATCTGTCAATAAAGATTTTCTTAATAATCCATACAAATCCAATGACAGTCAAGCCTGCGTAACTACTTATATAAACAGTATGCACAAAAGTTTTACTGGAAACAAGGGAAAAGAAGCCTGAACTATTATATGATGTCTGTCCTCCTGTATGGAAGTGAGTGCTGGACGATCTCCTCAAACATGAAGAAGAAACGTGAAGCAACCGAAATGTGGTTCTACAGAAGGATGCTGAGAATGCAGTTGAACGAATACGTGAACAACGATGATTTTTTGGAAATAGTGGACAAGAAATAAAAAAAATAAAATTAATAGTTAACATGAGAAAAAGGCAGTTGAGGTTTCTGGGACATGTAATGAGGAAAGAAGGCTTGGAAAATCTGATTATCTAAGGGAAAAACATACGACAAGTGCGAACGAGAAAAACAGTGCAAAGTCTACTTAGTAAGCTTGAGTAAATTAATGGCGAAACAGGGCTTAATAGAAATGACAGAAAGGCAAAGTTTATTAAGTGCTACAAGGGACATAAAGTTGTGGAGAGCCATGATTGCCTACGTCCCGATGGGACACTGCACATAAATAAGAATTGGACATATAAAGTTTAATGGTGTGAAAATGCTACTGCCAGTCTGCCAATTCCATGTTGCGCTGTATGTCCAACAAATATAGCTATTTTGAGCAATATATATATATATATATATATATATATATATATATATATATATATGAAGAAATATAGTCTTAAAGTGTGCTATATTTATGGGATAAAGTGCTCAATATCAGAGATAGAGCGTGTGTAAATATAAAAGTGAACATTAGAGGCGACAGTCTGTTTCATGCTAGAAACAAAATCAATAAATAGGAATAAAATCAATAAATAAAGTAAATAATAAACAAAATATTAGACTATAAAAAATCAAAACAAAAAATCGGACTAAAAATAGCTATAACTGTTATATAACGATAAAAAATGAATAAAAAATAATATACTGCGTTACTTAAAAACCGAAAACGAAAAAGAGAAAATATACAGTGTAACAAATAAATAACGACAAGTAAAATAAATTGATCTAAATACATCCAAATATATAAATAAACTAAGAACCGATACCGATAAACTAGCCGTTTAGAAAAAACAAATAAATATAATCAATCCAAATAAATAAATTAAAAACTTTTCCCACCAAAATAATAGTCAGAATAAACCACAACAATCAACCCCAAAATTCAACAAATAGCTTTATCTTCCCAAACAAAAACAAAACTGTTAAATAAGCTATATAAACAAATTTTATTACGTTAAAAAACACACCGATCAAAATAAAAATAATAAATAAATAATATATAAGATAAAAAATAAAAACAAAATAAAAATAAAAACAAGCAAAATAATTTGACCCAAATAAATAAATAAACGAGTCCCAATAAAATAGCCGCCATAATAGACCACCCACAATAAGCTATATAAACAAATTTTTACTACGTTAATAAAAACACCGATCAAAATAAAACAAAATAAAAAAAATTAAAAAATTAAAAATTAAAAAATAAAAATAAAATAAATATAAAGGATAAAAAACAAAAATAAAATTAAATAAAAAAAAGCAAAATAATTTGACACAAATAAATAAATAAACAAATAAACGACTTCCGTAAAACATCTGCCAAAAATGACTACCCACAATGTACCACTGACCCGTATATATAAATAGCCGATAAAAATAACAGCACACGTGGCCCGATGATTGCATCTAGCATGAAACAGACTGTCACCCCTAAGTGTTGACTTCTATGTTCACTTTATATATATATATATATATATATATATATATATATATATATATATATATATATATATATATATATTAATGCATGTTTCGTTAAATAATATAGACAAGTTTTGTCTATTTTAAGTAAATTCCTTTCATATTGTCGAATAAGCTTTTTAGTATTATCACTGAAACACGAAAGAAAATCATCATGTGATAAACGTTTTTATTGTTAATCTTGTCTAAGCTTTCGGCGTGCATAAGCCATCATCAGAGATTATAAGTACATTACAATAAATTAAATAATAAATTAAATAACAAAGATGGTAAATTTTGTTTTAGATTGGTTATGCGAACATTGCAACAATGATAGTTTGTTTTGTTTGCATGGAAGGTTGATTTGCAACGATAAATTCGTGCATATGAAACGTAGGAAGTGAATATCGCATTGGTATTCATGACATCACACATGACCACGTGAGAGTGAAAATTAAGAAAAATGTTAAGTATGTAAATAAACCAATAGCTCCTCTTATCAACTATAAGCATTTAAGTATGTTTGTATATCTTTGTATATATATATATATATATATATATATATATATATATATATATATATATATATATATATATATATATATATATATATTCGCCGTGCTTAGTGCTCAATATCTACGATAGAGATAACATATTCAGTTGAATGGATATTAGTTTGTAACCGCAGGGCCTGACGGACGGCCGATCTGAAAACGTCAAAACCACCCACACCCGTCCCTTGCTACAGTCTCGAACCCGAAGTAGAATTACAATTGCGTATATATGTGTGTGCGCCTCACCCCAGAACTTTTTATATGAGTGTGTTTGTACGAACTAAAATGAATACGCCTATATGTATGTTTGTATGTATGTACGTCTATGGTTGTGAGAGTGTCATCCCAAACAAACACAAAAGAAAATCCCCCCGCCACCACACACAAATAATATATATTAGCCGATTAAGGGACAGATCCTATTTAAAAGATTAACGTTGTTGTCTTTGCAATATATATTGTTATGGGAACTTTGGAAAGCTTTGAGAGGAGGTGTTATGGGATTTTACCTATAACGACTGAATGAACTCTTCCTGACACTATAAATACTGCGCCTCTCAAGAGAGACGTAGGAACGAGTCGAGACGGAATCAAGTCGAGCCAATAGTACTTCGCTCCAAACCAGACAGTCATATTAACACCTTCAACATCTTGTATTATTATTCTGTGTAATATATCTTTGTTATGTCTACTTTTGTTTTCGTGTTGTTCTTCCTTGGTCCTAACCTTGGACCATAACAGTGGCGCCGAGGATAGTGGACCATAACAGTGGCGACGAGGAAATTGGACCATAACAGTGGCGCCGAGGATATTGGACCATAATAGTGGCGACGAGGATACTGAAGAAACGAATTCTACGCACAGAAATCTAACAGGATACTGGAAAAACGATTCTAGGCGGAGGATATTGGACCATAACATATTATTTTTGTTTAAATCTTTTTTAGTATTGCTGAGTAATTAAAGTGTTTATGAATTGAATTTAGGAAAATTCTTCCAATATTGGTTTGAACATTAAGATTAAAAGGGGGATTAAACCATATTAGATTAAGGTGTCTCTGTTTATTTTTTTATTTTTTTATAAATATTTACATTTATTTTATGGTTGCTTAGTTCTAATGCTTTTATATATTTAATTTTATTATTATCAAATATTTCCTAGAGATGCTAGATAATCTAACTTGGACTGATTTATGTAAATTATCTACAATATTGTCTGGATGGTTGAGCTCTTTATTGACGTATATGTGGTTATACAAATCTTTGGTTTATGGTTTGTAATAACCAGGGTTCAAGTCAAAGGTCACATCGAGAATGTTGATCAATTTAACATTGGTGACTTTGGTAATATTTAGCTCGTGATCTTAGAAAAAAATTATCAGTTCCTTTCTCAATCGGTCTATATTTTGTGGGATTGTCTTACGGTGGTGAATTACACTATCATCTCTGTAAATACCGGTGTCCTTATGTCGAAAATAAATCTTAGTCGCCATAATTACAAGATTCCAACAATTTCGCATGCCTATGCAGAATTATATCATAATCCCATAGCTAAGTTAAATTCTGTGTTATTTCTTTTGGTCCGCAGATAAACATTATGGAATAATATAGGCTCTTGTACCTGCTTTATGATTTTATTTGTAAGTAACAGTGGATATGGGGAAAATATTCAAACACCACCGAAATTTGGATTCGCGATGTTTCCATAGATAGATAGATAAATATGAACAGACAGAGATAGATATTAATAGACTAAGATCTTCGAAAAATTTTATCAGTTCCTTTCTCAATAGGTTTATATTTCGTGGGGTTGTTTTACGGTGGTAAATTACTCCGTCATCTCTGTAAAACTCCGGTGTCCTTAATGTCGAAAATAAATCTTAGTAGCCATAATTACAAGATTCCAACAATTTCGCATGTCTATGCAGAATCATTTCATAATCCCATAGCAAAGTTAAATTCTGCGTTATTTCTTTTGGTCCACAGATAAACACTATGGAATAATATAGGCTTTTGTACCTGCTTTGTGATTTTATTTTCGCGGTCGCTAATAGGACAAACGTATTTCAATAGATATTTATTTTTATGCCTGCACGCAATCATCGATTTATTTCTCTTGTTTAATATGCTAGGGTTTTTTAAGTGTTTTAAAATAACTAATTTTTCAAAAATGTACAAATCGCCTTTCCTATTAAAAGATTTGATTTTTAGGCCACGTAATAATTGGTGTATTACCATCATTCTTTAATTGCGATAAATGTTTGGAGAGAGCAGTTCTCTTCATGTATATTACATTGTCTAAAATCATTTGAGGATGATAGAAACAAAATTTCCAAGGGTTTTTAATAGAACCAAAATAAAATGTGACATCGTTACCGGAATGTATGTTAGCTCGGTATACAATATTATCAGTCATACATTGACCATTAAAGGGACAGATCGGGTTTTTTTTTCGGTAATTGTATTTATCTTTAAAAAAAGTAACGTTGTCTTTGTTGGAATCTATTTATTTAGTATGATGTTGTTATGTTGGGATATTAATTTATCGATGGTATTAATGCAGCTATAACTGATCTTTACGTTATTTTTGTTTAAAATCTTCCTTAGTATTGCTGGGCGATTAAAATGTTTATGAATTAAATTTTAGGAAAATTCTTCCAATATTCGTTTGGACATTACAATTAAAAGTTGGATTAAACAATATTATGCTACGCTTACCGTTTTTGATTTTTTTTTTTCTAAATATTCTAAATTTATTTTATGGTTGCTTAGTTCTAATGCTTTTATAT